>CM041778.1:285667590-286125468 GCA_023374045.1 Limonium bicolor
CATCGGGTGGAATACGAGAGAACTCGTGGAAGAGCATAAAACAAACAACAAAAGTTAATGTTCATTTTCGAACCTCTAAAGAAAAAACAAGAAAACGGGGGAAAACTTACTCTGCCGAAACGTCGGATAGAGGTAATGAAAACTAGATGAAGAACGACTGATTTTTGGGGAGGGATAACACCAATTGGGAGAGATGGCCCCCACCGCCAGATATAAATGTCCATATGGACGAGGGATATACAGCCCCCTACTGTCAGATATAAATGTCCTGGTGGACGAGGGATATACAGCCCCCTACTGTCAGATCTAAATGTCCTTGTGGACGAGGGATATATAGCCCCCTGCTGTTACCGGTGAAGACGCGCGCACGTCACAACAAAAGACTTAGCTCATGGATGAAACAATATCCAGAGTCAAAGGAAGAATTACCAAGATTGTCCTTTTCCATATTCCCACTAGTTCACTAACTACACCAGAGCAATACCAAAACACTCAGTCCTACAGAGTGTAGAAGCGTAAACCCTAGGCGGTTAATGTCTAATGAAACAACCAAATAGAAGGAACCAATAACCATGTAAGTTTCACATTCAAGGCTCAGTTAGTCACATCAAGCTGAGTTAGCCACACCAACAGTTTCCTTTTGAAATTCCTTTAAACTCAGTTAGTGTTTTTCGAAAACGTCTCATAAGTCGGTCAGTAAAAGTATCGGAGTACGAGTAATCGTACCTGGTATGTGAAGATGCAGTAACTAACTCGAATGAGTGATCCCCCACTAATAACCTATAATTAAGGTGTTCCAGGTATTAATTAGTTAAGGAACTACAACGATAAACAACTTTCATTCTTACTGGTTTATAGTTTCTGGTTACAATTACTCTCTCTTAAGGATCTGGGCTAGATCCGTTAATTAAATCTTCCATTAGGCCCATCTCTTAATCTAGAATGATTTAGGGTTTAACCATGAGAGTGACCTAAACTCTCTTTGAATTGTTTAGGTGGGATTTTGAGTTCATAGACTTGGGCCCAGTAGGTTAGCCCAAGTCCGTGTTACGTTTATGTTGTTTAAATAAATTCCCTAAAAGATTCCTGCGAGATTTCGAACTACGCCAGTGAGTTTGTTTGTCTCAAGAGTACATTTAATTTTACTTCAATTACTTACTCTTAACCATAGGGTTAGTTTAATTAAACTTTTAGGTTATCGTTGACTATTTTTTTACAACACTGATTGAGGTCCTAAAGTTTAGTATATATATTCTTCTTATTATATTCCCACAAGGAATGTTATTTCCTTCATCTTTTTAATGTATTTATATATATATCTATATATATTAAGATTTATCCAGAACATTTTTAGGAAATTTATTGTATTTAATTATATCTAATAACTTTTAGACATATCCACAACCGATATATGGTTTATAAAATAAAGTATTTCCTTTATTTATTAATATATATATATATGCATGTACATGTATTAGAATTTATTTAAATCATGCTTTATGTAGCTTATTGTATTTAAATTATCTCTATTAACTTCAACATATATCTGCATTCCATGTATGTTCTATAAAGTATTTCTTTTGTTCCATTTTAGAATATTAGCTTCTATAGTATTTAGCTAATATAAGCGTTGATTTATTTAACTCCTTGTTTTAACCTAAGTTACTATTTTATTCCTTTCATATATGTGTGTATATATATATATATATGTATTTTCTCCACTTAAAAGTTTACAACCAAAAATATTCATTAGCAATCTGTATTAAGTGTTAGTTTAGTCCCTTGATTTAACACAAGTTTCTATTTTATTTTCCTCATATAAGTATATATATGTAAACAATTTTTTCTTCACTTACAAGTCAATACCCAAAATATTTATAAACATACTGTTACTAGACGTTAATGTAGTCTTCTCATATTTTCCCAACCTAAAAAGTTTATTAATAAACTATACTTTAATTTCTGTTACATTAAAAACCTTATATTATAAGGTAACTTATGAAAAACCTTGTAAATACAATTTGTAAACCCATTTCCTCATGTCCAAAATTCCCCAAATTAAAATATAGTAACTATAACATTTTAGACATATTATAAAAATTTATTTCATAAAAATATCTTTTTAAATTATCCAAATAATTCCATAATACTCATAACTTGCAAATTCATAACTTACGTTTAAAAACTCAAAACCGATATTAATTTACATCATAATAAACTACATTTTATAAGGAATATATGGTTAAAATTTCGTGTCAAAATACATTCGGGAAGGTCATTAAATAAATCTAACAAGTTAGGGTTTTATTCTGTAATTTATAAAACTTAAAACATTTTAAAACTTCTACGTTTTAATCTCGGCCGTCCGTTTCTCTTAACTACGGTCGGACGGCCACTGAAACTCGAGTTCTTCAGCAAAACCGAGTTGAATGCCGAGTACTATTTCGTTGATTTCTCCCAACTCACAGAACCAAATCGACTAATTTTTGTTTCATTGAATTCGAAATTTGAATGGGGTTCTAATCATACTGATTTCGCTAGCTATAATGTAGTATACATCAAATACGATTCTGGGCTTGCTCGAACTAGGTTTAAACCGGTTTCGATTTGTGTTTTGACAAATTCTCTCAATACAAGGCATAATAAGCAAAATTGAAAGTTGGGTTAGGTCGGTAATGAAAAACCGAACAGCATAATCGGAACAATTTGATCGGAAACTCACCGGAATTGTGTGAACGAGGAGAATCGAGTTCGGGTTTCTGGAAAAATTCGACCTTTACGAGTTGTTCGGGTAGCCAACTTCGCAACTCTATAAATCACAATATATCGATTTAGGACGTGTTATTTGGCTCAATCGAAAGATGAGACATAGATCTACAGATTGATAGCAAGAACTTACCCTAATTTGCTATATACAGAAAGAAATCTAATCCTAAATTTACGAGTTTACCTTGCGTTTTTTCCTATGATTTTATGTGATGGTGAATCTGGAACTTTAGGCACCTCGCTCTTCCAAATGGTTACGAAACAGCCTTGGTCGTTAACATGAAAATTGTAGAGGGATAAGAGATCTACACAACAAGCTAAAGAAATCGAATTTTGGATGAGAGACGAAGAAGTTATGGTGAGACGAAAGTACCATACCGAACACGTTTTCTGGGAATCTGGGTTACGGCTTTGCGGGGAGGCAACTTTGGATCAATTTTTCGGTGGATTTAGGAAGAGTTAGGTTAAGTGTGAGCTATGGTTGCAAAGAGGAGATTAAAGAGGAGAGAATGAAGAAGACGACATTGGAAAATTCGAAAGGATGAGTGAGATACGGCCGTCACAAGTTAGGGCTAAATACTGGTGTAGGTTAGGGACTTAGCCGATTTTTGTGCTCAGTTTCGGCGAGGCTGACGTGGCGGACACGTATCGGAGCCAGGGAAACCCTAGCCACGTCAGCATTCTACAAATTTTTGACCCCAAACTTCATTCTATCATAACTTTGGCTAGGATGATCCGTTTTGATGTTCTTTTTATCAATCTTCTTGGTTTTCCATAACCTTTTTATTGGTATAGGTTTCATGGGCTGGTTTAACCATTCTAAAAAAGTCAACCCTAGCAAGGCTTAATAAGCTTTATGGTTTCCATGATTTTATATTGCCTTTTATGATTCAAATTAATGTTCCAACTCTTTCTAAAATCTTTATAATATACTTGGAGTGTTTAGTAATTTTTCCAAGAGTTATTGACTTATAAATCATATTATTAAGTTCATAATACTATATAATTATATATAGTAATCTAATATTTATTAGTATGCTTTAGGGTTAAATAGAAGAAATCCCCTAATTTAATTCCCATAATTCCATATAGTAATATAATAATTTATTATTCATAATTCCATAGAATAATTTAATAATTAATAGTATTATTTATGGTTTAATAAAAGAAATCCCCTATATTAATTTAAATTAATTTAGGGGTATTTCAGTATATCCCCCTTAAAAGAAACTTCGCCTCGAAGTTTAAAAATTAACTTGAGATGATAATAATTCCAACGAATTTCCATACCAATCTAATCCTTAATTTCCATCCATTATATTTCAATATTCCACTCGAGATTACTCAGAATCAAACTGAATCAAAATATACCAAGATATATATTTCATGATGAAAATCAAAAGTCACATACTACTGTGTCATAACGTAAAACTACGTACACATATACACCTCTCACTCTACTAATAATGTTCTCACTCAACTAATAATGCAATAGGGCATAATCCGGATGAGGTAACGAAGGAGGAGTATGCCAGTATATCCCCCTTAAAAGAGCTAAGGTACGCCCTCGTACCGCTACTAACGTGAACCACAGTAGGATAGGAAATCATCATGTGAATAGATGTGGGTACTTCACTCTCATGGAGTCCTTAGTCTCCCAAGTAGCTTCCTCAACCCCATGATGCTCCCAAAGAACTTTCACTAGTTTGACTGATCTGCCTCTCGTTTCTTGGACCTTTGTGTCCAAGATCCGAATAGGAGTCTCCTCATACCTCAGTGTAGGCTCAATCTCTAATCTCTCTAGCTGGAGTACGTGAGAAGGGTCAGGCATACACTTCTTCAGCTGAGATACATGAAACTCCGCTGGTAGATCTAGTCTGTAAGCAGCTGGGCCCACTCGCTCCGTAATCCTGTACGGACCGACATACTTAGGGCTTAGTTTCCCCCTCATCCCAAATCTGAATATACCTCTCATCGGAGACACTCGTAAGAAAACCATGTCACCCAACTGAAACTCGAGCTCTCTGGTGCGCTGATCCCCATAAGATTTCTGTCAAGACTGCGCTGCCCTCATGTGCTGCTGAATAACTCTGACGTCATCCTGCAGTGTCTGAATGTACTCGGGCCCAATTAAGACTGCCTCAGTAGGGTCACTCCATGATAAGGGAGTCCGGCACGGCCTGCCATACAGAGCCTGGAATGGTGCCATGCCGATAGACGAGTGGTAGGAGTTATTGTAGGAGAACTCCACCAGGTGTAGACGCTCTACCCAACTCCCCTAATAGTCTAGAGCGACTGCTCGCAGCATATCCTCCAGTGTCTGAATCGTCCTCTCAGTCTGCCCATTAGTCTGAGGGTGAAAGGCTATGCTAAGGCGTAGCTGAGTACCAAACGCCTCCTGCACCTGACGCCAAAATCTGCCGAGGAAACGTGTGTCACGGTCAGAGACGATCGTCTTCGGTACCCATGGTACCGGATGTGCTCTGTGGTGAATACCTCATCCAGTTTGGGCACCTTCCATGTGTCCTTGATAGGGATAAACCTAGCTGTCTTGGTCAACCTATCGACTATCACCCAAATAGAATTCAGTCCACCGACCACAAAGTCCATGCTGATGTCGTCGAACTTCCAACACGGTACTGGTAATGACTGAATCTGGCCTCCTGGTCGTTGATGCTCAAACTTCACCTTTTGACAGGTGAGGCATCGGGAGACAAAATCTGCTACATCCCTCTTCATCCCGCTCCACCAGAATAATTGCTTCAAATCCTTGTACATCTTGGTGGCTCCAGGGTGTACTGATAATGTAGAGGAATGAGCCTTAGAGAGAATCCTAGTCTGAAGTTCTGTCGCATCCTGAGGAACGCAGAGTCTGCCTCTGACTCGAAGGTGTCCCTCGTTGTCTAGCTCGTACTCATACTTCAGACCATCGGTCAAGCCATCTGCTAACTTCTGCCTGATGCCCTGTAGATATTCATCACTATCCTGGGCTGCATATACCTCCTCAGCTATCGTGGTTGTCTCTATCAAGGCTAGGAGTGAATATGCCCTGCTGCTCAGAGCGTCTGCCACGACATTCCTTTTACCTTCAGTGTACTGAAGGTTGATGACATAATCAGCCAGTAGCTTGACCCATCGTCGCTGTCTCAGGTTCAGCTCCTTCTGGGTCCAGATGTACTTCAGACTCTTATGGTCTGTCATAATCCGGACTGTGGCTCCATACAAGTAATGTCGCCAGATCTTCAAGGCGAAGACTATGGCGAGGAGCTCAAGGTCGTGTGTGGGGTAATTTTCTTCATGCTTCTTCAGCTGTCGAGAAGCATACGCTACCACTCTGCCAATCTGTATCAGTACCCCACCAATCCCTCTGCCTGAAGCATCACAATACACCTCGTATCCCTCGTTCCCTTCAGGGATTACTAACACTGGAGCTGTGGTTAAGGCGTCCTTCAGCGCCTGAAAGGAGACCTCACAAGCCTCTGTCCATACAAACGGGTTGTCCATCTTCATCAGAGAGGTCAAGGGCTTGGCTAGCCTGGAGAAGTCCATCACAAAGCGTCTATAGTAGCCAGCCAACCCAAGGAAACTCCTAATCTCTATAACAGTGCGAGGTCTATGCCAGCTCTTCACCGCCTCAATCTTAGCTGGGTCTACTGAAACTCCCTCAGCTGAGATCACATGTCCAAGAAATGACACCTTGTCCAGCCAGAATTCACACTTGCTGAACTTGGCATATAGTTTCTTCTCTCTTAGAGTCTCCAAGGCTGTCCTCAAATGCTGCTCGTGTTCCTCCCGACTCTTGGAGAAGATCAAGATGTCGTCTATGAATACAACCACTGACTTATCCAACTGTGCTTGGAAGACTCTCTGCATCAGGTCCATGAATCTCGCTGGTGCATTGGTCAGTCCAAACGGCATCACTGTGAACTCGTAGTGGCCGTATCTGGTCCGGAAGGCTGTCTTCTCTATATATGACTCAACTACAGCTATATGATGATATCTGGAACGCAGGTCAATCTTGGAGAACACCTTAGCTCCCCTCAGCTGGTCGAACAAGTCATCGATCCTGGGCAGTGGGTACTTGTTCTTGATCGTGACATTGTTCAGCTCCCTGTAGTCGATACAAAGTCTCATGCTCCCGTCCTTCTTCTTGACAAAAAGCACTGGAGCACCCCAAGGTGAGACTCTGGGTCTGATGAAACCCTTATCTAGTAGCTCTTGCAGCTGTTTCTTCAACTCAACCATCTCTGCAGGGCCCATCCGGTAGGGAGCCTTAGCAATCGGTCCCGTGCCAGGTATGAGGTCGATGTTGAATTCAACCTCTCTCAGCGGTGGCAGTCCAGGTAGCTCCTCCGGGAAAGCATCAGGGGTACTCTGACACAATGGAAACATCGCTCTGGAATTTTGGATCCGTCCTCAGATCCTGGGCATAACAGTAGTAGGCGGTAGCGCCCTTGGACACCTCCTTCATCAGGGATAAAGCCGATACAACCTTCACAGTCGGCTGCTTAGGCTGCATTCGGTATGACACTGTGACCCCTGTAGCTGACTTCAGGAGGAGGCGATGCTCTGCACAGTGTAGTCTGCCTCTGTACCGCTGTAGCGTGTCCATGCCCACAATTATGTCGAATCCCATGCCAGGGAAGACTATGGCATCAAGAAGGAAGTCTGCTCCCTTGATGTGAATGCTCAGATTCTTGCACTGCTTGCTGCACTTGATCAACTCTTTGGATGGCAACAAGACTGAGCAGTCATGGATATCCTCTATAGGGGCATCTATCTTAGCATGAAAAGCTTGGGATATAAGGAATGGAAGGCTCCAGAGTCAAACAGGACGGTGGCCTCCACTCCATTAATTAAGAACGTGCCTGAAATTATAGGGTAGATTTTTTAAGATTCTGGGCAAATTTTCCAAGGTAATTACTCAGGGTTAATGCTTATACCTGTGATAACCATTCCATTCCTCTTTACTTGAGCCTGGTTCAACACATTCAACCTGATCCCTGAGTTTCCAACCCCTACAATGAAGCAATAAAATTCTTAGAATTTCCATTCTTATTGAAAGCTTCATGAGCAACTTAAAATTTACAACGCTGAAATTGTAAAGTACAAGGCTAGGTCTGTCTAAAGGTTAGGTTTAGCGGCCCGGTTTCATGTGGGTCTGGTTAATGATGGGTGTGGGGGCAGTGTTGGGCTTGATTCTCTTCACTCAATGATAAAAAGTCTAGCTGCCCCACCAAAAATCAGTACATCACCCGACTTCAGGAGGATTGGTAGCAAGGTCCATCCTCCTCTGGTCACCAAATAGGAACTCCGCGTCGTTTCCAAGTGATATGGACACCACCGGAACTCCTCTGGTGATGGACTCTGGCGATTCGTCCTTGTCTTGGTGCATCCCTAGCTTACCCTCTTTTCCATAGAAGTTGATGATGCACACGTCTGAGGTTAGGTCTGGGACGGGCTCATCCTTCAATTCTTGTGCTGCCTTAACTGCAGCTCTAGTGATGGTCTGCAGTTCCTCCAGGATTGATGGCACCTCCACCTCTTCATAGCTCTTGGTGGTGTGCTTCCACTTCTTACCTAGGCACATGATCTTCACCTTCATGGTTGAACCATTTTTGAAGGTAGGGGTGTAAAAATTTCCTTCCTTCACACCTAACTCCCTGATTTTGAGGATCAATGCATACTGGACTGCTGGGGTCAGGTACTCTCGTAGTAAGATCATCCCGGGTCTCAATACCTCACACTTCTCTGGTGGGTGTGGTTTGGCTTCAAAACGGAATGTTGGGTGTGGGAAAATGGCAAAATAGGAAAGCAAATATCGAAAGCTGAATGGAAACAACAATTGCCATTAAATAAATAAGTCAAGGTTCACAACTGGTAATGAAAGGTTCAAAACAAAACAAAATAAAGGGTTATAGTTCATCCCTTTTACATTGAAAAAGAAAAACTAGCCAGTGGAATGTAAAGAAAATAAAAGTCTAAGCTTCTTCGTGAGGGAAGTAGTCCTCACCAGGAGAACTCGGGTCATCACTTGCTGCCTCGACGCGGTCCACCAGGTTAAGAATGGTGCCTTGCCCGGCCTTTGAGGGTAGTTCTGTCCCGGCCTCTATGGATGGTTCTGGGCAAGGCGGCTGGTAGATGGCCCAGCACCTCCTGTGCCACCTCAACCTCCTCTAGTAGTATTAGCAGCTGGGGCTCTAGCAATAGTTCCGGTGGCTGGCTTGTAGTTCCAAGAATCCGGGTTCTTGTGACATTCGAATCCCCTATGCCCCTTCTTACCACAGTAGTTGCATTCCACCAGATTTCCTTTACAATCCTTGCCCGGGTGGTCCTTCTTGCACCACTACAGAAGTATCTTCTTACTGGTCCATTTCCTGTTTTAGTTCAGTGTTAGTAACGTAATAGCTTAACGTAACTACAATATAGGTTCTAATTTTATCTCACCCCTAGGTGGCCGGGAGCGGAGTGGCTCAGCATCAGTATATGAGCGGACCATGGTCTTCTCATTCCTCCCCTTGAAGAATTTTCCCTTCCTCTCGTAGTTCTGGGAAGAGTTTCCTCCATTCCCTCTTCCACCATCTCCCTTCCTCTTGCCTAGCATAGAGTCCTGGTAGGCAATGGTGGTCTTGCAGTCATTCACGTCATCCACTAGCTCCTGTCGTGATAATATGTGTTAGTGGGGAAATCTTTTGTGTACCAGAAATTCTAAATTATGTTCCATACCTGTAGGTCATCCCCTGGTGGAAACCGATCATAGTCATGATCCTGAAGTTCAAGCCGGTGTGGAATTGTCCACCAGATACCTCGGAGCGTAAGCTCCCTCTCCAATAACAGCGAGCAGCTCCACAAAATTTGTTAAGTACTCAGCAACAGAGGAAGTTCCTTGCTTCAGCTGCTCGAACTACTCACTCCTCATCATCTTCTGTAGGTAGGATGGATAGAACTTGGCTCTCAGGGCCACCAAGAAGGCTGGGAAGCCGAAGTCCGCCTGGGCAGTCAGCTCAGCTCTGGCGGTCTGCCACCATCGATGCGCGGGTCCCTGGAGGAAGTAGGCCGCTATGTCCACCTAGCGATTCGCTGGAACGTGCAGAGAGGTGAAGGCCTTCTGCATCTCGTCGATGTATTTCTCTAAGGTCTTCGGTTCAGGTTGGCCTTCGTAGATTGGAGGACGTAGATCGTTGACCGCCTCCAGCCAGTTGAACTCCCGGGGACCGTTAGGTGGTGACGGTGGTGGTTGTGGGATCTGAGCCTGCTGCTGAGCTAATGCAGCCATCACAATCTGCGCTATGACCTTTGGGGTGACAGCGTCGGGTCCATAGCCTCTTGAGGGACCAGCTCCTCTTCCTCCTCTTCGAGACATTTAGCTGGTATTGACGGTTTTGTTACTCAGAAGGTGTATTGTTAAGTCTAAATATCTATGTAGTAAAGTATGTAATATTTATAACGTCCTAAGGACGGTTCGTAGATACGTGAAGTAAAACGTAAGTAGTAAAGTAAGTATGGGGTAAGGGTCACGCGCCTTTCTAGAATTCTCACTTCCCAATTCTACCCCAGTTCCCTAGTTTTAAGTGCACCTATAATCTAAGTATTTCACTCAGCTTGTTTCCTCGGGTTCAGAGCGCAACTACGCTCTGATACCAATTTCTATAACGCCCCTATTTAACAAATTTATAGCGGAAATAAAATACTAAAGGCGTAACAGACCATCGGGTTCCAAACACCCGACACCAAACCTCACCAATTACAACTTAAAAGATTACAAAAGCCACGGTCTGAACCTCGAGAAAACTTAACATAAACATAACAGTAAATAAATACATTAACTCTCCACACAAAACCTAATCCCATCCCCATCACTCGTTCTCTTCGTGGCCACCTGTATAATAATTCGTACCTGCAAGATAAAACCAAGCAGCCCACCCCGGGAAGGGTGAGTTAGTTCCCTGGAATGGAACTGGTACGATTCTCCACAACAAAACCTTTAAACATGTCTCTTAAATAAGCAATAACTTGAAGTCAAACAACTTAAAACAAAATAGAGGAACAAGGCACTTAGAAGTCACCAAGTCAAAGTTGACAAAATAGGAATAGAGATAAATAACATAAAGGTAAAGTTAGTCAATCAAAAGTCACACCATGAGTTAGTGAACATCCATTGCTTATGTTAGATTCAGTTTTAGTCAGGAGTAGAAAGACTCAAATAGTCACAAGGACTAGGAATGAAAGAAGAGATCCAAGAACCAACAACTCAAGAGTGGAATAACACCAATTGGGAGAGATGGCCCCCACCGCAGATATAAATGTCCATATGGACGAGGGATATACAGCCCCCTGCTGTCAGATATAAATGTCCTGGTGGATGAGGGATATACAACCCCCTACTATCAGATATAAATGTCCTTGTGGACGAGGGATATACAGCCCCCTGCTGTTACCGGTGAAGACGCGCGCACGTCACAACAAAAGACTCAGCTCATGGATGAAACAATATCCAGAGTCAAAGGAAGAATTACCAAGATTGTCCTTTTCCATATTCCTACTAGTTCACTAACTACACCAGAGCAATACCAAAACACTCATTCCTACAGAGTGCAGAAGCGTAAACCCTAGGCAGTGAATGTCTAATGAAGCAACCAAATAGAAGGAACCAATAACCATGTAAGTTTCACATTCAAGGCTCAGTTAGTCACATCAAGCTAAGTTAGCCACACCAACAGTTTCCTTTTGAAATTCCTTTAAACTCAGTTAGCGTTTTTCGAAAACGTCTCATAAGTGGGTCAGTAAAAGTATTAGAGTAAGAGAAATCGTACCTGGTATGTGAAGAAGCAGTAACTAACTCGAATGAGTGATCCCCCACTAATAACCTATAATTAAGGTGTTCCAGGTATTGATTAGTTAAGGAACTACAACGATAAACAACTTTCATTCTTACTGGTTTATAGTTTCTGGTTACAATTACTCTCTCTTAAGGTTAATTAATCTTCCATTAGGCCCATCTCTTAATCTAGAATGATTTAGGGTTTAACCCTGAGAGTGGCCCAAACTCTCTTTGAATTGTTTAGGTGGGCTTTGGAGTTCATAGACTTGGGCCCAGTAGGTTAGCCCAAGACCGTGTTACGTTTACGTTGTTTAAATAAATTCCCTAAAAGATTCCTACGAGATTTTGAACTACGCCAGTGAGTTTGTTTGTCTCAAGAGTACATTTAATTTTACTTCAATTACTTACTCTTAACCATAGGGTTAGTTTAATTAAACTTTTAGGTTATCGTTTACTATTTTTTTTACAACACTGATTGAGGTCCTAAAGTTTAGTATATATATTCTTCTTATTATATTTCCCACAAGGAATGTTATTTCCTTCATCTATTTTTAATGTATTTATATAATATATTATATATATTATATATATATATATATATATATATTAGATTTATCCAGAACATTTTTGGAAATTTATTGTATTTAATTATATCTAATAACTTTTAGACATATCCACAACCGATATATGGTTATAAAATAAAGTATTTTCCTTTATTTATTTAATATATATATGCATGTACATGTATTAAAATTTATTTAAATCATCCTTTATGTAGCTTATTGTATTTAAATTATCTTATTAACTTCAATATATATCTGCATTCCATGTATGTTCTATAAAGTATTTCTTTTGTTCCATTTTACAATATTAGCTTCTATAGTATTTAGCTAATATAAGTGTTGATTTATTTAACTCCTTGTTTTAACCTAAGTTACTATTTTATTCCTTTCATATATGTGTGTATATATATATATTCTCCACATAAAGTTTACAACCAAAAATATTCATTAGCACTCTGTATTAAGTGTTAGTTTGGTCCCTTGATTTAACACAAGTTTCTCTTTTATTTCTCATAGTATATATATATATATATATATATATGGTAACAATTTTTTCTTCACTTAAAAGTCAATACCAAAATATTTATAAACATACTATTACTAGATGTTAATGTAGTCTTCTCATATTTTCCCAACCTAAAAAGTTTATTAATAACTATACTTTAATTCTGTTACATTAAAAACCTTATATTATAAGGTAACTTATGAAAAACCTTGTAAATACAATTTTTAACCCATTTCCTCATGTCCAAAATCCCCAAATTAAATATATAGTAACTATAACATTTTAGACATATTATAACATTTTTATTTCATAAAAATATCTTTTTAAATTATCCAAATAATTCCATAATACTCATAACTTGCAAAAATCATAATTTACGTTTAAAAACTCAAAACCGATATTAATTTACATCATAATAAACTAAATTGTATAAGGAATCTATGGTTAAAATTTCGTGTCAAAATACATTCGGGAAGGTCATTAAATAAATCTAACAAGTTAGGGTTTTATTCTGTAATTAATAAAACTTAAAACATTTTAAAACTTCTACGTTTTAATCTCGGCCGTCTGTTTTAATCTCTTCAGCAAAACCGAGTTGAATGCCAAGTACTATTTCTTTGATTTCTCTCAACTCACAGAACAAATCGACTGATTTTTGTTTCATTGAATTCGAAAATTGAATGCGGTTCTAATGATACCGATTTCGCTAGCTATAATGCAGTATACATCAAATACGATTCTGGGCTTGCTTGAACTAGGTTTAAACCGGTTTTGATTTGTGTTTTGACAAATTTTCCCAATACAAGGCATAATAAGTGAAATTGAAAGTTGGGTTAGGTCGGTAATGAAAAACCGAACAGCATAATCAGAACAATTTGATCGGAAACTCACCGGAATTGCGTTAAAATCGAGGAGAATCTGAGTTCGGGTTTCTGGAAAAATTCGACCGTTACGAGCTGTTTGGGTAGCCAACTTCGCAACTCTACAAATTAATGTACAGATCGATTTAGGACGTGTTATTTGGCTCAATCGAAAGATGAGACATAGATCTACAGATTGATAGCAAGAACTTACCCTAATTCGCTATATACAGAAAGAAATCTAATCCTAAAGTTACGAGTTTACCTTGCATTTTTCCTATGATTTTATGTAATGGTGAATCTGGAACTTTAGCCACCTCGCTCTTCCAAATGGTTACGAATCAGCCTTGGTCGTTAACATGAAAATTGTAGAGGGATAAGAGATCTACACAACAAGCTAGAGAAATCGAATTTTGGATGAGAGACGAAGAAGTTATGGTGAGACGAAAGTACCTTACCGAACACGTTTTCTGGGAATCTGGGTCACGGCTTTGCGAGGAGGCAACTTTGGATCAATTTTCTGGCGGATTTAGGAAGAGTTAGGTTATGTGTGAGCTATGGTTGCAAAGAGGAGATTAAGGAGGAGAGAATGAAGAAGACGGCATTGGAAAATTCGAAAGGATGAGTGAGATACGACCGTCACAAGTTAGAGAAAAATACTGGTGGAGGTTAGGGACTTAGCCGATTTTTGTGCTCAGTTTCGGCGAGGCTGACGTGGCGGACACGTGTCGGAGCCAGGAAAACCCTAGCCACGTCAGCATTCTACAAATTTTTGACCCCAAACTTCATTCTATCATAACGTTGGCTAGGATGATCTGTTTTTGATGTTCTTTTTATCAATCTTCTTGGTTTTCCATAACCTTTTTATTGGTATAGGTTTCATGGGCTGGTTTGACCATTCTCAAAAAGTTAACCCTAGCAAGGCTTAATAAGCTTATGGTTTCCATGATTTTATATTGACTTTTATGATTCAAATTATTGTTCTAACTCTTTCTAAAATCTTTATAATATACTTGGAGTGTTTAGAAATTTTTCCAAGAGTTATTGACTTATAAATCTTATTATTAAATTCATAATACTATATAATAATATATAGTAATCTAATATTTATTAGTATGCTTTAGGGTTAAATAGAAGAAATCCCCTATTTAATTCCCATAATTCCATATAGTAATATAATAATTTATTATTCATAATTGCATATAATAATTTAATAATTAATAGTATTATTTATGGTTTAATAAAAGAAATCCCTAAATTAATTTAGGGGTATTTCACGGTCGGGTCGAAATTTTTTCCCAGATTTGTGTTTTTTAAAAGCAAAAAAGAAAGGAGGGACAGAGAGGGGGGAGATCAAACCCAGATGAAGGGAGACGCCAAAGGAAGGAAAAGAGGAAGAAGAATAAGAGAAGAAGGAGAGGAGGAAGACCCAGCTCCATTGAAGCTCCCAAGCTCCATTAATTGACCATTTCTTACTCTCTCTCTCTCTCCTTTACTCTATAATGGCTATTTGAACTCTTGTATACCTTGGGATGGGGTTCTCCCCAAAATCCCCAAATTGCTTTTGTAAACCAAACTCATCTTTTATAGTTGTTTTCTCCTCATCAATTCTTAATTAATGCTTTAGATTTGATCTCCTATTGCATTTATGGTAAATCCTTGCGAAATTATATCTTGAGCTTGGGATTAGACAAACAGGGGATGAACGCTAACTTTCATTTCTCTAGATTAGGGAGTGAAACTTTAGGGCTATTGTTAGGAGCTTGAAATTAATGCTATCTAGTGACTCTAGCCTTTCTTGAATTGGGAGGTTTGATTAATTAGGTAAGATTTGATTAGTCCAAGATTTGGATAATCTTTACAATAGCTCAAATAGACAACTGTAGTGAGGTAGAAACGAGAGCATATTTGGGTGATTTAGGAGATTCCCATTATCCTAAGGTATACACCTATCTTAGATTAGTTAGTTTAACTTCGTTGTTTTTCTTCAATTTCCAATATCAATCAAAAACTCAAAAACCTCCAATTTACATTTATGCATTTTTATTTATCTTCTTGCACATTCACTAAGTTTATAATTAACTAGACAGCTATGAAGTCCCTGTAGATACAACCTTGTTGTACTACAATGATTGGGTTCATTACCCATAGTTAGCAAGATAGTTTCACCATTATTTTGCACAACAGTGGGTGCATTCAGTTCATGGGGTAAACTACAGAGCCAGCAGGATTAGGAATAGCGTTGGCGACAACGCGATATTCAGCTTTGGTACTAGAACGTGAGACGGTGGGCTGCTATTTGGAAGACCAGTAGGTAAGGTTTGAGCCAAGGAACATGCAATAGCCAGAGGTGGAGCATCGTGTGTCAAAGCAACCAGCCCACTCAGTGTCGGAGTAGATAGTGAGGTTTATCCGAGGTGTTTGGAGTGATGCTGAGGCCGAGGTGAATGGTGCCTTTGATCAGCTTCAAGACTGTTAAGGCATGAGGTGTGCCTTAATGGGGGTCATGCATGTGCAAGCAACTCTGTCAGAAGGCGTAGCTAATGTCAGGTCAGGTAAAAGGTCAGATATTGGAGGGGCGCCAGCTAGGGAGCTTATGTGTGTGGTCGGTGACGGCGGATCGGCCTCGTGGCCAAGTTTGGGGTTTGTGTCAACAAGAGTGCGACTTGGATTACAGTTGGTTATGCCAAAGCGAAGAAGGATGTCTTTGGCATCAGTAGTTTGATTTAGGTGGAGCCCGGAAGAGGAGCGGGTGGTGGAGAGACCGAGGAAGTGATGCAGTGGTCTAAGGTCGAGCATGAAGAATTCGGTGTTGAGGGCGTTGATGATTTGGCGGAGGAGGGTGGGAGAGGGGGCAGTAAGGATGATATCGTCAACGTAGACAAGGAGATGGGCTTGGTGTAGGCCGTGATGGAGAAGGAATAAGAGGGGTTTGACCAGCAGCTGGTGAAGCCGAGGCGAGTGATATGGTCAGCAAAGTAGCGGTACTAGGCACGAGGGGCCTGTTTTAGGCCGTGAAGTGCTTTGCGTAGTTTGCATACGTAATGCGGGAATTTTGGATGGATGAAGCCCTGCGGTTGTTGGCAGTAGACGTCTTCGGCAAGATTGTCATGT
Organism: Limonium bicolor; assembly: GCA_023374045.1. Lineage (NCBI taxonomy): Eukaryota > Viridiplantae > Streptophyta > Magnoliopsida > Caryophyllales > Plumbaginaceae > Limonium > Limonium bicolor. The sequence continues at coordinate 285,684,220 of CM041778.1, forward strand.
AAGAAGGCATTCTTGACGCTGAGTTGGTGAATCTGCCAATGGTGGGTGACTGCTAAAGAGAGAACGGTTTGTACAGTGCTTAGTTTTACGACCAGAGAGAATGTCTTATCATAGTCCAGCCCGTGTTCCTGGCAAAATCTATGAGCAACCCAGCGGGACTTAAAGTGGGAGATGTTTCCATTTGCATCAAATTTGTGACGGAACAACCATTTTCCAGAAATGATGTTAGCATTAAGGGGAAGGAGCACAAGATACCATGTTCTATTTTTAATTAAAGCATCAAATTAATCCTTCATTGACCTATACTAGTGTGGGTCCTGAAGGGCAGGTTTGTAAGTTTTGGGTAGTGGAGTGGTGGTGATTTTGAGGTTGAAGGATGTTTTTAATTTTGAAATGCCCAATTTGGATCGAGTATCATGGGATGCAAGGAGGAGCGGTGAGTGCGGCTGAGATAATATGTTGGGCGGAAGTGGGACCGGAAAGAGGAGGTGAGCTGGCATGTGGAAGGGGCGGGGAGATTGACGGGGTTAGGGTTGCTGGTGTGCTGGAGGACCCGGGGGCGGGGGAATTGGGTGGGAGTGGGGGTCGGTATTTTGGCACATGGGAGAGGAGGGAGAGTTGAGTGGGGTGGGGTTTGTTATGGGGTAGGGTTTGTTACGGGTAGGAGAAGGAATTATGTGAGGAGTTTGTTGCGGTTGGGTAGATGTTGCGAGTGTCGGCAGGGGGGACGTGGTCTTGCGGACTGGAGGTGCGTCAGCGGAGGGGTGGACCGACCATGGTGAGTGGGATTGGCGAGTGGGTGTGAAGACAATGGAGGGATGGGAGCGAATGGGGAGTCCGATGGAGTTGGGGACGTGTTTGGCGGTAGGTTTGGTAAGGGAAGATGGACTCGTTGAAAGTGACGTGGCCAGAGATAATGATACAATTGGTGGCTAGATTGAGGCAGTGATACCCCTTATGTTGCGGGGCATAACCAAGGAAAATACATGGAGTGGTTCGGGGTGCAAGTTTATAGGTAGCAATGTTGGAGGTGTGGGTAGCAAAGGCAGCTAAAAGTGCGAAGGTGGGTATAAGATGGGGCTTGTCGGTAGAGCATGGTATGGGGGACGGTGTTTGGCAGTGGATGTGGCTGTGAGGTTCAGGAGATATGTGGTGGTGGCAAGGGCTTCGACCCAGAAGGTGGGAGGGAGATGGCCATGAAACAAGAGAGCACAGATGGCATTGGTAACAGTTTGTATCATTCTTTCAGTTTTGCTGTTTTGTTGAGAGGTGTGGGGGCATGAGAACCGGAGGGAAGTACCATAGGTGGCAAAGTAGTAGTGAAGAGCATGGTTGTCGAATTCACCACCGTGATCGAATCGGATTTGTTTGATGGATCGATCGAATTGAGTACGTATGTACCCATGAAAATGTTGTAAAATAGTGACGGTTTCAGATTTCAATTTAAGCGGAATAGTCCATAAATAATGAAAATAATCATCAAAAATAAGTAAAAAATATTTAAAACCGCTAATGCTAGGAACCAGGGAGGTTCATAAGTCATAGTGTATAATGTCGAATGGTTGTAAAGTACAACTAGTAGAACAAGAAAACGGAAGCCGTGTTTGTTTACCTAATGAGTAGGTATGACCATGTGACGGTGTATTATTTGGTGATGAAAGAAAATGTCATTTAATCAATAATTGGAGAGATGCACAGCTCGGGTAAAGATGGCAACGGGTCGGGTTCGGGTCAGGTGACACTCCACCCGACCCGTCACCCGCGGGTGAAACGGGTGAAGCGGGTGAACCCGTCACCCATTTTTATTTTATTTTTTCAGCAAGTACTTTTTATTTTTAACACCTTATATAAGCTTAATTTTTCAAAAAATACACTCGTATTTGTTCAACAATACATACCACATCAACTAATATCAATAACATACTCAAAACATAAAGTATTAACCAAAATATTTCCAAATTATCTCAATAACTTTTGTATTTAATATAATACATACGGGTGACGGGTCAGATGAACGGGTGGGGTGAACGGATGAAAAATGTTCACCCGACCCATCACCTGCACCCGTTTCACCCGTCGCCCGTTTTTCACCCGTTTTTCTGGGTTTTCACCCATTTTAGCGGGTCGGGTGGTCGGGTGAAACGGGCACCCGTCACCTATTGTCATCCCTAGGCTCAGGTGTGCAACCTGGTGGTGCCATGGTGGGGAGTAGGTAGGGGCCAAGAGGGCTGCAGATGGGGCGCACTACTGGTGATCAGGCACAAATGATTACAGGTCACCACAAGTATTAAATCGATGGATCGCGCTCTTGTTGGTAAGATCCTTAACAGGAAAACCGAGATGGAAAAATTTTATAGAGCAACGATTGTCACAACAAAATTGACGAACATAAATCAGCTTTTTAATTAAAATAAGAAGAACATTGAGTAATGTAAATGGAGAGAAGGGTAGCTGGGTGTGGCCGACCGTGGTGATTGGTAAGATGTTACCATTGCTGACAATTATGTTAGTAGGAGAATTCGAGCCAAGATTGAAAATAGAAGAGAAGGTACCTACGGATTGACTCATGAGGGAGGAAGCGCCACTGTCCATATACCATTAAGAGTCAGGAGGACGAGCGGGGAGAGTCATGGCATTGAGGGCGTTCATGAGCCCTTGCTGGTTCCACGTAGGGGCGGTGGTGGAGGCGTGCAGGGCAGGCGCGGGTGCAGATGGCCGCGGACCAAGCAATCCAGGAGATGACTAGGTCGATTGCCACTAGTTGTTGCCGTTAAGAAGGTTCCACAATTGAGTCTGAAGAGAGCTGTCACCACGCCCGCAGCCCCGGCCACGGTCACGACGATTCGAGCGAGAATTTGATGAAGACCGGGACTAGTTGTTGGAGGCAAGGCTGTCCAATGAAGAATCGGGTGGCACCGGTGTGGAGGGAGGAGGAGCGGGGGCAGCAGTAGAGGTGGTGAGGGTGGTGGCGGGTGTGAGTGTGTTATGACACATTTCCTCCAGAATGGGGGTGCTACGAACAGCTTGAAAGGTGGGGAACGAGCTTTCAAATTGTAAGATGCTTCTGAGGTTGGAGAATTTATCGTTCAACCCGCTCAATGTTTGGAGGATGAGGTTTACGTCAGTGACTGGATTATCAACGTCAGCCAAGGCGTTGGAGAGGGTTTTGAGCCGCACACAGTATTTGTTGATTGTCAGAGAGCCCTAGCGAAAGCCGCATAATTCAGCTTTGAATCTCATAAGTGATTTTCGATGGATTTCCAGACATCAAAGCAGTTGCATTCAGGCACATTATAAGACTGAAGAAGTCGAGACGGATGATGGCGTAGATCCACGACAGGACAGTGAAGTTGAGAAGCGCCCAGCTCTCGTCGTTTGTAGGAGGAGAACCATCGACGTGGCTGAGGAGATTGAATTTTCCTAGAGTTACCAGAAAGAGATGACGTCACATGACATAGGTAGGCGGGGATTATGTGAGTTCGATTTGAACGTGGTTCGTGATTGAATTGACATGCAAGTCTTGAGAGACGATAACTGTCGCAGGAAAAGGGACAGGCACAGTTGTAGAGACGTGTGGGGAAGAAGTGGGTGGGGAGGCGAGGAGGGTTCGCTCCAACCCAGAGGGAGAACCATCAGGAGAGTTGGGGTCATCCATGGTTGTTGTGGTGCGTGAAGAGTAATTGAGAAGGGAGATGGAGGCAGGCTTGACCGGAAAAAACGGAGGATCGGGAGAAAAATAATTTGTTACGTTAGACTTATACCTTGTGTGAAATAATAATTGTAAATCCCTTTAAGGATTGCCGTTGAATTACTGTAGTATATATAGTTACATATACAAGAGATAGTGGCATAAAAGTAGGAAGTGGTTAGGAGATATAGGAGGTAGTTACGAGATATTTTGACAATCACTACTACAAAAAAGGCCTATTTCGGTGCCCCTATTTCAGTGGTTGTTCTTACAACCGCCAAAATAGGGTCATCGAAAATTTTATGTATAAAAAAAGACACCTATTTCGGCGGTTCCTAACTAAGAACCGCCGAAATAAGTTGTTTTCCCGGTTCTATTTTTCCAATTCACAGTTTTTTTAGACGAAATTTTTTTAAAAAAATTCACCTCCGCCTTATATTCTTCTGACCCTTCACATCTCTCTCTCCTCATTCTCTTCACTCAGCGTAAATTCACAACCCTAACTGGCGCCTCTCCTTTGCGCCTTTGCCTTCATTCTCTTCTTGGTATGCGCTTGTGGAGTGATAAATCACTTGAACTGCTGTATCTTGCTCCAGATTGAAGATGGGGCTAAAGTTGTTCATTCCAGAATCGGCAATATACTTAAACTTATTTTTCCTTCTCTCTGGCGAACAAGAAACATACATGATCATGCCTCTTCATTCTCTTCTAGTGTTTCTCATGTGCAGTGATAAAGCACTGGAACCGCTGCGAATGGAGATCAAGGAACATGCTCTGCGCGAACAAAAAACATACATGCTCATGCCTCTTCGTTCTCTTCTTGTGTATCGCCTGTGCAGTGATAAATCACTGGAACCGCTGCGAATGGAGAACCAGGAATATGCTCTGTGTGCCTGTGCGCGACGAATCACTGGAACTGCTGCATCTTGATGCCTTTTTGCACCTCTCCTTCTTGCTTGCAAAGAGTGAATTATTTAAAAAAATACACTTATTTCGGTAGTTGTTAGCCAGGAACAGCCAAAATAGGTATGTTTTTTGTTCTAAAAACGTGCCTATTTTGGCGGTTTCTAGCTAACAACCGTCGAAATAGGTGCAATTCTATTTCGGTGGCCTCCATTTCGACGGTTCAGAACAGCCGAAATAGGCCCAAAACAACCGCTAAAATAGACATGTTTTATACTAGTGAATGTTCACATCCATTATAGTTGGACATAATAACAGTAGCTATGCATTTGACAATAAAAATCTATATACACTGAATAAAGAGAAATAGTATTGAATATATATTTTATGCATGTTTAATGTACTGTTTCTTTTCATATATATTGATATAGCTAACTATTTCTGATTAGTGAAATATAGTCAAGACTTATTACATAAAACTGTTCATGGTTCTGTAATATGAACGAGTAATACACTTTTTCATTTTGTTCTACATGCTATTATCAATTTATATGAATATTTCATGATATAGTACTAAGTTTTGTTAAATTCAAAATACGATTTAAAGGATGTCAATTCCACAAATTGTACTTTATATGTTAGAACATTAATTACTTTGAAATTCATATACAATATATACTCCCTCCATTCCTATCTGACAGTATGTTTTTTGACGTCAATATTTAGGCTCCGTTTACAGGCAGTAGTCTTATGTCTATTTTGGGACATTTCTTATTTTGACAGTGAAGGAAAATTCTTACTTGTAGAAGAGTAGATGATAACTTGATCTTCTAAACAAAGATGGATCTTCCTCTTTGATGAATGATATCCCGGTATTGAAACGAAGACTCGATTCAAATGTGTTCACGAAGTAAATGCTCCCAACAACTTGTGATAATATAAACGTAGATTTGAGAGAATTAGTTGTGGAAAAGTACAGAGGTCATTCAGCAGAAAAACACCCCTCAAAATGATCACAAGGGTATGTATTTATAGGCATAGGAAGTGTCGCTATGGCGAGACACATCTCAAATAGTGTCTTTCCATAAAGGCACACTTCCAAAAGATTCTTTCTCTCATTAGAAGACACCACTTCATACAAAACCTCTCATGAATGGTTATTTTATTATGGAAAGACATATACTTTTATTTATGCCTTTCCATGAAGTCACAACCCCATAAATGTCTTCACATAAAGGCACCTTATATTAGCCCTTTACTTGGTATTCCCAAATAACCAAGATATAACTTGCTCATGTGGCTAATTATCAAAATAGCCTTTAAGCATATAATTACTAAACTACCCTCATAATTTCCTACTGAAAATACATATTTTGGTCCCTCTAATCCCACAAACTAATAGAACACCGGGAGTTATAGTGGTTCGGCTAATAATCCAGCCTACATCCACTCATTGACAATATCTTTATTACTTCCTTTGATATTACAACTTTAGAGAGCTTTCTAGTGTTTTCTCTCTCTTCTAATCTTGTCTCCCCTTACAAATGAGCCCCCTATCTCTATTTATAGACTTTCTAGGGTGAAGTCTATCTCTTAATCCTTGTACATGTGTTATCACTTTATTAGAGCAACCTTCTTAATTTTGGCACTTCTCTCCTTGTAAAGCCTTCCGGTCTCATAGTGTAGGATGTGGGATCTGGTCATAGAGCACGGGGCCGGAATACGGGACCCGATCATAGAGTGCGGAGCCGAAATACGAGACCCGGTCTGTAACACCCCGTCCTAAGCCAATCGTGGTTATCGCAAATCTCAACACTTAAATACAATCGTCGCAGCGGATAAAGAGTAACTACCGGGACCTTGCCACGGTCTGATCATATGAAATACCGTTCCTTAGCACCTTACAACACTTATCTAAGTAATCCACCATCCAAAAGTACCAACCAACCGAGTAGAGTATTTAAGTCACAACATAACTTTACATGAGTTTAATATAAACAGACGGGAGCACAAGCGCAACCCGTATACAAAATGACAACCCATCCTAAGTCTAACCACCCCCACTCTCAGGGTGACTCCTCATCGGGCGCTTACCTGCAAAATAAAAACAGCCCCCAAAGGGGGTCAGCACGAATGCTGGTACACCCTCATGGCCCCCAAGCTAACGGGGCTACGACGACTAATTGTCGATAGCATGGAAGTTGATTAGCAATACATCATAATACGAAGTGCTATAAACAACAATTCACAATGAACAAGTAGTTCACACAAATTGAACGACACAAGCGTTCCCTTATCAAACGGGTTAGTAACCCTCTCCTTAATCCTTATTTCCTTAACCTCAGTTCCTTATCTTACCTCAGCCTTAACCTCATCTTAATCTCAGTGTACAAACCGTTCATGAAAGGAAATGGTTGTAGCTTAACTCAAACTTGGGATTTAGGTGATCCCACCGCACCATCTTAATGCCACCTACCCTGGACGGGAGTCCAGCGTAGCTGAGCCGGCAACCGGCTCTAGGCTACAAGTCCGAAGACAAGTCCTTAGTCGGAGGGCGGATCTGATTCAGATACCGTCCCCCTTCTCTTAGCATGCATGACCGGAGTCAGTCCCGGGTTCCTCGCTCAAGTTCCAGTTAGTAAATCTTGCACTCCAAGTGTTAGTTAAACCTTACCAGGTGTTAACCAACCAACAACATTAATACTCAGCCCTTATTCCAACCTCAGTAAGTACTAAACTTAATTAGTAACAATCTCAAGTCTCGTGAGTTAGTGTAAAGAAAACACATACACGACGAGAATAAATATACCGGTTGCATGCTTTATCTTGTCTTAGTCACAGCAATTAAACAGATAGCACACAAGCCGAGGGACACCTCGTTAGCAAGCAGGTCACAAGAAGGATTGTACCGTTCACCGTCGACCGTTGTTTGATTAACCTTCTTCGGGGTCCCAATTCACAAACCTAAAACATCGATTCATTTTTAGGCCGTTAGTTATTTACAACTTACTCAACTTACTTAGTCCCTATAAATCCCCACTCAATACCCTCTTAAGCCTTTGCCTTTTAACCTTATAAACTTAACTTTAAACATTAGGGTTTATACTTATTCTTAACTTAATTACTTAAGTTCTTAGGGTCCTAATCATCAACATCCTATTAATGGCACACCTTAATACCAATTAACATCCTTAGAAATAAAATTTCTTTTTTTTTTTTGTGTTAAGGGTCGACCGACCCACCGACCGACCCAACCTATGGGTCGGTCCGTTCCAGTAACTTTCTGGTTCAGACAACAACCCTAGACCGACCCACGACCGACCCATCCTTTATGGGTCGGTCCATTGCCGAACTTCCCGTCTTTTGAAAATTCTCCGACCGACCCAAAGCTAAACCGACCGACCCAAAACCTCTGGGTCGGTCCTTTGCCGAAGCATTTTCCTTCGTTAAATTTTGCCCGACCGACCCACCGACCGACCCATCCTTATGGGTCGGTCTATTGCCGAAACATTTCTGCTGGGTTAGCAAGGTCCGACCGACCCAGAACTGGGTCGGACCCTGGGTCGGTCCACTACAGATTTTTCTATTAATATGTTCTTTCAACTCCAAACTCCTCCCATGTATACTATTATGTTCCAACCTCATTTAGGTCCCTCAAATACACTTTAAACATTCTTCTAAAACCATTAAATCACTCACCAATATCCACCTTGATCATTATGCATTTTCATTGTAATAATGCCAACTTCTTATAATGTTTTTCACTAGGTTTCTAGGTGGTGGTTCACACCTATTGTAATCTCTATGCCAAATGTTTTCTCATCACCATCACATCATCTCCCAAGCATCTTTCATCATCTAGAACTCTCTTATGCATTTACTTCCTTCACGAGCTTAAGCTTCCATTCCCTCAACACATTATTTCCTTCCTAATTGTTCACCATCTTTTGCCTAAGTCCTAAATATCTCAAGTACATTCTTTTTGACTTCTAACTCCTTCATAGTGTTGCCTAAATCATTTATAACTCATTAAAACACCTTAAGCTCACCCTTTTCATTAAGACAACCCCTAGAACTCCCTTAGTCATGAAATCTCCTTAAACATCTTAAACTCTTAGGTTCTTCATTATATTTTGCCATGGGTTCTCTAGTATATTGTTACACCCAAACATTTGGCTTTTCTCATCATCAAACAACCAAGATCACTCATATCCTCATTGCAACATCTTAACACACAATCTACACCAAAACTACACCACATCACAATATAGTGCTTAAACTTAAAATGCTTGGCACTTAGGCCCTTAAATGACAATAATCTTAATCACTGAATTTCCACATATATTTGCCTTCAACCTGCGAATACACACAACAAGGCTCCCATTGAAATAAAATGCTTCTTGTAATTCATCACCTCATTGTTTAACTAAGTCTTTTTCTCATTTGCTCTTTAGTCACTAGTTCTCAATATATAGTATTCTTTCTCTTAGGTTTATAACTCCTTCCCAAGGTAAACTCCACACTAAACTTATCATATATCTAAATCCCATTCCCTTAAACAACAAACACCTTAAGGTAAGTAATTTACCTTGTTCTTTCTCAAGCTTCACAAACTTTCCTCCTTAGTTTTTCCCTCTTCAATTTCGGTCACCAATATAAATCTCCTTGCCAATACTCTAAACAATGTCCAATGATTCTAATGAGCACTCAACAACTTATTAACCTCAAGGAATAAAACCTAGGTTAAAAATGTGTTTTTAGGTTTTAGATTGATTGTTTTACCTTAGTTCCTCAAGGCAAGCTTGGGTTTGAAGCTAGAAGGACCTCCTCTCTCCTTTGAAGAGTAGAAACAAGCTATGACAAGGCATCAAAATGAAGCCTCATGAGTATATATTTTCGGTCAAGAAGAAAGGTGATGGAAACCTAGATTTTCTTGCACTTTCTTTACCTTAAGAGAATGGAGATGCCAATGGAGTCTCCAAGCTTGAGTTTCCTCCTCTAATGGTGGTTTGGCTTGGCACCAAAGTGAAGCTCTTGGATTTTTGAAAAGATAGAAAGATGGAGCTTGAGCTAACTAAGAAGAATCTATGCTTTGTTTTGGATTTGGAGCTAAAATGAGTAAGTGGTGTGCAAGAGAAGATGGAGCTAGCATGGGGAAGAAACTCACGTTAATGGAGAAGGGAGAGAGAGTAAGAAATCGTGGGAACCAAGGGAGAATGAAGAAGTTAGGAGAGAGAGAAGACTAATGTGGGATATTTGTTCCTAAAAGCAAATAGTGACTAGTACATCCCCTCCCTTATTTATCAATATTTCAATCTTGTGTTGTGACTCATCTCCCCTCCTTATAAAAACCGGCCACCCTTAAGTAACCAAGGTTACTTTAGTCCTTGTTTGTCAATTAACTCATTTATATTACTTATGTTACAAACTAGCTTAATTAAATCACTATTCATACAACAAGGCACATTGTTGTGAAATTTTTGATTTCCCATTGATATAGACTTCCTAATGTGATACTAAGTAGTACACAAATATATTTAAGAGTAATGATGGACATTTAGCCATTCAAAACTCATTTACAAGACAATTTTTCAAAAATGTGCTTTAAGACTCCTTAAAGCACATTTTGTGTTTAAACTTGTTTTCAAGCTTGGTTTTCTTTGGTAATTGTTTTAAAATGACCATTAGGATATTACTAAGGTCTTAGAACAATATTTGGGTACTCTCCCAAGTCTCTCCAAGCTTAAAGCACGTTTTTGCTTAAACCGCACTTTCGGTGTTTCCTTATATTTCCTTTGTTTAAAATGGTTTCTAAATATTCCTAAGGCATTCTTTAGCCTTCTTATACCTTAATTAATCATTTAAACACCATATCTAAGTTTGGGGTATTTCACGGTCATAGAATGCGGGGCCGGAATGCGGGACGTAGTCATAGGGCCTAGGACCCGGATTTGGTGCTTGGTTCCCAAATTGATGCCCGAACAGGGTCCTAAAGGAGGCTTAGGGTCTGGGCCGGGGTCTAAGGTCTGGACCGCTTTGACCTTTTGTCTTCGTCACATTCTTGCCCTTCTCATCAGTCCCATAAGTTCTACTTTTAGTACTTAAAAAAGTGGAACTTACAAAAAAAAAGAGATAGAATTTTACATTTTTCTCCTTTCTCCTATCTCCTAGTCCCATAAGTTCTTTTTCTTTAGCTTTTACAAAGAAAGATGAACTTACAAAAAGTCGGTGTAATTAGTACAATCAAAAGTCCCACATGTGTCTTTCTTCTGAATCTGACAAATTGGAAATTCTGGGACATAAATCTTTGAGATAATATATCTTGATGGATGGATCCCCTGATGTTCTGATATATAATATTTAAGAAGGCCAGAAATCCAGAAGTCCATAATAAGATCTTCATAAAGAAGACCAATGGTTCTTATTAAAAGAACCATTCCCTTTTTGAAAGGGTGAAATAATATGATGATTAAGTCTTTGGGATGATAACTCCCTTAAAGGGAGAACAGAGATAATATATTTTCCCAACTTTGCTTATGCTAGCCAAAGGATGGTACTTGTGATTCAAGTATGGTGCAGCGTCCCACACCTAACAATGCACCCATTACAGGCGACCAGAGCTCCTGATGGGGCCAGAGATGGTTTTTTTTTGTTGGCTCGATGGCCGGGTTTCATTTCAACCCAAAGTGTTACTTTTCAAGGCACAAGTGCCTGCGGCTCGTTGGCCGGTGCTTTCTTTTACTTTCAAGGCATGATAGCCTGCGGCTTGTTGGCCGGTGCTTTCTTTTTCTTTCAAGGCATGATAGCCTGCGGCTCGTTGGCCGGTGCTTTCTTTTACTTTCAAGGCATGATAGCCTGCGGCTCGTTGGCCGGTGCTTTCTTTTACTTTCAAGGCATGATAGCATGCGGCTCGTTGGCCGGTGCTTTCTTTTACTTTCAAGGCATGATAGCCTGCGGCTCGTTGGCCGGTGCTTTCTTTTACTTTCAAGGCATGATAGCCTGTGGCTCGTTGGCCAGTGCTTTCTTTTACTTTCAAGGCATGATAGCCTGTGGCTCGTTGGCCGGTGCTTTCTTTTACTTTCAAGGCATGATAGCCTGCGGCTCACTGGCCAGGTGTTACTTTTCACCATGGATATGCAACTTTTGCAGAAAGTCTAGGTGTTGCTTTTCTCTTCTTCTTTTTTTGGGCTCGTTCGCCTTTTTTCCTTTTCTCTAATTTTTACTGTTGGGGGTTGTCACCCTCTCGGTTTGCCAACCAATCACCTTATCGGTTACAATTGTACTTTCTTCCTTCTTGAAAGTGGTGGTGCCCGAAATTTTTTTTGGCAACATATGGCTTTTGAGATGCAGAGGCGCACTCAATTGCAACATGTGGAGATCCCACCATTTCCTTCTCTTTGATGTATATGCAAGCCAATGTGTTTTGAGCTCTGTAGGCTCGGAGTAGTTTCTCTAGTTTCGTTCTTGCCCTCGCAGTAACAAAAAAAAAGAAGTGAGAAACTTTGGGATATAGCAGCATAATGCTTTAGACATTGTAAACTGTAACATTAAGAATTTGTAAGTCGAGACAATCCGTAGTAATGCTTAGCATGTAGCAGCATTTGGAGATGTAAGTCGGCAGCTAAATTGTGCTGAGACTAAAAGATGGAAAACTAAATTACTGCTGAGTAATAACAGAGGGTATGTGTAAATTGATTTTTTAAACAAGTCAGTATGCTTGGCCACGTTACTCTAAACATGGAATGTATTGTTACTATCGAAGAAACAGACTTTACGTCCCATGTCTATTGACAGGATAAACCTGATAACCAGCAGTAAGTGATAAAAAGAACCTTTTATAGCAGGTTTTGGTCAGGGCACCAAAAATCCATTCAAGAAAGTACAGAATAAACAGAGATAAAATTTGAACATCGATGAAGAAATAATCACAGCCAAGGGGTCTGCCAAGACAGATTTAAAATTGTTAACAAAAGAGAATCATGTACCAACTATCAGAAACACCAAGATAATACTGAAGCATTGAGCAAAGAATGTTGCAGCAGACATAGGTTTTAAATTGAGAACGTTTTGTACCCCCTTCCTTGATTTAGTTTAGAGCACCGAAGACTTAACAGATCATTTCAAAGTGACCGCAGCAGTGTTGGTGTTACTTTATTCAGCCATAAAAGGTTTTGCAGAATAAAAATGAACATTTTAAGGCAGCTTGCCTAAGCTGTGTCAGTAGGACAGCTGCAAACTATTAATGAAGTAGCATATGTCAAGAGCTGAGTAATATTACAGAACCAGTGTGTATAGTCAGTTTATATTGAGAAAACTTTTTTAGTAGAACTTTCAGCAAATGTCTATGAATAAAGTTTTAAAGAACGCAAAGATGTAAACTAATGAATCAAGGAATATTGAACTAATGAAATAATGGATGACAAAGAACGGAGATCATGCTCTGCACTCCTACTTTCTTTGAAAGATGTTGCTGGAAGTATAATATAAGATTTTAGGAGTAAAAACAGTGCAATTTCTAAACGGTTCCTTATTAATGACAGATGAATCGGCTAAGAACATTCAACATAAAGATTAGTAAAACAGAAACAGGAATCAAGTGTCTTTATGAGAGCAACTAGTAGTCTTGTTAGGTCTCCAAAAACAGAGCAATAACTAAAACAGATGCAGCATTACAAAGCTACTGAAGCAAGCCTTACTTAGCAGTGCAAATACGTATTTCCTCAAATTTTCACAGCAGAATTTTAGGTCTTACAACCGAGAAGAATTTAGGTTAAAAGCTAATCATAGCAGTAGTATAAACAGTAGTAAAATGAGGAGCAAACTTATCAGGTCTAAATCGTTCTATCTACCCACGCGGTAGTGTATAAAATTTTGAACATAACCATGCCATAGTTCCCGGTTGATTTTTTATCAGATTTTGTTTTTTGACGGTTGACAATAGTGGCAAAATAAAGCTACGGTAGACGTACATGTAGCAGCAGAATGATCCTATGAACCTTTTCCAGTTAAATCTAATGACAGGATAAAAATCAGGCAGAACACTTGAGCAAATGGCTATATTCATGGTGCAAAACTATGTGAGATAAGCGAATCATGCTATGATTTTGTTGTTGTCTAAAACTGCCAAAAATAGCGTGCAGTAACAGTTTAAACCTTGGAGTAATTATAGAGCACGAAAATTGATCACACAGTAGCAGTGCAGTGGATTAGAGGCATGGCTCTATCAGAAATTCAGAAAACAGTTCAAACAGAAATAAACATATGTGTTTCTTATTGTTAGAAGCAAACGGATATCACCCTAATAGTTACACAGTGAAGTTGAGTCGCATTAGTAAAACAAAAAGATTTAATTTGGAAGTTATGTGCTCGCTAGAATGGATCTCTTGATCAAATAGTGGTTTTCGAAGCCAAATAATATGGTAAAAAAGTGAGAATTTGCTTGTATAACCGAACTGGGCAGTATACACTAGAGTGGTGCAACTGAAATTAAACGAGGTAAACGATCAAGCAGACTGAAATGGCATACTATGATAGCTGAGATTACTAAAGAAATTGCCAATTTAAATAGATTTTACCATGCTTAGGCCTATTGACCACATCAACTCTGTAAATAGTGACATATTCGTCACTTCACAGATGAAGGAACAAACAGTGGTTGGGACAAGGTAAAGATCAGACAAGATTCAAAGCTAGATTACTGTTAAAAACAGCTGCAACAAGAGGTATGTACCATGCTCTTTAGAGTTTGGTAGTAGTGGTGTATTGGAGTTGTAAGGTTGCTGTATGATAAGTGAAAACCGATTTACATTGAGAAAGCTTCCGGAAGAACTTTAAGTAAATGCTCTATGAGTAAAGTTTTAAAGAACGTAAACTAATGAATCAATGTATTTTAATCTGACGAAATAAGAAAGAATCAGGCAGAAATTTTTGTATAAAACTGATCATAAATCATCCTAATCAGAGCTGTTTTAAAACCAGAAACAAAACAACCTTCAAAGCTTCTTTTGTCAAGGTTGGAAATGGGCATAATTTCAAAACTCCGAAACTGCTAACAGTATCATAAGAGAAATCATGATATAAGTAGCCGCCGAAATAGCTTAATGTATGTATAGTAACAAAGATCTGAAGCCATAATGCAAAAGGGAGCATCAACTGCCAAAGTTAATTCAATAATGCAACAATAGTAGCACTTATGAAGAATTCAGATTTCAATACTGTTCATAACTAGTGGGTTCAAAATAGAATAGTTATATTTCTGATTTCAAAGAATATGTCAGAATTAATTTTGATCGTGAAAGCACATATTCAATAATCAGTAAAACAGAAATAATTGTTTGGGCAGAAAATTGCAGAATCGGTAACCAAATTCATATCCAGCTCCTGGTAGTTTAATATTGCTTTGAAATATGGCAATGCGATATTAAAAGGTTTTAAGATAGCCAGCAAATTCAGTGACTAGATTCACGTATAGAGTTCCAACAGAAAATCAGATGATAGCCGCTTGTGTATCCTTATCAGTAATAGCATCATAGGATACTTAGGTCATTAACTGCTCGACCCCATCGACTGTCTAAACTATGCGGCAGATTAAATAGTTTTAAGACTAAAGTGCACATATGTGATTTCTTATGTCAGATAGTGCATACATGAATATTTTCAGAGAATGCTGGTGAGTTTTCAAATGGTTATATAAGAGGCTGAGACAATACGACGAGTCATTATGCTTTAATCGCAGAGGAAATTGCAGTCTATGTTATAATCAGAAACCAAGTTCAGAATTGTTACCTTGTTTCTTGAGAAGAAGGGGTTTCGAAAGAAAAGGACAGTGGGATGAACCTGCTCCGAGTTTACTCTCCATGAAAATTCTGGAATTCCTCGTATCCTCCTTTTGAAGTTTGTCGACTGGTCGCTTTGACTTGCCTGATTAATAGCGCCACCGCCTGGAATAGATTCTTTCTTTGTGGCGTTGCTTGCCACTCCGCCTGGTCACCTAGCCATCATCTGGCTTTGAACAAGAAGAGATGTCTTCCGGTCATGGACTGAGGTGTGTTCCGGTCATGGACGTCGAACTGTCTTCCAGTCTGGAATCGTTCTCTAAATCTTGTTCCATCGCCTCTGGCCTTTGAAAAATGAGCAATCCCTTGTTGTCTGGGCCTCGTACTTGAGGGTGCGGCCAAGGGAGTTGAATCGTCTTCTGGTCATGGATTGAGATGCGGCCAAGGTAATCCGGCTGCCTTCCGGTCATGGGCTGAGATGCGGCCAAGGAAGTCCGGCCGCCTTCTGGTCACTCTTGAATTTGTTAGTCGTTCTAACTTTTTCCAAAAAGGCCGGTTGCTTGAAAGTTACTTCTTCGACCATTGAAAATTGACGTCGCCTGGTGCCTGGTGCTAGGCTTGAATTTTTGAGAAGAAAGGAAATGCGGCCAAGGAAGTCCGGCGCGGACAAAGAAGTCCGGTGCGGCCAAGGAGATTCGGTGCGGCCAAGGAAATCTGTTGCGGCCAAGGAGATCCGGCTGCCTTCCGGTCATGGGCTGAGATGCGGCCGCCCGTCTATTTGAAAGATATCGTCCAGTCATTTGCTCCTGTCTTGAAGTTGCGCCCTGTTAATCTCGCTCCTGGTTTGAAGTTGTGCCGGAGTCACAGGGGGTTGAAACATTGCCCGCACCAACATCGATTGTCTTGCCGGAATCACAGGGGGTTGAAACATTGCCCGCACCAACATCGATTGTCTTGCCGGAATCACAGGGGATTGAAACATCGCCCCCACGAAAAGTTCGTGGCTTCTTTGGAGACATTTCATTTTTTAGTTGCAAACGAGTTTCCCTTCGCCGGCCTATCTACTTGCAACCCCAGACTCCTCTTCTCTTCTTGGTTCGTTTGACGCCTGGCTTCCTCAGAATTTGAAATGCCCGAATTTGAATTTCAGACTGAGCTTTGGTACCGTGGCTGCGCTCCTTGTACTTCTGCCTTGACTGGTTGCGCCATGCTACTTGCTTCCAGAGGATTGCGGCCTTGATCGATTTTGCTTAGTCTTGGAAACGTTAGAATCGTTGCTCGGGCAAGATGCGCTTATTCGTTGCTTCCGGTCTCAAATTGAGATGATAGTGCGCCCGATCGATGTTGGGCCTGGTTAAGAGGGGAGACACCCAGTGAAGCTACGTCTTAGACGCCTTTCGAACTTCGACGGATCTTTGCCTCCAGGCCTGCTTTCCTGGCAAGTGACGGCTTGATTTGTTAATCTAACAATTAATGATACTTAGAATAGAACAAATAATAATCAAAGCGCAAAGGTAATCAAGACGAATCATTTCGTCAAGCTTGAAGGGCTTCAGAATTTGATCTTTCGCCATATCCTCTCTTTGTCGGTTGCCTTATTCTGAGGCTTGCTGGAGGTCGTTCTTTGGGATGAATTACAATCTCTGACTTGGATCGGACCAGCCTCGAGGATTCACTTCTTGTCGGAGATTCGCAAGCCTAACCATTTGGCTTGAACTCGTATGGGCTTTGGTGGTGAACAAAGCCTCCTCGGCATACTCATGACTTTCTCTTGATCCTTGCTATTCTTTTTAACGGAGATTTTGGCCATTGCAGTTTCCATCTCACAGAAATTTAAGGCCTTTCACCTCCGACGAAACGATTTTTTTTCACCGGTAATTGAAGATCTTTAGGTACAGAAAAACTTGCTATGCGATGATTAATCGAAGTTGCCTATCAGTTCTTCGACTGTGTTGGATTCTTCCACTCATCCTCTCGATTCCTCCGCGTTTGATTCTTATCGTGGTGCCAAAGTGGATTGGCATCCCCAGCCTGTTCTTTCGATCTTGATTTTCACTCCGAAACCTTTGTTCATACGTCCTCTTTGATTTTGACTTCCGACGATACTTCTTGCTAAACCGTGGTGAGACCGTGGTTGTTGACCTCAACCAGAGCGACTACCTCAATCATTGTCGAGTTTGCGAACGAGATTGTGGTGAACTATTCTTAAGATCTTGGCTGTGCGAATGAATTTCCCCGATGACCTTTGAAGAATTCCTTTCGCCTTATTTCGCTATCGACCTGGTCATTCCCCGATTACTTCTATTCTTCCCCAGAATCGTCACAAAAAAGTACAAGTTACAGTTTACCGTAACATTCTTTCGATCTGTGGATGGATCGTGGTTGATGTTTGTTTCCCACAGACGGCTCCAAATGAAAATACATAATTTGGTCCCTCTAATCCCACAAACTAATAGAACACCGGGAGTTATAGTGGTTCGGCTAATAATCCAGCCTACATCCACTCATTGACAATATCTTTGTTACTTCCTTTGATATTACAACTTTAGAGAGCTTTCTAGTGTTTTCTCTCTCTTCTAATCTTGTCTCCCCTTACAAATGAGCCCCTTATCTCTATTTATAGACTTTCTAGGGTGAAGTCTATCTCTTAATCCTTGTACATGTGTTATCACTTTATTAGAGCAACCTTCTTAATTTTGGCACTTCTCTCCTTGTAAAGCCTTCCGGTCTCATAGTGTAGGATGCGGGATCCGGTCATAGAGCACGGGGCCGGAATACGGGACCCGATCATAGAGTGCGGAGCCGGAATACGGGACCCGGTCATAGAATGCGGGGCCGGAATGCGGGACGTAGTCATAGGGCCTAGGACCTGGATTTGGTGCTTGGTGCCCAAATTGGAGCCCGAACAGGGTTCTGAAGGAGGCTTAGGGTCTGGGCCGGGGTCTAAGGTCTGGACCGCTTTGACCCTTTGTCTTCGTCACATTCTTGCCCTTCTCACCTACATCTCCCACTCGTTCAAATGGAAATTTTGAAGATGTATCTCTTTTCTCTCATGTTGGTCATACTCGCAAATACTTTGTGCGACCAGGTAATACCACTTGCAACTTGGAAACCTATAGATTAAACCACATTTGGCCAACCGAAGGATATTCCAATACAGGTAAACTCTCGTTTCAACAGGTGCTCATGTATTACCGCCTCCCTAGGTATAATTTCGTCTGAACGATCTAAGCCATAATTAGATCCCTCAAAATATTAGATAATTATGACCCAATCCTCTATACATGTTCATGATGTACACAACATCCACGCGTAAGTGAACACCACTTAAGTTCATGACTATTCTTAAATGCCTTCCTTCCATTATGGCCACCAATTCATATGTATGATAACTGCTTTCTTAGGAAGCATGTACTCCAACCAGATTTTATGGTCTTCGAATACTTTCTAAAGTAGCAACATAATCATCATACTTCATGGTCCATCACTAGGAAGTCATAAGGGCTGCCAAATTTGTGCGACTCACACAATGAAGGAGAAGGGATCCATCCATCACCTCAAGCAATGGTCGTCAGCACACACTGTATGAAAGTGTGTTGTGGAGATGCACATTTCCCTAAGGAAACAGATGTCCTACTATCAACCCACACTAGCATTTAACCCATATGGTTAACTTGAGCACAACACATGTTTCAATGCTCATGCTAGGCTAAGTCGAACCTACATGGAATTCGAGAGTAGTTTTCCATATTCGATTCTCCAATATGAAAAATCTCATCTTAATTTTCAAATCAAGGTGGCTCATAATTCTTGTACCCTTAAAAGAATTAGTTTAGCCTTACCCCTCATGACTAACTCATACATCATAGGGACAGTTACTCGTGTGAGTGAGTTAACCTTTGGTTCAACTTGACATCTCATGATGACTTGCAAAACTATCAAATGTGGAACATAGAGATGTAGAAAGATTGGCCTTTTATTCATAAAATAATAATTGTTTACAGACCAACACAGAATCCCAAAAATTTTACATGGTCTTGAAACACATTATGGGGTATAGGCTTAGTGAGCGGATCAGCCCCCATACGCCTAGTATCAATGTGCTTCAATTCAATCTTTCCTTTCTCACATACATCTATAATAAAGTGGTATCTAATTTGAATGTGCTTAGTCTTCCCATGGTACTTGGGATCCTTCATATATGCTAAAGCATCCATACTATCACAATGCATGACGAATGGATCTTTAGCATTTTTAACAATTTCTAAGTGCTTCAAAAAACGTCTAAGCCAAACAGCTTCTTGTGCAGCAGCTGATGTAGCAATATATTCAGCTTCCACGGTTGATAATGCTACACATGCTTGTTTCTTGCTACGCCAAGATATAGCTCCACCACCAAGCAAAAAAACATAACTAGAGGTTGATTTACGCTCATCAACATCGCCTGCCCAATCGGCATCACTAAAAACTCTTAAGCGTAAATCTCCACCTCCATAGCATAACACATAATTCATAGTGCCCTTTAAATAACGTAGAATGCGTTTGATAGCATAATGACATACATCAAACTACCAATAGCACTAGAATAGGGTACCTTTTTCATTTCACTTTCTTCTTCTGGTGTCTTGGGACACATTGATGTGCTAAAAAATATCCCTTTATTAACTGGTGTGTCTATGGGTTTGCAATTATGCATGTTGAACCTTTTGAGAATTGTATTAATGTAGTTCTCTTGGCTCAAACCCAATAATCTCTTCAATCTATTTTGAAGAATTTTCACACCAAGTACATAGCTTGCTTCAACCATATCTTTCATCTCAAATATTGTTGTAAGACTCTTCTTAGTACCAAGTAAAAGAGACTTATTATTGCTAACTATTAGAATGTCATCCACATATAATGTCAATAGGACAAATCTTGTGGAAGTGTGTTTCATATAAACACATTGGTCTTCATAAAGCTCTGTAAATTCATGCTTTACCATAGCTTCATGAAACTTGATGTTCCATTTTCGTGAAGCTTGTTTAAGAGCATAAATGGATTTGAGAAGTCGACATACCTTCTTCTCATTTTCTGCTTGCTTAAATACTTGAGGTTGTTCCATGTATATTTCTTCCCCAAGTTCTCCATTGAGAAAAGCAGTTTTAACATCCATTTGATGTAGCTCTAAGTCCATAAAAGCCACAATAGCTAGTATGAGACGAATTGATCCAATACGAAAAATAGGAGAAAAAGTATCCCCGTAATCAATTCCCTCCTTCTGGGTGTATCCTTTGGCAACAAGCCTTGCTTTTTACTGTCTGTAGAACCATCCGCCTTGCGTTTGATTTTAAAAATCCATTTGCTTCCAATGGCTTTACGCCCAGGTGGAAGATCAACCAGATTCCAAACGTGATTGGTTCTCATAGACTCTAGTTCATCCAATAAGGCAACTTTCCACTCCTTAGCTTTAGGGCCGGAGAGGGCTTCATGAATATACGAGGTTCCTCTTCATCCATGACAGTTGTAAGGAACGTTTCATATTCAAATCCCTCTGGGGCAACCACTATACTTGCTTCATATTCTTCAATACCATAAAAACATTTTGGTATTCTTCCTCTCCCACTTTTCCGAGTTGGAGGTGCTAATTCCTCTATATTCTTCGTTTCCTCATTATCTGTTTGAGTGAGTGGAGAATTCATTTGTTCCATTTGAGCCAAAGGTTCTTGAACAACATTAGACTCATCTTCCTTAGAGTCGGGAACAAATTTATTCGTGGCAAAATCATCAAGTTCATAAAACTTGATCCTTTGGTGGCTCCTAAAAGTGTTGAAAATTCACTTTCTAAGAATGTGACATCTCGAGAATCAATCTCCGTGACCTTGCCATGTGCATTTTCACCTATAAAAACATAACCTTTAGAGCTTTCACAGTAGCGTATGAAAACACATTTCTGGCCACGAGCGCTTAATTTTCCATATTTATGGAAAGTAGAGGTTATGTAGGCACCACACCCCCATGGTTGAAGATGATCAAGATTTGGTCGTCTTCGATTCCATAATTCATAAGGGGTTTCAGAGATTGATTTAGAAGGAACACGGTTCAACACATAATCCGTTGTTAACAAAGCATCTCCCCAAAAGGATATAGGAAGATTAGCTTGTGACATCATGGATCTAACCATGTCCATGATTGTCATATCCCTTCTTTCAGCAACTCCATTTTGTTACGAGGTATAAGGAGTAGTTAAATGATGAACTATTCCTTTTTCTTCACAGAAGTCTTTGAATTGATGAGATAAATATTCTCTACCCCGATCAGTTTGTAGAGCCTTAATTTTAAGGTCTAACTGATTCTCCACAAGAGTCACAAACTTTTGGAAGCATTCTAAAGCATCCGATTTGTGGTGATAAGATATATATAACCATATTTAGTATAATCATCAATGAATGTAATGAAGTACTTGGCACCATGCCTTGCTTCTACATTCATTGGCCAACAAATGTCAGAGTGGATCAATTGCAAAGGTTGAGTAGCCCTTTGAGCCTTACCAAAAGGCTTACGTGTTGCTTTACCGGCCAAACACGGTTCACAGATTTCCATTTTGAATTTTGATGGTTCACCAAGACATCCATCCTTGGCTAATCTGTTTATTCTATCAATACCGATATGTCCCTGTAACACCCCAACTACTAAACTCGTCATTACCTCTTAAACTGTCACAATTTACCATAAAACTCGCAGCAGAACTCTAAATACAACAGAGGGTGATACAACGCCGTTAGCCACCCTCGTGGCTAACCAGACCTAACTCCATTACAGTAACAGTCTGATGGACTGGAACAACCGAGCACACAATACAAACACAATGCTCAATTCATTTCCTTACTATACCGAGTATACAATATACAGATGCTGAAAACATATTCGGTCTTACACCTTATAAAAAAACATGAGCAAAATAAATTCTAACTACCCATGCTACCACCGACCCCGTCCTACTCTCGAACGGTTTCATCTTCGGTGTACCTGCGAATAAAAACGATGCCCCTGAGGGCTCAGCTTAAAGCTGCATATGAAATTCGCATACCCCAAGTGCTAACAGGGGTACGCTGACTACTTCTGTCGAGAGCATGAGATTCATTAAGTTCAATCAACATGCAACATAGCAATACATTACATATGTACACTACACAAGGATTCACATTCACCCATGGAATACAATCCTTAACAAACATAACAAGGTTATTAGTTGTATTAATTACTCTTAGGCCTGGAGGGTTATACCTCACTATGCCTTGTTTACTTATTCAATACTCACCCATTCACTCGGGTTACTTATTCTTATTCTCATCCATTCTCTTGGGTTACTCATTCTTTACTCACCCACTCTATTGGGTTACTCATACTTATCTCACCCACACTCTTGGGTTACTTACTCTCAAGCTCACGTAGTTCTCGAGGCACTACAGGTCTCCTATGTTTTTCTCGCTTGTTTCTCTTAATACATTCTTAAGCCAAAACACATGGCTCTCGAGCATAGTTCAACTAGCTTCCGGAACTCTCTCATAGTTTCTACTACTTTCACATAGGTCCGACTACTCTCGGACTTCTCACATTCCCATACACTCCTCTCTCGGAGTTATAATATAATTATGTATATTGGTCTAAGAGCATCACTCTTGATGTTCCTAATGATTTTGGGAACGTTACTTAAGTTCGGGTAATCTTAGGTTCAAGGGTTACCCTTACAATTCATATACTTATACTTTCGGTTATTTACCTATACCGGGTAAATCCTCATATAGGAGGTCGACCATGTCTCAAGGGAGTTACTAATCCCCTAGGTCTCTTTAACTGTTCTTACAAGTTCACATCCTTGAATATCTTTAATCTTCTCGATGGAGGTTCATTTATCTCTCCACTCTTATTTATTTCGTGGTTTTCTAACCGTTATCGGGTATTTACTCAACCCGTACTTCTCCTCACATTCTAGGGAGTTCATATGTTTGCGTTATCGTTATACTTTAATCGATAGTTTGTGTGTTTGCACGTTTCCATTATTTATGAAGCTACTCGATCTATGAGTCGGTCTATACACTACGTTAGACCACACCGGCGTACTAGTAGGTTAGCTCATTCAACATACAACAAGGCATACATAATCAAACAATGGATTATTTTCATGCTTTAGTCTTGATTAAGTCGGCACACAAACACACAAATCAGAGTAACTCGGTTAGCATACGGGGCATGAGAAAATCATACCTTTCACCGAGGTTTTTACTTTTACCGTGTCATCTCACCCTGCTCGGTTCACACACGATACTCTATTAATGTTTCAAACATTATTATTAATATAAGCTCATACTGTACTTAATTAAATGCTACTCCCATACTTACCCCGTTATCCCGTTATCTCGGTTTTACTTTTGTTAGTTTGAGTTCTCACTCACTTCTAATACTTTCTTACACTTCTTAGGGCCTTTACATGTCACCAAACAAGGCCTTAATATCATATAACATCATTAACATTCAAACCCCCATCATTTAAAACCTTTAAAATACTCTTGGGGCATTTCTGGGGGTGGTCCGGGACTTGGTCCTTACCCTAAGTCCCGGACCAATGCTGGTTTTAACTCTAGGGTGAAAAAAAACAAGTGGTTCAGGACCTTGTACCATACTCAAGTCCCGGACCAGACATGGATATCAACTCTCGGCAAGATTTTTACTATGGTCCGGGACCTTGTCCCTATCTCAAGTCCAGGACCAGGCATGGATGTTCATTCTCGGTGCAAAATTAAGGGTGGTCCGGGACTTTGTCCAAGGACCAAGTCCCGGACCCTACTAAAATCTGCTCCTAGCATTATTTTTCAGCCCCTAATCAATCCTTAAACCATCCTAAATCTTTCCCTAATCTTTCCACACGTTTTCTACATGTTTAAACACCTTAAAACATGCTCTAAACCTCTTCAAAACTTAGGTTAAATCCTTACTCAAATTCTTGCTCCAATTCACAAATTTTGCATTCTCATTTTGCACTAATGCACACTTGTGCATTTCCTAACCTCCCTTGGCACTTGCATTATTGTTCTCACCCTATTTAACCTCTCCAAATATTCCAAGACAATGCACTTCTCATGCCAAGGTTCATGCCTCACTCTTAACACCTTAAATCTTCTTTGTTACCTAAAACTCCTAAGGCACTTTAACAACTCTTTTGCTACAGATTTTTGCACAAATCTACAACCTCAAAACAAGCATTTCCAAAGTGGTTAACTAACCCAAATCAATCTCCATACATACCTAGCTAACCCTAGGTTATTCATCTCTCAAACATTCCCCAAAACTCATTTCTTCACATAATTCATCCTAAAACTAGCCAAACCACAAGGATTCTACCAGCACACATATAATTCCACCAAAACTCACCAAATTCTTCAATTACAACACAATGCATAAATCATAAAAGGCATGGCTCTTAGGACCTTAAATCAAACATTAATTTCACAAATGTTTTCTCACTTGCATTATTTCTATACAAGCACATTATTACCACAACTCAAGTGGGTTTCTTTTATTTATTAACCCATCCCAATTCTAATACATATAGAATATACATTAGGGTTGGTTTCTTACCTTGAATTCTCTTAAGTTTCCTTAAAATACTCTTCTCCTCTTCTCTACACTCCAAAATCGGTCAAGGCAAAACTCTTGCCCAATTCTCTAGACCAATATTCCAATGGATATAAGGAGTACTAATTAGTTCTCCTAGTTGTGAAAACAACTCATGAATTCAAGAAGAGGGCTTAAGGTATAAAATTTGAACATTACCTTTGGAAACCCTATAATTGATTTGCCAAGGATCAAAGGAGGAGCTCCAACCCACCATTGGAGGTTTGAATAGTTGCTCAACAAGTAAGAACAAGGTATTAAGAAGGGCAAAAATCGGCCAACACTAGAAAATGGAGGAAATGAACTTTTCTCTTGAAACTTTTTACCTTGTTTGAAAGAGGAGACTCCAAGCTCCAAAGTGATGTAGTTTATTCTTCAAATGGGCAAAACCCATGGAGATGAACTTCTTCCTTTTTGAATTTTGAAAAGAGGGAAGTGAAGAGCTTGATGAGAGGATCACAAATATGTAATTATTTTTGTGATTTAAGCTTGGAGCTTGCTTGGGCAAGAAGAAGAAGTTGAAGAAGTCATGGGAGAGGGCTTCATTTTCGTTCCAGAACAGAGGGAAGGGAGGAGGACGGTGGGAAAGGAAGAAGGAAGGAGGGGAAGAAAAGAGGAAGTGAGGGAGGAGAGAGAGTAAAACCACCTTTTCTACTTTTCCACTTTTTCTTCCTTTTACTTTTCTTTCTTTCTTTACTAGCTAAATAAAGAGAGGGAGAGACTTATTTGACTAATAAAACCAGCCCCCACTAAGTACACATCTGCTGGAGCGTTTTTCATCTTTTACAGAAAACACTCGTTATTTTACCCGGTTTGGCACTATTCACTAACCTGGCCCGTTATTCAGATTTTTCTCGTTTATTTATTTTTAATGGTTATTAAGCATCCATTAATACTTAATTATAGTTATTTAGTCAACTATAATTTTTACGGGTCTATTTGACCACTTGAAGTCACATTTTCGGGTTCTCTTGAAAAACGTGCTTTAAAACTCCGTTAGCGTTTTAATCCATTATTTGGATCCGTTTTCTTCGGGAATCATTCCCATAAACTAATTAGGCCTAACTAAGCCTTAGGAATCCATCTCAGACCCTAACAAGGTCATATATCTCTTATACTCATTTAATGCGCGTTTTAGTGTTTTCGCGCTTTACGCATTTTCTCTTTTCTTTTGGTTTTATTCTCTTTACAATACTCTTTAGGCACCATTAGGCCTTTAATAATCATATTAGAGTAATTTAGCCACCATTTTTAGATCCGGGGTATTGAAATCTACCCCCCTTAAGAACTTTGTTCTCAAAGTTTGGTGAATCTAATCTCGTTACTCTCATGGGCGTACTCTGCCAAGGTTATAATACTCGTATAACCTTACAGACTCCACAAGTCAGTCTCATTTCACACTACACATACCACACATGTATCACAGCATGTATAGCAATCAAAAATACTCTTTATACTCTCTCCATGGAATCGGTCCGAAGACAAGAAGGCACTACAGTCCTCGAATCCATATTGAGTAATACACTACTGATCCCTCAGGCACCGGTCACGTTGAACACTTACGCTTTCTGGCTCACGGCCGTTTCATGACAAATGGGCACTTACTCTCTCTGGCCCACGGTCCCTTCGGTACTGACCAAAACATTACACATATACATATCCTCAGGCACTCTGGTTGACTCACTCAATACAGGACATTCTCAGGGTACTCTCCCCGTCCCGCTGCCTTTGGAAAAATCACACACTGTCACCGCCCCAACCGGTCACTTAGGACCGCCGCACGTACGGTGCAATGGTTTCAAAACCATTTTTCGCCTTCATGCTCGAAGGAAGATCCTTTTTTAAATTCTGTTTGAAAATTCTTTTTAAAACATCACACAACTCCAAATCCGGTTTATGGTAGTTGCATCTTTTCTTAGCGTGATTACTTGTGACCACTTATAGGGAGCTTCAAGAATCATCCAACCCTGATGTGATCAGCATCAGTGTTGAACTATCCTTCCACCCCAATTTGTGTTCGGTTTCCCTTGATCGCTAGCAGATCAAGTTCCACCTTCCACGTCAGTTTCAAACAACCAGATAGTCAAACATTTTCATTTTCTATCATTTACTCTTTCTAGTCATATTCTTAAAACGATTCATTTTAACCTATCTCCAAATCCTAGAACTTAGGTCATCTTGTCATTATCAATTTACTTTGCCTAAGAAACTCATACTTATGGCCTCATTAGTCAAATTGTTACTCAATTTAAACATTTATCATACAACTCCAAAGGATGGAACTCACTCCATCAATCATCCTCAAATAGAATTACCTAGGGAAACTCACTTCCTACTAGGTTACACATCGGTTTCATACCGATTCATACTCGTTACATCTCATGTCTAATCCCAATAGACATATACTATAGGGATTCTCACTCCCCAAGAGTTCCTCTACTCCAATTTCATAAAAATTATATACACGTTACTCGCATCTCTCATGCACAATAACCATAATTACATAATGAATGTACCTATGTTTATGTAACATAAGTTCCAATCATCAAAACAATTTCTTTTGTGCTATGCACATAGTAGTTTACGCACCTATACGTAAAACATACTCAAAGCGGTTTCTCGCCCTACCCCCTTAAAAGGGGTTACGCCCGCGTAATCGACCATATATTATTACTGAACATTGGTTCACTAATTCGAGTATCATGAAGTGTTTTAACTTTGATGCGGTTAATTAACTCATAACCGGGTTCGGTTCTAGCCTCTAAGGCTTCAAGGAGTTTAGGATTAGCCATTTACTCGCATTTGTCAGGTATACTTTACCTTTGAATTATGGCCCACTAGCTTCTGCTGCGTGACCTGGTAACTAGAGCTTAATTCGCCCTTTTGGTATTCTCAATGTGTGATCCACTCCCTTTTTATACCTTATTGTCTTGGAAATAAAGGTTTCTCAACCGTCGCTTGGTATCTCTTACAGTCTGGGAATTCGATGAGTTATAGATTTTCTCTCCAGCTCTCTGGAAATCTATTTCGTATAACTCTGTATACCTACATGATTATTCACTTACTTTTTCCGACTTATTGTCGGTTGAGGTCAAGCTGCTACTTTGTATGTAGTGCTTCCTCGTTTAATAGTTGCTTCTGAATTATGTTTGTTTACTTGTTTCTGTACAAGAATTCTTCATTCATACTCTGCATTTATTATGTATCGGTCCTGGGACCTGTGGGTTACGACCCACATTCTTTGTGCATCTTTGGCCAACAGCCGCACGGTTATTTCTTTAGATTCTCACTCAACAGGATTCGTTGACATTTCTCAAATTCCTAGCTCTCCCACAAGATCATTACTGCACAAGTGCAATACTAAAACACTCAGTCCTACAGAGTGCAGAAGCGTAAACCCTTGGCAGTAAATCTCTTATGTGATAGGAATGAACATGTCTCCTTTATCATCCTTTCTCATCGACTTCATATCACTATCTGGTTATACTCTTACAATGGTCGCTCGCTGCATACCATGTTCTTACTCATTTAACAACATTGGCTTATATGGCATCCGCTACTACTTTAGCTTCCACTCATGTACTCCCGCCATTTATACTATGGCTTGCCATTCACTTGGCTCAATAGAACATACTACTCTAAACTCTCTACGCTTATTGCGCATTGTTTACTCTGCAATTCATATTGCACACATACAGTGTTTACTACTCATCCGATTACTCTCTCGGTTGCCTTCCACTGCTATCAAATCCTTCCTACATACTATCTCTGTTCGAATTACTCCTTGGCAATAAACACATGCTCAAGTTCCACTACACCGCTCCAGCGGTTTCACATTACATTCTTAGGTGGTAGCCTTTCTCTGGAGGATTCACGCAATTGCCGCTCCATAGGCCCTATAATAACAAGTGGTATCCCCACTGTAAGGTAGTGGTTCATTCCCCACGATTCCTCTTATGCCTTTATGCATGAGTTTGCAACGTTGCCTCGCCATGCTCTATGCGGGCTGTTTATTCAGGTTTCTTTTTCTCCGTATGCTATTAAATGGTTTGGAGGTATTTCTAGGATCTTTTGATATGGTTGTCTCACCACACTTCCGTACATGGAAGGCCCTTTAAGCATCTTGATACTAGTCTATGCCCTTCGGCGATTTAGGGTGTTCCCTTATTACGTGGTATCCCTTCGGGGTTCTACCCGAGTGTTCACTTTACACTTGTGTTCTCAACACGATGTTTCGTTCAACTACTGTTCACTCCGGCACCCTTCACGGATTGCTCTGGGTGTTACTGAGTTGCGTCATTACATCTGGCTTGAACTCATGGGTATGTTCAGTTCCTACTCCGCCTTGCGGTTATATACTTGACTATGCCGTTTAGGGTTGTAACGCCTCCCATTCTTGGGTAGACCATTGATTCTTCTTCCTTTACCTTCTTGGTCAGGTCATTAGTCTCTTAAGTGAGGTATACTGTGGGAATTCTATCACGTTTATCGAACATTAATGTGTTCATTTTAGGCATTCGCCGTATTACTACGCTGGTATTCATTCCAGTTATTATGTATTTCCTAAGACATATCCAATGTCTATACTTAATACTCTGTGCTTCCAGCACTTCTTAACGCCACTTATTAGGTCCCTCATCTTACTAGGTTCTTCTCCTTGATCATTTATGGTGGTCGGTTGTTCTAATCTGAACTGGCTCTTTCGTCCGTAGTATGGAGTGGGCTACTTCCCATGTTCTGTACTCTACTTGTATACATACATGGAGTATCTTAGTGATACGTTACCACTTACCCGACTAACTCATAACTGGTCTGTCAGGCCCGCAAGCTCCTTTGGAGTGCGGTCGTTCCATGTCTCGTTTGTGTACACTTGTAGTGTCGGTCACACGCCTAGGTGAAGTATTCTGTTGCCAACTCCTCTTATATCGTCCTATGATAACTTACCATGGTTCTCTGGTTTGGTTTTAAAATTTGGGGTTTTTTGGAAAATTTTGCGTTTAGAAGGAAAATTTTGAGTTTGAAAATAAAAATCTTCACGGCATTTCAATGCCGGTTGCTTCTTACCAGATCTCGCTTCTCACCGACTGGTATGCTCTTCAATACAGTGGTCAGGCCGTTAGGCCTTTCCAAGGTTTCGTTTCCACGACTGTCAGGGTTGTGTTGCCATATTGGCTTCTCTCGCCATTTGGGTACTTGCTAAGTACTTATTGCTTGTTAAAGTTCCTCTTAACAGTTCCGTTATTACTGCACTTGCCGTGGCAAGTGCGCGGTACAGGTGGTTTTTAGGTTAACTCTTACCGGTCATGGTATTGTTCACACAGTATTTGGTAGCCTGGTCGGCTCTTCAGAGCTGCTTCTTATTCATCTTGACATGACTGTCATTCATTTAGGTGCTTCTCCACTCTCGGAGTTCCTTAATTACTTAGTTCTGTGTTCTACCTCGTTGCTCATTCCCACGTCTTTACTGTGGTTAACAAGGTTTAACTCATTTAGGCACTACTCCTGTAGTCCTATTCCAGTATATCTCATAGTTATGCTCGTAGTTGTCTATGCTATACCAGTTAAGTATTGCAACCTCTTCAGGTGTGGCAGGGTCGGTGTATCTACTCTTTGACTAGATCCTTAGTCGGTTAATATACCGTTGGTGGTATTATTTAACTATGGCGGTCCGTAGACTTGTGTCCCGGTTCTCGTTAATTCTCACGAATCTGCCTTGTTGCACTGTTGGGGCTTTCCTTCTTGCCGCTGCTTGGCCAGCCAGGTTCTCGCGACTGCTAAGCATGTGCCCCAAGCTGCCACAGATTCCAGTCTCCTTGGATTAGGATTTCTTGATCTCCCGCCATTAAGTGCGGTTATTGTCATTCAGGCGGGAACCGTCTCCGGGATTTCCATTCTGGAATCTACCGTATGACAGGTTCTGGTTCTTATAGAGTTATATTTTAACAGCTGCCAGGTCGGGTTTTCCCGTCTCTCTAGCGTTCCATCCCGAGTTTTTAATACGGGGGTTGTGGAGGGCGGGTTTGGTGTTGTAGGTATCCAGGTCATACTGGAAGTTCCTAACTAGCACATCTCTCACGCTATCACTCAACCCTTAGCCCTAAGTCTCTAATTCCTAACTCGGTATTTCCTAAGCTCTGTATTTCCAATCATCAGAGCGATAATTCGCTCTGATACCATTTTTGTAACACCCCAACTACTAAGCTCGTCATTACCTCTTAAACTATCACAATTTACCTAAAACTCGCAGCGGAACTCTAAATACAACAGAGGGTGATACAACGTCGTTAGCCACCCTCGTGGCTAACCAGGCCTAACTCCATTAGAGTAACGGTCTGATGTACTGGAACAACCGAGTACACAATACAAACACAATGCTCAATTCATTTCTTTACTACACCGAGTCTACAATATACGGATGCCGAAAACATATTCGGTCTTACACCTTATACAAATACATGAGCAAAATAAATTCTAACTACCCATGCTACCACCGACCCCGTCCTACTCTCGAACGGTTTCGTCTTCGGTGTACTTGCGAATAAAAACGATGCCCCTAGGGGCTCAGCTTAAAGCTGCATATGAAATTCGCATACCCCGAGTGCTAACCGGGGTACGCCGACTACTTCTGTCGAGAGCATGAGATTCATTTAGTTCAATAAACATGCAACATAGCAATACATTACATATGTACACTACACAAGGATTCACATTCACCCATGGAATACAATCCTTAACTAACATAACAAGGTTGTTAGTTGTATTAATTACTCTTAGGCCTAGAGGGTTATACCTCACTATGCCTTGGTTACTTATTCAATACTCACCCATTCACTCGGGTTACTTATTTTTATTCTCATCCATTCTCTTGGGTTACTCATTCTTTACTCACCCACTCTTTTGGGTTAATCATACTTATCTCACCCACACTCTTGGGTTACTAACTCTCAAGCTCACATAGTTCTCGAGGCACTACAGGTCTCCTACGTTCTTCTCGCTTGTTTCTCTTAATACATTCTTAAGCCAAAACACATGGCTCTCGAGCATAGTTCGACTAGCTCCCGGAACTCTCTCATAGTTCCTACTACTTTCATATAGGACCGACTACTCTCGGACTTCTCACATTCCCATACACTCCTCTCTCGGAGTTATAATATAATTATGTATATTGGTCTAGGATCATCACTCTCGATGTTCCTAATGATTTTGGGAATGTTACTTAAGTTCGGGTAATCTTAGGTTCAAGGGTTACCCTTACAATTCATATACTTATACTTTCGGTTACTTACTTATACCAGGTAAATCCTCATATAGGAGGTCGACCATGTCTCAAGGGAGTTACTAATCCCTTAGGTGTCTTTTACTATTCTTACAAGTTCACATCCTTGAATATCTTTAATCCTCTCGATGGAGGTTCATTTATCTCTCCACTCTTATTTATTTCGTGGATTGTTTCAATATGGTTTTCTAACCGTTATCGGGTATTTACTCAACCCGTACTTCTCCTCACATTCTAGAGAGTTCATATGTTTGCGTTAACATTATACTTTAATCGATAGTTTGTGTGTTTGCATGTTTCCATTATTTATGAAACTACTCGATCTACGAGTTTCTAGTCAACCGCTACTCACTATGAGTCGGTCTATACACTACGTTAGACCACACCGGCATACTAGTAGGTTAGCTCATTCAACATACAGCAAGGCATACATAATCAAACAATGGATTATTTTCATGCTTTAGTCTTGATTAAGCCGGCACACAAACACACAAATCAGAGTAACTCGGTTAGCATACGGGGCATAAGAAAATCATACCTTTCACCGGAGTTTTTACTTTTACCGTGTCATCTCACCCTGCTCGGTTCACACACGATCCTCTGATAATGTTTCAAACATTATTATTAATACTAAGCTCATACGGTACATAATTAAATGCTACTCCCGTACTTACCCCGTTATCCCGTTATCTCGGCTTTACATTTGTTAGTTTGAGTTCTCACTCACTTCTAATACTTTCTCACACTTCTTAGGGCCTTTACATGTCACCAAACAAGGCCTTAATATCATATAACATCATTAACATTCAAACCCCCATCATTTAAAACCTTTAAAATACTCTCGGGGCATTTCTGGGGGTGGTCCGGGACTTGGTCCTTACCCTAAGTCCCGGACCAATGCTGGTTTTAACTCTCGGGTGAAATAAAACAAGTGGTTCAGGACCTTGTACCAGACTCAAGTCCCGGACCAGACATGAATATCAACTCTCGGCAGGATTTTTACTATGGTCCGGGACCTTGTCCCTATCTCAAGTCCCGGACCAGGCATGGATGTTCATTCTCGGCGCAAAATTAAGGGTGGTCCGGGACTTTGTCCAAGGACCAAGTCCCGGACCCTGCTAAAATCTGCTCCTAGCATTTTTTTTCTGCCCCTAATCAATCCTTAAACCACCCTTAATCTTTCCCTAATCTTTCCACAAGTTTTCTACATGTTTAAACACCTTAAAACATGCTCTGAACCTCTACAAAACTTAGGTTAAATCCTTACTCAAATTCTTGCTCCAATTCACAAATTTTGCGTTCTCATTTTGCACTAATGCACACTTGTGCATTTCCTAACCTCCCTTGGCACTTGCATTATTGTTCTCACCCTATTTGACCTCTCCAAATATTCCAAGACAATGCACTTCTCATGCCAACGTTCATGTCTCACTCTTAACACCTTAAATCTTCTTTGTTACCTAAAACTCCTAAGGCACTTTAACAACTCTTTTGCTACAGATTTTTGCACAAATCTACAACCTCAAAACAAGCATTTCCAAAGTGGTTAACTAACCCAAATCAATCTCCATACATACCTAGCTAACCCTAGGTTATTCATCTTTCAAAATGCCACTTAAACCACTTAGATTTCTACGGAATTTCGCCATAGTCCGGCTACTTTTCTAACATTCCCAAAAACTCATTTCTTCACATAATTCATCCTAAAACTAGCCAAACCACAAGGGTTCTACCAACACACATATAATTCCACCAAAACTCACCAAATTCTTCAATTACAACGCAATGCATAAATCATAAAAGGCATGGCTCTTAGGACCTTAAATCAAACATTAATTTCACAAATGTTTTCTCACTTGCATTATTTCTATACAAGCACATTATTACCACAACTCAAGTGGGGTTCTTTTATTTTATTAACCCATCCCAATTCTAATACATATAGAATATACATTAGGGTTGGTTTCTTACCATGAATTCTCTTAAGTTTCCTTAAAATACTCTTCTCCTCTTCTCTCCACTCCAAAATCGGTCAAGGAAAAACTCTTGCCCAATTCTCTAGATCAATATACCAATGGATATAAGGAGTACTAATTAGTTCTCCTAGTTGTGAAAACAACTCATGAATTCAAGAAGAGGGCTTAAGGTATAAAATTTGAACATTACCTTTGGAAACCCTAGAATTGATTTGCCAAGGATCAAAGGAGGAGCTCCAACCCACCATTTGAGGTTTGAATAGTTGCTCAACAAGGAAAGAACAAGGTATTAAGAAGGGCAAAAATCGGCCAACACTAGAAAATGGAGGAAATGAACTTTTCTCTTGAAACTTTTTACCTTGTTTGAAAGAGGAGACTCCAAGCTCCAAAGTGATGTAGTTTATTCTTCAAATGGGCAAAACCCATGGAGATGAACTTCTTCCTTTTTGAATTTTGAAAAGAGGGAAGTGAAGAGCTTGATGAGAGGATCACAAATATTAATTATTTTTATGATTTAAGCTTGGAGCTTGCTTGGGCAAGAAGAAGAAGTTGAAGAAGCCATGGGAGAGGGCTTCATTTTCATTCCAGAATAGAGGGAAGGGAGGAGGACGGTGGGAAAGGAAGAAAGGAAGGAGGGGAAGAAAAGAGGAAGTGAGGGAGGAGAGAGAGTAAAACCCCCCTTTTCTACTTTTCCACTTTTTCTTCCTTTTACTTTTCTTTCTTTCTTTACTAGCTAAATAAAGAGAGGGGGAGACTTCTTTGACTAATAAAACCGGCCCTCACTAAGTACACATCAGCTGGAGCGTTTTTCGTCTTTTACAGAAAACGCTCGTTATTTTACCGGTTTGGCACTATTTACTAACCGGGCCTGTTTTTCATATTTTTCTCGTTTCTTTATTTTTAATGGTTATTAAGCTTCCATTAACACTTAATTATAGTTATTTAGTCAACTATAATTTTTACGGGTCTATTTGACCACTTAAAGTCATGTTTTCGGGTTCTCTCGAAAAACATGCTTTAAAACTCCGTTAGTGTTTTAATCCATTATTTGGATCCATTTTCTTTGGGAATCATTCCCATACACTAATTAGGCCTAAATAAGCCTTAGGAATCCATCTTGGACCCTAACGAGGTCATATATCTCTTATACTCATTTAATGCGCGTTTTAGCATTTTTCGCGTTTTACGCATTTTCTCTTTTCTTTTGGTTTTATTCTCTTTACCAATACTCTTTAGGCACCATTAGGCCTTTAATAATCATATTAGAGTAATTTAGCCACCATTTTTAGATGCGGGGTATTAAAGTCCCAAACGTGAATGCCATGTTTCTATAGAAAAATGGTTGTTTGAAGAAGAAGCAATATAACCATATTCATGAGAAAATGAAATTGGAAAAGTTTGTAGGATAATAAAACCTTCATTTATTTCACCTTGTCCAATCCTGGTATTCCTGAAATATAGATTCATAACATTATTTTTAAAGTTAAATACATAACCTAACTTTAATAGTGTAGGAACAGACATCAAGTTCCGACTAATTTTAGGTGCATACATCACATTATATAGATATAAAGTTCTCCCACTTGAGAGATCTAATTTACATGTTCCTATACCGTGTACATCTACAACTGCGTTGTTTCCCACATAGTTAACTTTGCTCCCTCTAGGGTTGCGTAGGAACTCAACAAAGTAACCGCGATTATGCGCTATGTGCTCGGTGGCTGCTGAGTCTACAATCCAAAAATTGGAGTCAGAACTCGACATAAACTATGATGCCACAAAATACTTAGTACAACACAGGTATAAGTTACACACCTGTTCCTGTGGGCATTCCCTGGCATAGTGTCCTGGTTTTTGACAAACATAGCAAACTCCCTTGGGCTTGTTTTTCTTATTTTGTTGTTCTTGCACTTGTTAGTTTGGCTTCCTCCAAACTTTCCTTTGTTATGATTTCCCTTCTTTTGCTTCTTTCCCAAATGCTTATTATACCCCTTCTTACGCTTTCTATTCTTATGACCCAAGTTGTCATAAGATGTCATATAAGCTTCGGTGGGAGGATTTTCAGACATAATTCTATCCTCCTCTAGCGTAAGATGACGAGCAACATCATCAAAGGTTTTGATGTTCTTGTCATGGGTCAAACTTTGCTTGAGTGAACTCCAATCTTGACCCAAGGGTAATGACCGAATCAAAGCCTGAACTTGCTACTCGTCACTTATGATTTGACAACTAGAGTTATGCTCTTAAATCATGTTAGACATGGCTGTGATATGTTCAGCCATAGTATGATTCTGTTTCTTTTTATAACTGTCCAAACACATCTGAAGTTGACGATGTCTGGTAACAGTCGTACCGCCAAAAGTCCACTTCACGGCATCCCAGACACCTTTGGCGGTCTTGCTTTTTTCAAACCGTAACATGAGATTTCTCATGCTACTAAGCAAGATTATTCGGGCTGCTCGACTTTTCTTTTGTCAAGCATGATATGCCTCTAAGGCCACTCTGAAATGTTCATTGTTAGGACCTTCAGATGGTACCTCGGGTGGGTCATAATCGATGATAGTGATTCAAGAAGGTCTTGGTCCTCTAACACATATTGGACATTACGACTCCATGTGTCGTAATTGTGCTCTGAGAGCTTGTCCTTCTTAGTAAGGTCGGCAACAATGCCACTGCATATACTATTATTTCCAACCATTTCTCTACATAAAAGAAATGAAATACTAAGATAATGCAATCATCATGTAAATTATAAATCATATCGAA
The DNA here is from genome assembly GCA_023374045.1 of Limonium bicolor. Classification (NCBI taxonomy): domain Eukaryota; kingdom Viridiplantae; phylum Streptophyta; class Magnoliopsida; order Caryophyllales; family Plumbaginaceae; genus Limonium; species Limonium bicolor. The sequence continues at coordinate 285,721,258 of CM041778.1, forward strand.
TTAAATAATCACTTGTCATCAAATAAGTATTTAAAATAAAGACAAGCATATAGCTTATAATCAATCCTAGATACTAGTTATCAAACAAGTAATTAAGTAATTGATTCAACACATGAAACTCCCACTGGGAAAAACATTTTCCCAACTTTAGAACTTGTCAAGTGTCGTATATGGATTAAAAACTACACAAGTACATGACCAAACAACAATTTTGTTGTTTTACATGAGGGTACTTATCCATATGCTTAGACCTTTTAAGTAGCTAAAAAAATTTTGGCCTCATTATGTAAATATATGTACCATGATTTATCTACACAAGAAAACTGTTACATAAACAACATGATACATGAGAGCACATAGTCTTTAATAATCACATAGATTTTTTATGATACAAGGATCTAATATCTTACAAAATATTTGACAAGTTCTTATTAAGATGTCTCCCTTTTAAAAAATTCCTAATCTGTACATAGAAGAGAAAACCAATCTGTATTGGGAAATACAGTAGGATCCACCCAATAGCCTCGGTTGAATAATCTATAGAAAAATTACAATAGATTCATCCGAGCAATCTGGCAACATCAGTAGACACATTGGATAATCTATACACAGATATAGTAGATCCAATAAAACAATCTGATGAACCATTAGACTTTACTGGATAATCGGTAATAAATACAATAGACCCACCCAAGTAATCTGGTTTAGAATTATAAACCATTTGTACCAAAGTACAATAGGCTTAAAAGGAAAAAATATTGAGACAAGAGAGAGTATATATTATGATAAACTTATTATCATAATTTATACGGATATGGTACATAACACAATCACATTTTTTATATATATAAGCAACTTAATAATCGCTTATCATGTTGATTCAAAAGGAGAGGAAAAAATATGACTAATTTAATTACCTACTACTCGTTTTATTTATGCTAGAAAAACTTTAATAATCAATTGGTCAAAATAGAATACGCCAAAAAAAAATATGATTATACATTTTCATTACGTAAAACAAAAATGTGGTTAATGCCTTTGAAATAAAGTGGATTGGTTACTATAATACTATTAATATTACCACCACAAATGAGCGCTCATCCAAAAAGTCATGTCTGTATGAATCAATCAAAGTATACCCAAAATATACATTGATTCACAATTGAAGTGGACGAGAACCTGGTTTAAACCAACACATGCCATCATCGGTTATTACCAATTTATAATTAATGTCTGTTTGTATCAAAACAAAGAGACACATGCATGTAGAGAGCCATCTACATTGAGTGGCATCGGTAAAAAAAATAACCGATTTGTACATGCTATAACCGATTTCTCCCATCCATTCATGGAGAAAAAAAATCCAATATGCATTTATCTTGTCGTTGTATGTAAACCCACTCCATACAAGATGATAAGGAGCATCCGTTTGAAACTTTCAATGCAGCAACTCATTCCCATGCATTGCCGTATTCACCAAGGGAACCATAGATTCAAAGAAATCAACCAAAGCTCTGATACCAATGAAGGAAAATTCTTACTTGTAGAAGAGTAGATGATAACTTGATCTTCTAAACAAAGATGGATCTTCCTCTTTGATCAATGGTATCTCGGTATTGAAACAAAGACTTGATTCAAATGTGTTCACGAAGTAAATGCTCCCAACAACTTGCGTTAATATAAACGTAGATTTGAGAGAATTAGTTGTGAAAAAGTACAAAGGTCATTCAGCAGAAAAACGCCCCTCAGAATGATCACAAGGGTATGTATTTATAGGCATAAGAAGTGTCGCTATGGAGAGACACATCTCAAATAGTGTCTTTCCATAAAGGCACACTTCCAAAAGATGCTTTCTCTCATTAAAAGACACCACTTCATACAAAACCTCTCATGAATGGTTATTTTATTATGGAAAGACATATCCTTTTATTTATGCCTTTCCATGAAGTCACAACCCTATAAATGTCTTCACATAAAGGCACCTTATATTAGCCCTTATTTGGTATTCCCAAATAACCAAAATGTAACTGGCTCATGTGGCTACTTATCAAAATAGCCTTTAAGCGTATAATTACTAAACTACCCTCATAATTTTCTACAGACAGTATGTTCTTTGACATTAACAAGTAAGATAATATATTGTTAGAAATCTAAATTTTGCCATAGAATTCGTGCGTGACAAACTATATATTCTAGAACTTAATTTTTAAATATAGTTTATCTTATATGTCTAATATCAAAATGAAAATATGTGATAAAAACAAACTAAACGGTCAAAATGAGACAGAGGTAATATAAAATTGTAGATTATCAACAGAGTTTTGAAGATAAAAGATTTTTGAGTTTGATTATATATGATTAAAAAAATTATTGGCATGAAGGTATAATATTAAAAAATTGAATTTTGAAATCCATAGATTTGAAGATGTTATTTAATAATAATAAGTTGGAACTTTTATTCCACAGTTTTGGAAAATCTCGTACTATATTAATATATCGACATTTGTTATAAATTAACGTTGTTTGTAATGGATTGGACTGAAATGGCCCAAGTAATTTCGATGGCGGGCCACCTTTTTGAATGATGATGATACTGAATGAATTGAAAGAAAGAAAAAAAAAAAGTACGGGTACATTTCATTAATGCACAAAATCCAACCCGCACAACGATAAATTATGTACATGAACCCCACCTCCACTCAAATTCTTCGAACTTCTTGTTAGTCTTCTTCATTATTGTTGGCACATCAAGTTGGTTTATTACTGACCCTACATGAATGGTGTCATGTCATTAGTCTTCCTCGTTGTTGGGTATCTTTGTTTTGGGCTTTATGAACTTTATAGTATTGAATTTATAGCGTGACGTGTGGAAACAATTAATTATATATATGATCTAAGATACAGAATAACATATCACTTTAGCTGTCACTTTTTTTTTGAAAAATTATGAAGAAAGTTAATTCAACCACTTGTTGACAAGTTAGTTCCATTCTTTGATTCATCTCTCCGCTCCTACATGGCCATTTCAAAAGACAAATCAGAATATGCATGATATCCTAAGTTTAATCATGAATCACCGTTTGCAATAAATTAGCCCTCCTATTGAACTGTAATCTTTTAGGTTAAATTAACCTATTATAGATTTGTAGGCATATTAAAGAGATGGAGACAACGTGACACTAGATCAGCATAGCTAATTAATTTATTACTTAGAGGTTGTTCACAGAGTTGGCATTTTCTCTATATAAAACACTTGTTCTTTTTTTTTTCTTTACATATAATTGTTGGAAGATGTATAATTTGGGATTAAACATTAGAATCAATAAGCGTATTATGAGACAGAATAACAATTACACTGACATGATAATTATAAATAACAAAATTGAGAATTTATTTCAAAAAGAAAAAAGAGTATTACAATACTAGAACTATAGTGACGTTGTTGTCATCTGTTCGCATATGGCATGAGACCATAACGACTGAGGAAGCAAAAAAAGTAAGTGAAACTTGAGAATGAGACTTGTTTGGGCTGGGTCTTTCGATGAACCAATCAATTATCGAAGTTTGACCCAACTACCCTCTCCTCCTCTTTCAAATTTTTGTTTGAATGGTTGATTTCTCTGGTTATCTCTGAATTTGTTCAGAATCGAGCAGAGATCTGGACTGAATGAAAGAGTGATCAATGGTGAACAGTTTCTATAACTCTCTCTGCAACCTGACACTCGGGGCACCACAGCTGGAAATTCAGAGACCTTTTTTTTGTAGAAACCTTTTTTTTTCAACCTTAAAATAAGAACGAATGTATCAGTATATACATGTATAGTATGCACTTGTTTCCAAAAAAAAAAAAAAAAAAACATGTATAGTATGCATTGCCTGGATGATTTTTTTTACCATGTGGTCTTGTTTACGTTGGGGAGGGTCCCAAAAGGGCCAAAACCTCTCCTCGTACTACTTACTCCCTCCGTCCTGAATTAACCGTCATGTTTGTTTTATGACACGTTTTTCCACTTCAATATTAAGTATATAAGATAAAATAATTTTATAAAACTAAATTTTGTAATACATAGTTTATCATGTAAGGATTCATGTGCAAAAAATAAATTTTCAAAATTAATTTATCTTATATGTTAAAAATTGAAGTCAAACGACATGTCCAAATAGTAAACAGGACGGTCAATTCAGGACGGAGGGAGTATCAGTTAACAGCTTATTTAATTAAAAAAACTTGGCTATTTGTCTGATTGATTAATTAATTTAGGGAAAATTCATGATATACTCTTGTTTTCTTTCGTAATTCATAATATACTCTTGTGGTTTTTGTAATTCAACTTTAAACATGTTTAAATGTTGTCCAAAATTGATGAAACTTTACATGGACGATACTAAAGTGTTATATTATGGCCCAATTTCAAATTTGAAGTTTTTTAAGCTCACATGTGACCTATGGGACCCAATGAACATGTGGCATATTCATTGGGTTCCATAGGTCACATGTGAGCTTAAAAAACTTCATATTTGATATTAGACAAAATATAATACTTTAGCATCGTCCATGTAAAGTTTCATCAATTTTGGACAACATTTAAACATGTTTAAAGTTGAATTACAAAAAACACAGGTATATATTGTGAATTACGAAAGAAAACAGCGGTATATCGTTAATTTTCCCATTAATTTAATTATACCGTGATGTGAAAACAAATTCTAGTGGGCTTTTACAACTTTAGGACCTACTTTTACCTTTCACGTCTCTCAGCTTTTTTTCAAGTGTACGGACTTTAGTATATTTAGCAGTTACTTTTACCCTGTAATAATTGAATTGTTATCGTTTCTATTATTTTCTTTTTACAAATTCTTCCCGTTTTCTTTTAGTTTTATAGAATCTAAATGTCAACTAGCCCCCCGTGAGCATTCGGATAAGGGTGGCTTTTTTTGGTTATTGTTACGTCGTTTTGGGTAAGATAAGGTCATGTAGGTAACTTTATAATCATCCTAATTTGATAGAAGGAACCTTTCTTTTCTTTTTCTTTTTCCTTTTCTTGTTTTCTCTAGAGATGAATTTGAGATTTTTTTTATTTTCAAACCTCTGCATTAAAGATGAATGATCATGAGCATTTGATTAACTTGTTCAAAATAGTATATATGTCATCGTTTTCATTTGTCTAAATATTTCTATCTTAACACGACAAACAAGCAATAGCAGAAACCAAAATGGCAAGTGAAGATTCAAAAAAGGGTGTAGGAGAGATGAGTACATGCCTATACCCATCTTCAACCCACCTTATTCTCTCAAAAAATCATTAGTCGACTAGCCTACTTCTGTGTGAGATTGTCTAGCTTCTGTAGAATCTTGAGAGTAGGAACATCGAGATTCAAATATAAAATTTTTTGAGAAGATAAACTCCTCTACGTATCCCATCGCTTCCATCACCGTACGTCTCCCTCGTCTTTAATGGAGGTCGGCAAAGATTTTTGTCAACGGGGAAGCTCCTCCTCTCCTCACTCAACAATGGCGCCTTGGATGTCAGTCGCATAAAGATACCGGAGAAGAAATCTATCGTGTCAGGACTGTGCATGCCGATAACGTTTCCTGATTTAATTCTCGTCCCTTCATGTTCTCTAATTTTTTTTCTTTAGCAAGACTATGTATTGCTAATCCTGAAGATAATCTAGCTAACTCTCTAAGAAACTCCCATTTTCTCTCCAAATTAAACGACAAAACCACAAAACTTCCCTTTGCTTTGTCACGGCTCCACCGATGGACTCCATAATTTCAAATTGTTCTAGATTACAACTCCACCCAGCTGAACGGATAATGATAGATGTTGACAGCTTAGAGAGCGCTCCTTCCCTTCCCAAATTTCAAAGAGCTATCTTTGGTAAACTTTGGAACCCTAATCGAGTAGCTCTGAAAGTCCTTCAAAATGTGATTGGGTAAATTTGGAAACCTAAATCCTATTTTCAAGTTACAGAAGTAGGATTCAATCGGTTTACTTTCCAATTTATGGTGGAGAATGATCTTTGAAACATCCTCTCCAACGGTCAATGGCACTTCCAGAATTGATTCCTCGCGATAATACCCATCAATCCAACCCTCAATTTGGAAGAGCACGAACCATAATCCATCAACATCTAGGTAGGTATTCATAAACTCCCTTTAGGCCTTTTCAAAAAACAATCGGCCATTATACTTGGAAATAGTATAGGGAAGTTTATCGAATGCCCAGATAGAATCAACCCTCTAGCTAGTAGGATTTTGAGATTTAAAGTAGAAATCAAGATAGCTGAACCGTTGTGTCGAATGCTCATAGTCAAGACAGATAGTGGAAATAGGGTCCGCAGTGTGTCTTATGAAAATCTCCCTAGTATTTGTTATAGGTGTGGCTGTGTGAATCATGTTATTACTGAATAGATTATGCAAAAACTGGGCCAAATGACTTGGACAGATATGGGCCTCAGATTAGAGCATAATACGCGGGGACTATGGCTGTTGTGACTGATACTTTCTTTCTTGACCAATGGAAAAATGAAGGAGTATTGAATAGTCTCACAGCCATGGTGGCTCAAGCAGAACTCATTCCCTCCCTAGACCCCCAGTGGTAAATGTGGATCTCTCATTAGCTACCCAGCCAGTGGAAACAACCCCTTCTTCTACAAATCACAATTCCGCTTCCCCTGGATCACCTCCTGAAATACCCTGAACTTAATTATTGTGATTAAAATTATTCTAATATGGTATTTAAGGGCCTAATAGTTCCTAAGGATTATTGGTGAAGGAAATAAAACCAAAAGAAAAGAGAAAACACTTAAAAAGCGAAAAATGTAAAAATGAGTGTTACGTAACCATAGGAGTTATGTGACCTTGACTAGAATCCTAGGTGGATTCCTAAGGCTTATTTATGCCTAAATAGTATGTAGAAACAATTCCCAAAGAAAACGGATCCATAAAATGGATTAAAACCACAAATGAACCTTAAAGCGCGTTTTTCGAGGAAACCGGGAAAACGTGACTTTAAGCGGGTTAAATAGACCCGTAATAATTTTGGTCAATCAAATGTCTATAATTAGACATTAGCAAAGGCCTAGGACCATTAAAATTAATTAGACGAGAAAATTCCGAAAAACGGGTTCCGGTAAGTGAATAGTGTAAAAACGGGAACTTTTGGGGTATAAATTGTAAATAGACCAAACCTCCCTCCATTGTAAAAATAAAATGCTGGCTCCCTCCCTTGTGTGTGTGTGTACACGTTTTTGGTACCAGCTCCCCCTCTCACACTCTCTAACTCACAACAAAAACAAAACAATAAAGAAAGAAAAAGTAAAGAAGTACAAAAGTAACTTTATACTCTCTCTCCTCCCCCATTTCCTTTTCTCTCACGGTGACAGCCTCCCATGTGACTTCTTCTTCTTCCTCTACCCCATCTATGGCGATTTCAAGAGCTCCACCCAGCTCATCTCTTCTCCTTCCATTTTCATGGCCTAAACAAGGGTGAAACACAAAAATAATTACACCATTGCATTCCCCTCATCTTGGAGCACATTTCTACCTTTTCAAAAATCAAAAACCTCAAATTTCATCACCATGGCTGTAGGCCATTTGGAACTTGAAGACCACCATTGGAAGCACCTTCATCTCCTTGTTGTTTTGAGGTAAAAAGAGGCTTAAAAATCCATATTTTCCAGCTTTTATTTGCAAAACGAAAATACAAGTTGAGCCTTGTTTTTCTTCCCCTTCCAGCCGGTTTTGGTTGGCTATCTTGGAGCTGGAAACCTTACCTCTTTGTTGTCCAAAAGTTCCACTAAGGAACACAAGGTAATACCCCCTTATAAATCCTAACATGTATTAAGTTCTAGATTAGTTTAAGGGTTAGTTTTGCTAAGCTAGTGTGGTATGTGTGGATGGCTGTAGCATCACCAAATTGGTGAGCCAAGAACAAGAATAAGAAACAAGGAAGAAGGAAGAAGAAAGGAAGAAAAGAAAGAAAACTAGCAAGTTCAAGGTAAATGAACTCACCTTTGAGCTAGTTTTGTATGTAGTGAGAAAACAGATTTTGAATGCTTGAAATGAGGAAATGGAATTGTTTTGAGTAGTAGTTGGGTTGTGGTATAATGAGGAAGGGAACTAAATTGTTTTGGAGCTTTTGAATGATGATTAAAAGCTTGGAAAAACCTTGGGAAATAAATATGTAAGTGCAGGAATTATTGTGTTGTAGTGTGTAGAACAATGTGGTAATTGAAAATGATTTTTGAGCTGCAATGGTGTGTGGGCAATGTGAAAATTTTAGGGGAACCTCTGTCAAAATTTGGGTAGAAACTTGATGACTTAAGTATTTTAGTTAAGGAGGAAAGAGCCTAGGATTGACTAGGTGTTGTAAAGGTGAATTTAGGCGGCTAAATTGCCTTGGTTTTGGATTAGAAGAGAATGATGTACTTGGGTGAATGTGGAGATGAGAAATGATGTAAGTTGTGTATTGGAGTGCATTAGTGTGGAACAAGGAGTGAGTAAGAATAGAAGAAAAATTTGTAGCAAAACAGTGTTTTAGTGCCTTGAATTCTAGAAAAGAGTTAGTGTGCATAACCTTGGAAATGAATGATGAACTTGGGTATAATTATTGCAAATGGTTATAAAAGATTTGGAATGGTCAAAATGGGTGAGAACAAGAGGTAGGCTGTCAAAAGAAGTTTAGGAATGCACTAGAATGCATAACTGCAAAAATGAGTATTGAAGTTTGTAGAAATTGAGCAAGGATTTGAGTAAAGAATTTGAGTAATTATTTGAGGAGGTTTAGAGCATGATTAAGAGTGTTTTAAGGTAGTTAAACATGTTAGAAAGCATGTGGAAGGTTAGGGAAGAAGTGGGAAGAAGATTGGAGTTGAAACCAAGTCAAAATGAGCATTCTGCCTTCGACCTACCCAGAGGGCTGGGTCGGTCGGGGGGTCGGTCGGACTGGAATAGCTTTCTGACTTCGACCTACCCAGGGGACTGGGTCGGTCGGACCCAGACGCAAAAAAAAAATTAAAAATTAATCAGATATATATGTATATACATGTATATATATACATACATAAAGTTATGTATAAGTGAGACATTAGTGCTAGGGTAATGGTGGTAAGAAGTAAATAATATGCACCAAAGAATCAGAGAGAACAAACTTGAGAAGTAAATGGAAGTAGGTAACGAATGTAAGTAAATTTGAAATGTAAAGGGGTAAGTAATTGTAAGTCGGGAAACTCTAAAGATTAAAAGAGTTAGGTTAATTATAGAGAATTAACCGTCCGACTCCATGCATATTATAGGGTTTGAAAGGTTGAACTCCAAAGGAACATCGGGGATCAAACAACTACGGTGAACGGTATGATTTTTTCATGCCCTGTATGCTAGCTTGGCTATTCTGATTTGTGTGTTTATATGATCACCTAATCAAGATAAATGCACGAATCGGACTTTTAATGCACTTACTTGTGCTTGTATTATATTGTTCTTGTTATAATGTCTTGAACTCTTAGTTTGTATAATTCATGAAATGAATGGATGAGAATGAAGTGTATGTGTAACTTGATGTGTACTTGTGTAGTGTATTGACCCTTGGTATGGAAGTAATGACTTCTACTAATTCCTAACCACCTAACTCCTAGCTTGAGTAATGAGTAAAATGGAATGAGTAGAAGTCCGATATAGTTTAGGCCATGTGTGAGGATAAGGAGACACAAGAGGTTGGATCCGAATCCTGGCCTTAATCTTTTCCATGGACCAAACCCCTTAAATGGGTAGCTTCCTGGATTAGTGAGCCACCCTAAACCCGGTGGTGGGATATAGTAGTCCCTGCCCGGAGGTCATACTGACTTGACTTGAGTAAGTAAGTAAAGTATTTGTATGAGTAACGGTCTTGGCTATTGTAAGTCATTGACCACGAGTAAAAGAGTAAGTACACCCGATTAACCTGGGTGTGTAAAGAAGCTAACAAGCCTTGTGTATGTATTGGAGAAGCGTATCTCCGTAACAGTAAGTGTGAATGGTTGACCTGTAATCTCTTCCTTGTATGTATGTATGTCTTGTGATATGAATGTATTGTATTGTATAAAAGCATGATGTATGTATGATTAAAACGAACCGCATGTATTCGACCAAGTATGTCGGCATACCCCGTTAGCACACGGGGTTGAATTTCATATGCAGCGTTTTGCTGAGCCCCTTGGGGCACTATTTTTATACTTCAGGTACCCGACAAAGCTAAGAGGTCGAAAGTGAGACCTGGCTGTTATGCCTAGTATTAGCTAAGGATTCATTGAATGATGCATTGATTGTATAAGACTTGTAGCCCATTTGAATTGCCGGTGTACCAAGTGGTACACCCGTATGTATTTGGCAAGCAAGAGGAATGGTGAGACTTGGGTAGGAGAGTAGACCCTTGATAAGTATGTATAGGCTTGTGAGAACATTATAATTTGGATGGTAAGCTAGTAGACTCGATATATTGTGTGGTAAGGATTGAGCAATGTAATGAATGGAGAAATGTTGTACTCGGTTTGTAATTGAATTATGGATTGTATATGTTTTAGTACTCGGGTATTTCGGTTCATCAGACCGATGCTGTATCGGAAGTAGGCTTTGTTAGTCACGTAGGTGACTAACGGCGTTGTATCACCCGCTGTTGAGTATGGATTATCCGCGGCATTTGTGTAGAAGTACGGGATGATGATACGGTAATGACAGAATGAGTAGTAGGGGTGTTACAAAAAGTGGTATCAGAGCGAAGTATCGCTTTGATGACTGGAAATACCGAGTTAAGACTTAGAAGCTTAGGGCTAAGGGCTGAGTGATAGCGTGAGAGATACGCTAGTTAGGAACCACCGGTGTGTACCGGATATCTACAATACCAGACCCGCCCTCCACATCCCCCATTGTATAATTTGGGAAAGAACGCCAGAGAAAGGAAAGTCCTCTCATACTCGGGAAAACCCGATCTGGCAGTTGTGAAATCATCATACGGTAAACAAGAATCTAACATAAAGTAGATTACAAGAATTGGAAGTCCCGGAGATGGTTCCCGGTCGAACAACAATACCCGCACTTAATGGCGGTCAAATGAGTACCCTAACCATAAGGAGGCTACAACTTATGACAGCACGGGGCGACATGCTTAACAGTCGCGAGAACCTGCCTGGTCAAACAGCAGCGGGAAGAGAAGCACCCACCGTGCAACGAAATGGAAAAAGGAGCAGTAACGAAACCCGAGACATAAGTCTGCGGGACAGTAGCAGCTAGATAATACCACCAATGGTATACTACCTGACTACGGACGTAGTCAGGAGTGGTTAACTCCAAGACTACAACGCCAAGGAGGGTGCAATACCTGGCTGACATAGCTCAGACAGCTACGAGAACATTCACAGGATATAATCCGACAGGGCTACAAAAGTAGTGCCTAAACAAGCTAAGGCTCGGTAACCACTGTTAACGTGTGAGGACGAGCGACAAGGAGAACATAGAATTAGATAAATATGAATCTCCAAGGATTGGAGAAGCACCCTGATCAATGACAGCCATGTCAAGATCACTGAGGAGATACTCAGAATATTGATCAACCTAAGAAAAGGATCAGTGGATCAATGGAAGAGCCGACAAGGCTACCGAATACGCAATGAAACAATACCGTGATCGGTATAGGTTAACCTAAAAAAAACCACCAGTACCACGCACTTGTCATGGTAAGTGTAGTAATAACAGGATTATTCAGGAAGACTTTTAGCAACAACAAGTACTTAGTAAAGTTCCGTGATCGCAATGAAGCAACCACAAGATCACAAATCCCAAGGATTTGAAGAATGAACCCTTGGAAAGGCCTAACGGCCTGACCATTGCATCAAAGGGTATACCAGTCAGCGAGAAGCTAGACTTGGTCAGAATCAACCGGCATTGAAGAGCCATGAAAATTTTTCTTTCAAATCCAAATTTTTCTTTTAATACTCAAAGATTTCTTTTAAACCCCCAGATTTTTAAAACCAAACCAGGAGATTCACAATAAGCTATCATAGGATGATATAAGAGGAGTCGACAACAGAATACTTCACCTAAGCATGTGACGAACACTACGAGTGTACAAAAATGAGATGTGGGACGACCGCACTCCGATGGGAGCTTGCGGGCCTGACAGGCCTACTTATAGGTGAGTCGGGTAAGTAGCAATGTATCAGTAAGGTACCCCACATATGTATACATGTGGTGTATGGAACACGAGGAGTAGTTGACTCCGTTCTACGGACTGTAAGTAAGTTCAAACCAGAACAGCTGGACACCTCAGACGATCAAGGTGAAGGAACTCAGCTAAGTAATGAGTATAAAGGAACTCAGAGAATCCATCTGAAGATAAGAAATGCTGATTAGGAAGTGCAAAAAGCACAGAATAGTCAGTATAGGCATTGTATATGTTTCAAAGATATCAAAGCGAATACATGATAGCTAGAAGGGATACCTAGCCTAAACACAGTAAGGCGAATGCCTAGTGTTGACACAACAATGTTCAACCAACCGGACGTAGTTCCCAGAACAACCACAAGACTTCCAAGAGGTATAATTCATCATTGAAGAAGGTGTTAAACCCAATCAAGAACACTAGGAGAAAGCATCAATGGTCTACCCTACAATGGGAGACATTGCAACCCTAAACGGGATGGTCAGGAATACGGTACTGCAATGCAGTATAGCCGACCGGACATACACAAACATTAGCCAGACATAATGGCGTAACTTAATAACACTCATGAGAAATCCTTAAAGGGTGTCTGAGTCAACAACAGTTGAACGAAGTGTCGTGGTAAGAACACGGGAACTAAACAAACATCCGGTTAGAACACGGAGGGGATTCCACCGATTGGAAGTACCCTAAAATCACTAAGAGGCACCGATAACGACCTTGCCATGGAGCCCAGTAATACCTCCAACCCTATGATGGTATACAAGGAGGTGGAAACATGTATAAGCAGCCCACAAGGAGCATAGCTCGCAACAATAAGGCTTAAAATCCTTGAACCAACTACGTCATGTAGATTTAAATGGTTGCAAACCCACGTTAAATGATAGGAATAAATGCCGAGAATGGCAAGTGGAGAAATGTTATTTCCTATAATGAGCAGAGCGACAATCGAATCGCTTAATTTGAACTCAATATAATAGAGGCTTGGAGTAATGGCTACCTCAGTGTCACTGTCACTAGAGCATCAGCCTAGTATACAGTTGACGAAGCTTTTAATTGCCCTTCATGCCATCTGTAGCAATGGTAGCACAGAGGTATAGGAAGCGTAATGATGACAACACTGGTCTAGTCCACACTTGGACACTACAAGAAACCTGAGGGAAGGTACCTCTCGCTAACGAAAGACCACCAATGCGGTGATGGTGTGAACCCTTAGAAAATGCTTCCACCTACTATAACAACAAAGCTTGCGCATGTATTTATTTCCAAGAGACAATTGAACAAGGAAATGAGATTTCCAAACTACCATGACTAGAAAGAGGCTTTGAGAGCAACTGTGAAAACTGAAGAATAGTCAATTTAGAAGCAAACACAGAATGTGTATAATGTGGACTGTAGAAGCACATCGCTTAAAGAGCATAAAGACCTGAAGGAGTAAGTATACTCCATAGGCAACCAAGCATATGGTGAACCATTGTATGAATGGCGGAAGTAGATAAGCAGAGACTAACATAGTAAACCTCGACATGAGACTTATGAGTGGAAACAAACCTCTCAACAAAAACTTTCACTTATCAGTGATAGAATACTCTTCAATTGGGGAACAGGACTAGAAAACCCTTGAAGTTTCCTTGGGATGTCCCAATGATGTGCATAGAGAAACAAGAATGCACCACTAAACCTTATATCCAATGCCAGGATCTAGAAGGAAGTGAGCGTCAAACACAATCAATGTGAATGCATATTTGACCCGTGAATGACCAACACCCAAGAGAGCTTATGACCTGATAAATTACTTCATCCTTGGTCAACCAGGATACTTGGCAAGCTACATCATAAATGGTGATGGAATGTGAGGCAAGCTAACCTACACATGAAACCCAAATCAAAGTAAGACATCTTCACAATGGAAAGATAATGATATTGAGGTATGCTACGATGACTGCCATACACACGAACATAGAAAACTTCTGGTATGTTCACACCATAAGGGAATGGTGCCAACGGCAATAGCCAGTGAATGAAGGCAAACTACCACAGTGACAGGGGCCGTGAAAACGATGTTTGTGTGATGAATAAGAAGATGGTACGCAACAAGCGACCACTATGGAATGTAGTTAAACAATGACATGGGAAACAAACCATGAGCTGGACCCAACGGAGTCGAGATGCAGGAATTGGTAGACAGACTAGGCATTAAGGCCTATAATCTGAACCATATAACAAGGATCACATAACTAAGGCATTGTTCATTCCTAATGCAATTGCATAAGGAGCTGAAGGCGTATACCTAATGGATCAACGCGATCAGAGGAACAATAGCTTGGGATAAGAATACCCAATTACGAAACAACGAACCATATTAAGTACGGAAGACTTACAAACGCAACAACAAACATGGCGCACGCCAGTTTTAGCGTAAATCTAACAATAAACCGTTCGGCCTTTGGCCAAAGATGCACGAGGAACATTGGAGATGCCAACAATCACAACCTGTGAATTCCACCGGAATAAAAGCATAAGCGAAATCATAAACGCTACAAGGATCGATGCGTATGAAATACAAGATTGTGCAATAAAAGGAAACTAGTATAACACTACATGAGTGAATAGCCGGAAACCAATGATCAGAGGAAGCACTACACATGCGTAGTAGCTCAACCTCAACCGACACAAGTCAGAGGAACTAAATGAGTAATCACAGAAGTGTACAGTAGTATGTGCGATAGATTTCCAAAACTGGATAGAAAATCTACAATACAATGAGTTTGCGTACGGTAAGAGATACCACGCGCCGGTTGAGAAACCGTCTATCCTAAGATAGAAGGGATGAGAAGTAGATGTATGACACAGCTAGAATAACAAAAAAGGGCGAATTAAGCTCAAAGGTTATCAGGGTCGCGCAGCAGAAGCTAGTGGGCCCTAGCTCAGATGTTTAATATACCAGTAAGTATGAGAGAATGGCTAATGATCAATGCCTTGAAGCCTAATAGGCTAGAACCAAACCGGTTATGAGTTAAATAAACTCCAATGGGAATTCTTGGTGCAGGGACTAAACCGTTAGTATGGTTAAGACCCTTTGACCAGAATACATTGAATAATAGACAGTAGGGAAGCTAAAGCGCTTCTGGATGCCCGAATTGAGCGAACCAATGTTCAATGATAACATATGGTAGATTACGTGGGCGTAATCCCTTTTAAGGGGGGTAGAGTGAAAACCGCTTAGTGTAAGTTTCATGTATTAAACAAGTACACTGTAATGTGCATGGCACAAATGAGAATTGTTTGATGATTGGTATGTA
The DNA here is from genome assembly GCA_023374045.1 of Limonium bicolor. Taxonomy (NCBI): domain Eukaryota; kingdom Viridiplantae; phylum Streptophyta; class Magnoliopsida; order Caryophyllales; family Plumbaginaceae; genus Limonium; species Limonium bicolor. The sequence goes on from CM041778.1 coordinate 285,736,757, forward strand.
TGTTACATAAACATATGCACCATTCATGGCCTAGTTATGGGTATTGCGCACAAGTAATGCGAATATTATGTATATAAAAATATACCTATCTTATTAACTCGTGTGAGTATACAAGGAGAAAGGAGTAGAGAAACTCCTGGGGAAAGAGAATCCCTATAGTATGTGTGTCTAACTGAGATTAGACATGGCATTGTGATGCATGAGTCGGTATGAAACCGATGTAGAACCTAGAGGGAATTGAGTTCCCTAGGTAATTGTTTGAGGTGAACTGAGAATGTTTAGTGGACTGAATTCCACAAGTATTGTATTCCTTAGTTAGATTAATTGAGATGAAGGAGAGTAATGATGGAAGTAGCAATAGTCGATGAAATGAGCCCCATAGGCATTGAATCTCGAAGTAAAGTATTTGGAAGTAAATTGAGGATGATTGATGGACAGAATTCCATCCTTTGGAGATGTATGAATTTGTAATTATGACTAGAAGAGTAAAAAGATAGAAAATGGAAATAATGGAATTATTTGATTGTGTGAAATTGATGTGGCAAGTCAAACTTGATCCTGATCAGATCAAAGGAAACGGAACACAAATTGGGATGGAAAGATAGTTCAACACTGATGTTGATCACATCAGGGTCGAATGATTCTTGAAGCTCCCCCCCTAACTCCCTCAAATGGTACAAGTAATCAACATAGGATAGATGTAATGAACATAAAAGGGGAATTTGGAGTTGTTGTTAGTGGTTGCGAAAGGACTTTCCCTCCAGACTTGAGAATGAGGATTTGTGTGAAATCTCTACCGGAAGAATGGTAGTGGTGTATGGTGTAGTATTATTCAAGGGCAACGGGACGTAGAGAAGTCCGTGTCTAGATGACCTAAGAGCTTGCGGGATCGTATGGAAGAGTATTCTGGCATTGCTTTGGGATAGCTTTGCATCGTATGTACGTATAATCTTGTATTGTGAAACCAGATGGTTAGTTGTAATGCGGATCGGAGTGATTGTAGTGTACTTGCATGGTACTGTATGAGAGACCCTATGTAACGGATTTGGAAATTTGTAAGGAGGAGGAATGTATGATCTTTGGCATTAGATATGTTTGAATGAGTGGAGATTGTAGTCCTTCAACTTTGAACAACTTTGAGGGCAAAGTTCCTTAAGGGGGGTAGATTGAAATACCCTGAACTTAATTATAGTGATTAAAATTATTCTAATATAGTATTTAAGGTCTTAATAGTGCCTAAGGATTATTGGTGAAGGAAATAAAACCAAAAGAAAAGAGAAAACGCTTAAAAAGCGAAAAATGTAAAAATGAGTGTTACATAACCATAGGAGTTATGTAACCTTGACTAGGATCCTAGGTGCATTCCTAAGGCTTATTTATGCTTAAATAGTATTTAGAAACAATTCCCAAAGAAAACGGATCCATAAAATGGAATAAAACCACAAACGAACCTTAAAGCGTGTTTTTCGAGGAAACCGGGAAAACGCAACTTTAAGCAGGTTAAATAGACCCGTAATAATTTTGGTCAATCAAATGTCTATAATTAGACATTAGCAAATACCTAGGACCATTGAAATTAATTAGATGAGAAAATTCCGGAAAACGGGTTCCGATAAGTGAATAGTGTAAAAACGGGAACTTTGGGGGTTAAATTGTAAATAAACCAAACTTTCCCTCCATTGTAAAAATAAAATGCTGGCTCCCTCCCTTGTGTGTGTGTACACGTTTTTGGTACCAGCTCCCCCTCTCACACTCTCTAACTCACAACAAAAACAAAACAATAAAGAAAGAAAAAGTAAACGAGTACAAAAGTAACTTTATACTCTCTCTCCTCCCCATTTCCTTTTCTCTCACGGTGAAAGCCTCCCATGTGACTTCTTCTTCTTACTCTACCCCATCTATGGCGATTTCAAGAGCTCCACCCAGCTCCTCTCTTCTCCTTCCATTTTCATGGCCTAAACAAGGGTGAAACACAAAAATAATTACACCATTGTATTCCCCTCATCTTGGAGCACATTTCTACCTTTTCAAAAATCAAAAACCTCAACTTTTATCACCATGGATGTAGGCCATTTGGAGCTTGAAGACCACCATTGGAAGCACCTTCATCTCCTTGTTGTTTTGAGGTAAAAAGAGGCTTAAAAATCCATCTTTTTCCAGCTTTTATTTGCAAAACGAAAATACAAGTTGAGCCTTGTTTTTCTTCCCCTTCCAGCCGGTTTTGGTGGGCTATCTTGGAGCTGGAAACCTTACCTCTTTGCCGTCCAAAAGTTCCACTAAGGAACACAAGGTAATACCCCCTTATAAATCCTAACATGTATTAAGTTTTAGATTAGTTTAAGGGTTAGTTTTGCTAAGCTAGTGTGGTATGTGTGGATGGCTGTAGCATCACTGAATTGGTGAGCAAAGAACAAGAATAAGAAACAAGGAAGAAGGAAGAAGGAAGGAAGAAAGGAAAGAAAACTAGCAAGTTCAAGGTAAATGAACTCACCTTTGAGCTAGTTTTGTATGAAGTGAGAAAACAGATTTTGAATGCATGAAATGAGGAAACGGAATTGTTTTGAGTAGTAGTTGGGTTGTGGTATAATGAGGAAGGGAACTAAATTGTTTTGGAGCTTTTGAATGATGATTAAAAGCTTGGAAAAACCTTGGGAAATAAATATGTAAGTGCAGGAATTATTGTGTTGTAGTGTGTAGAACAATGTGGTAATTGAAAATGATTTTTGAGCTGCAATGTGTGTGGGCAATGTGAAAATTTTAGGGGAACCTCTGTCAAAATTTGGGTAGAAACTTGATGACTTAAGTATTTTAGTTAAGGAGGAAAGAGCCTAGGATTGACTAGGTGTTGTAGAGGTGAATTTAGGCGGCTAAATTGCCATGGTTTTGGATTAGAAAAGAATGATGTACTTGGGTGGTATGTGGAGATGAGAAATTATGTAAGTTGTGTATTGGAGTGCATTAGTGTGGAACAATGAGTGAGTAAGAATAGAAGAAAAATCTGTAGCAGAACAGTGTTTTAGTGCCTTGAATTCTAGAAAAGAGTTAGTGTGCATAACCTTGAAATTGATGATGAACTTGGGTATAGTTATTGCAAATGGTTATAAAAGATTTAGAATGGTCAAAATGGGTGAGAACAAGAGGTAGGCTGTCAAGAGAAGTTTAGGAATGCACTAGAGTGCATAAGTTCAAAAATGAGTACTGAAGTTTATAGAAATTGAGCAAGGATTTGAGTAAAGAATTTGAGTAATGATTTGAGGAGGTTTAGAGCATGATAAAGAGTGTTTTAAGGTGGTTAAACATGTTAGAAAGCATGTGGAAGGTTCGGGAAGAAATGGCAAGAAGATTGGAGTTGAAACCAAGTCAAAATGAGCATTCTACCTTCGACTACCAGAGGGCTGGGTCGGACGGTGGGTCGGTCGAACTGAAATAGCTTCTGACTTCGACCTACCCAGGGGACTGGGTCGGTCGGACCCAGACACAAAAAAAAATTTAAAATTATCAGATATATATTATATCATGATATATATATATATATTATATATATATATATATATATACATACATAAAGTTATGTATAAGTGAGGCATTAGTGCTAGGGTAATGGTGGTAAGAAGTAAATAATATGCACCAAAGAATCAGAGAAAACAAACTTGAAAAGTAAAGGGAAGTAAGTAACGAATGTAAGTAAATTTGAAATGTAAAGGGGTAAGTAATTGTAAGTCGGGAAACTCTAAAGATTAAAGGAGTTAGGTTAATTATAGAGAATTAACCGGCCGACTCCATGCACATTATAGGGTTCGAAAGGTTGGACTCCGAAGAAACATCGGGGATCGAACAACTACGGTGAACGGTATGATTTTCTCATGCCCCGTATGCTAGCTTGGCTACTCTGATTTGTGTGTTTATATGATCACCTAATCAAGATAAATGCACGAATCGGACTTTTAATGCACTTACTTGTGCTTGTATTATATTGTTCTTGTTATAATGTCTTGAACTCTTAGTTTGTATAATTCTTGGAATGAATGGATGAGAATGAAGTGTATGTGTAACTTGATGTGTACTTGTGTAGTGTATTGACCCTTGGTATGGAAGTAATGACTTCTACTAATTCCTAACCACCTAACTCCTAACTTGAGTAATGAGTAAAATGGAATAAGTAGAAGTCCGATATAGTTTCGGACACGCGTGAGGATAAGGAGACACGAGAGGTTGGATCCGAATCCTGGCCTTAATCTTTTCCATGGACTAAACCCCTTAAATGGGTAGCATCCTGTATTAGTGAGCCACCCTAAAACCCGGTGGGGAGATATAGTAGTCCTTGCCCGAAGGTCATACCGACTTGACTTGAGTAAGTAAGTAAGTAAAGTATTTGTATGAGTAATTGTCTTGGCTATTGTAAGTCATTAGCCACGAGTAAAAGAGTAAGTACACCCGATTAGCCCGGGTGTGTAAAGAAGCTAACAAGCCTTGTGTATGTATTGGAGAAGCGTATCTCCGTAACGGTAAGTGTGAATGGTTGACTTGTAATGTCTTCCTTGTATGTATTGAATGGAATGTATGTATGTCTTGTGATATGAATGTATTGTATTGTATAAAAGCATGCATGTATGTATGTATGATTAAAACGAACTGCATGTGTTTGACCAAGTATGTCGGTATACCCCCATTAGCACGCGGGGTATGCGAATTTTGTATGCAGCGTTTTGCTGAGCCCCTTGGGGCACTGTTTTTATATTTCAGGTACCCGACAAAGCTAAGAGGTCGAAAGTGAGACCGGGCTGTTATGCCTAGTATTAGCAAGGGATTCATTGAATGATGCATTGATTGTATAAGGCTTGTAGCCCATTTGAATTGCCGGTGTACCAAGTGGTACATCCGTATGTATTTGGCATGCAAGAGGAATTGTGAGACTTGGGTAGGAGGATAGACCCTGGATAAGTATGTATAGGCTTGTGAGAACATTGTAATTTGGATGGTAAACTAGTAGACTCGATATATTGTGTGGTAAGTATTGAGCGATGTATTGAATGGAGAAATGTTGTACTCGGTTTGTAATTGAAGTATGGATTGTATATGTTTTAGTACTCGGGTATTCCGGTTCATCAGACCGATGTTGTATTGGAAGTAGGCCTTGTTAGTCACGTAGGTGACTAACGCGTTGTATCACCCGCTGTTGAGTATGGATTATCCACTGCATTTGTGTAGAAGTACGGGATGATGATACGGTAATGGCGGAATGAGCAGTAGGGGTGTTACACCTCCAGGCTTCTTTAAAAGTGTAACACCCCTACTCATAAAGCCATACTTATCTCATAAACCTCCATTCACTTATATTAACTTGCAGCGGATTTCTTACAATATTTGGTGTTACCGCCGTTAGTCACCCACGTGACCAACTAGGCATACTAAAATCTCCAAGATCTAGCTACGGTCTGATGGACCCGAATATACCGAACATTAGTACTTACAAGCCTTAATCATTTACATACAATCTCCTTACCTCCTATACAACTTACTAACATCTCATACCATTCACTAGACGAGTGTACAGGCACAACTCGTACAAATAAAGTAATACAACCCGAAGTAAATTCTACCCGATCCTACTCTCAGGACTGTCGTCTTCTGTCATTCACATGCAAAATATAAACAGTAGCCCCCGAGGGGGTCAGCACCATTGCTGGTACGATCCTCTCATGGCCCCCAAGCTAATGTGGCTACGACGACTAATTGTCGATAGCATGGAGGTTGATTAGATGCACAACATAATAGAAAGTGCAATATACAATAAGCCACATATGAACAATCAAAGTTCAAACACAATGAACGACTTAAAAGCATTCCCTTATTTAATGAGTAAATCATTTAACTCCTTAAGTTTTATTCCTCTTAATCTCAGCCCATCCTTATCTTACCTCAATCTTAATCCTTATCTCAGTCTTAGAACTCAAACAATTCTTTAAATAGAAATGGTTGTACCTTATCTCAAATCTTATCTCAATCTTATCTCAGTTCTTATCTTAATTAAGTCAATCGTTCTTTAATTCGAATGGTTGTTCCTTAATTCATTGTTTATCTTTGTTGGGTCAAAAGTAACCCTAGCTAATGAGTTATCAGCTTCATTAGGTTAAATAAACAATATTCTTAAATTTGGGATTTAGGTAGATCCCACCACACCATCTCAGTATGCCTCCCTCCTAAAACAAGAAGTCCAAGGAGGTCGAGTCTATATGTCGACTCTAGGCGACGAGTCCGAAGACAAGTCATTTTTGGAAGTCAGTACCTGATAAGGATACCGACCTCCCCCAATACACATGTGCCGGTACCATTCCGGATTCCTCACTCCCCCCCCCCCCCAAGTTCTAGTTAGTATAAGTCTTAAGTCAATGTTCGTTAGTTAACCTCTTTCGGTTACTAAGAAAAAATATTTGGGAGTGTTCCTTATTCTCACACAATTCGTTACTAAACATTGTTAGTAAGTTCTCAAGGTAAGTTGTGTTAGTGTATCACAATCGCACAACAACATAATATTCCGGTTGCATACTTTATCTTGTTTAGTCAGCACACATAAACAAATAGCACACAAGCCGAGGAACACCTCATTAGCAAGCAGGTCACAAGAAAACCATACCGTTCACTGTTGGTCGTTCGGTTGCTTACTCTCCTCCGGAGTCCAAATTCTCAAACCCTAAAACATTCATCGAATTGGGTGGTTAATTACTTTTAGTTAACCTAGCTTACTTAATCACTAATGACTTCCCACTAAATACCACTATTCATTTTAGTTCAAGCTTAACCACTTATGTTATTTACTTCTCATTTTACCTCACCCTTGTTCACACCTCCAATGGCCTTAAAACTCCACCAAACAACTCTTAACAATCATATAATAACATTACCCAACAAGCCCCCACCATTTACCACCTAAAAAGCACCTTTCCTTTGTAAATTGGTCTGGTTTGGGACATGGTCCGGACCTAAGGTCCCGGACCAATGTGTGTTTTGACTCTCGGCAACATTTTAGCTATGGTCCGGGACTTGGTACTTACCCAAGGTCCCGGACCAGTTCTGGGGTGTACTCTCGGCATGTTTTTAGTGCTAGTCTGGGACTTTATCCAAGGACTAAGTCCCGGACCACACTTTAAACTGTTAAATTTTACAGTTTTGAACCTCTTTCCACACTTGTTCTTTTGCTCAATCTTCTTCTAATCTTTCCCCATGTATTAACACATGTTCTAACACCATTTTAGCACTTAAAATCTTCCTAACTCATGGATCAACTCACCTCCAAATTCCTTGATCATCATTCAAGTTCTTACTAAATTCTTAACATTTTAACTTAATTCCTTACACTTCCAACATGTAAATTTTGTCTAAAACTCCAACTAACCAAAGTGTTTCCTTTCAACCAATATAACTACTCCTCAAACATCTTTATTCATCCATATTTCCTTTGCTAAACTTCCCAAGGTTATCTTGCATCTCCATGCACAAATTTCTCTCCTTTCCATTTGTTACTCATCTCCTAAACTCTTGAACTTATACATTTCTTTCCATCCTCTTAGCACCTTAACATTGTTCTTCATTTACCTTGACCATCCTACACCCTCCTTAGACATCTTCATCTCTTTTACTCTACTTACTCACCATTCTCATGATCATACACTCTTATACATTCCCAGTCATTTTTCTTGACAATTTCCAACATTCTCCTACAATTTTCACTTCCATCACCCAAGTCCTCACATTATCATCCAACTAGAACCTTATTAATCCACCACTAGCATCTTCACCACTTACACAAGCTTCCCAAAAATCCTCATTGTTACATTCTCTAGTCCATACCTAATTCATCTTAAAACATTATACACCATTTCCTCCAGATTTTTGCTCAAGTCTTAACATTCCTCATACCATGACTTTGGTGTGTTTAATGCACTCACCTAACCTTTAATTCCTCCTAGACAACTCTAGGTCATTCTAATCCTCAAGAACTCCTTAGTTAACTCATTTCCACTCAAATTTCCTTTAATGACTCCTAGTAAATCCTAGGTCATATCAATTCACAACCACCACCTAAACACTTCGTTTTCTACCCAAATTTCACCATAGCTCCTCTAGTATATTATCATGCCCAAATGCATTGTTTTTCTCATTCAATCATCTCACACACATTATATCCTTTCTCATCATATGTTCTCACCCAAATCTACTCATTCACAACAAACTCAATATAGTGCAATAATCTTAAATTGCATAGCACTAAGGCTCTTAAATGACATGGCTCTTAGGCCCTTAAATGACTTAAACTTAAACACTGAATTTCCCACATATGAAAGCTTTCAACCTGCAAATACACACAACAATGCTCCCATAGCAATATGAGTGTTCTCTTAACTCAAATTATACTTATCTTTCTAACTCATTCCCATTGGATCCTTAGTCACAAGTTCAAAAGCTTGTTTAAATTCCTTTTTCCTAGGTTATATAACCCATTACATAATGTAAGCTTTAAGCTACATTAGTACTTATCTAAATCTCATCCCTTAAAACCTTAAACCACCATTAGGTAAGCAATTTATCTTGTTTTTCTCAAGATTCTCTCACTTCCTCCTTTGGTTTTCTTGGTTGGATTTCGGCAAGGACTTCAATCCTCTTTCCAATGTTCTAATCCACATTCAAATAGTCTAATGAGCACTAAGCAATATGCCTAAACTCATAGAACTCATTCTTAGGTTAAAATATGTGTTTTAAAGCTTAAAAGTGTATGTTTACCTTTGTATTTTGGAATGGATTTCATAATGAAGCAAGGCAAGACCTCCCCAAGTCTTTTCAAAAATGAATCAAGGCTAGAACAAGAAGTAAACAAGCCACCTTAAGAGGTAAATTTTCGGCAATGGTGAAGAAGTGATGGAAAGATGATTTTTCTTACATTTTTCTTACCTTGAATGAATAGAGAAGATAATGAACACCTCAAGCTAGTTTTTCCCCCTCTAATGGTGATTTCACATGGCTCCAAAATGAAGCATTTCAAATTTTGAAAAGATAGGAAGTAAGGCCTTGGTCTAACTAAGAGTTATCTAAGCTTATTTTTGGATTTGGAGCTAAAATGAAGATTTTGTGAGCAATTGAAGGTGGAGCAAGAATGGGGCTACTTGGAACGGTTTTTTTGGAACATAGAAGAAGAAGAAAAATTGTGGAAGAAGAAAGAAATGAAGAGAGAGAGAGAGGTAGGCTAAAGTAAAGATTTTTGTCTTTTAAAGCAAATAGTACTATTCTCTCATTTCCTCTTCTTTTCCTTTAGTTGCTGGCTCCTTATGGTGACTCACCATGTAAAAACCGTCCCCCCCCCTTAGTAACTAAGATATTTATGGTCTTGGTTGACCAACTTATTGACTTATGTTGACCAAAGCTTAAACTAGGTACTATTTGGCACTATTCACAAATTAGTGCACAAATTTGTGAAATTTTTGATTTCACATTGATTTAGGCTTCCTAATGTGATAATAATTAGTACACATTTTGATTAAGGCATAATCATGGGCATTTAGCCACTCTTAAAAAGGTGCTTTAAGGAGTCTTAAAGCACATTTTGTGTTTAAGCTTGTTTTTGAGCTTGGTTTTCTTTGGTAATTGATTTAACATGTCCATTAGCATGTTAATAAGGTCTTATAATGATATTTGGGTGCTAAATCAAAGTCACTCCAAGCTTAGAGCACAGTTTTGCTTAAATTGCCCTTATGGTGTTTTCTTGTGTTTTCCTTGGTTTAAATTGTCTACCAATGTTTCTAAGGCATGTTTTAGCCTTACTACATCATAACTTGATGTTTACTTAGCATACTAGTTTGGGGTATTTCAAAAAGAACCACCCACAAAGTTTTCACAAGTTCCGCAACTCTCTTAGCTCTTCCCACTTTGGATATTCCAACAATACCAACAAATGACTTACATAACCTATCTAACCCAGTATAACCCCTCTCAAACTTCACGTGTCTCTCCCTAGATGAAAAAATAAAAGTTTTTCACAACTTCGACTGAATCAACATTATCAAACTTTGAATCTGAATTCAATAATAAATAAAAAATACTGAATCCCCAAACCAAGACATCATCCCTTCTTCAGCAAAAATCATCCAAGAAGCTTACTCCAAACAAACAAACAAACCTCTAAACCTCTGACCCCTTATCCATTACTGAACCCCAAGATGTTGGAAGCAAAAAAGTCTAGTAAAGGAGAGGATAAAATGTACCCGAAATCCTTTATGAGCCCCCATTATCCTGATAAATTCAAATCCAAAAAGTGGAAAACAGCAAACCTAAGACCACTTATGATCAATTCAACCATTTTGTGGATGAAATGAAGGAGTCTAATTATTATTATTATATATGTGACAAGGCAGACCCTGTAGAGAGCAGGGTTGCCGCCCCAATGAGTTGCCTTACCTTAAACTTTCGGGTGTTGGGTCGCCCCTGTGCAATAGCTTAGGTCATAAGTCTGATTAAAAAACATAAACCTAAGCTGGTGTTTTTGATGTAGGCCCATAGGAACAGTTCACAAATGGATCTAATTAGAGGTGGATGGCATGAGTATAATGGTATTACAGTGGCTTGCATAAGCGGAAGTGGGGGATTACTGTTGTTATGGAAATATCACTCAGACGTCAAGGCTAACTTATTCACCCATCATATTGCTACAAAAATCTCATTCCTGGGTGTGGAACCTTTTCATTTTACTGGTTTTTATAGGTGGCCAAATATAAACAAACTCTTAGATTACAAGTTAAAATCCACTAGATCCTAGCTAGGAATTTTAACCATATCATGTCTGAGAATGAAAAAAGAGGAGGGAACCTGAGATGTGAGAGAGAGATGGCACCCATTAGATAAGTTGTAGAGAAAGTAGGACTGATAGACATAGGATTCTCTAGTTATCAATAAACATATACAAATTGCCAACCTTGACCCTTTCATTTTGAGAGTTGATTGGATATATAGTCCTCTACACCAACAATATTGTAGCCAGTTCCCTACTATTTCAATCCACCACTTACCTAGACAAGAATCTGTTGCTCCATTCTGATCAGATTCTTTGGAGCCCACAAAAAACCCTCTTGAATTTTCAGATTTGAAAATATCTGGTTACTGGAAAAAAAGGTGTTGAGAGATAGTTACTTATGTGTGTGTGGGGGGGGGGGGGGGAGAGGACCGTTATGGATAATATGAAAAGATGCGAAAAGAACTGATATAGTGGAACGGGTGGTCTAGTTACAAGCTCAAAGTCAAAATAGAAAGAATTGGAATACATTTCCAAAAAGGGGCATTTTGTGTGGGCCATAGCGAATAGGAAAAGAATTTTGATGGAGATTGATCTTTTTCAAATAAAGGAAGAGATCTGGTGGAAACAAAGATCCGGAGACAAGTGGATTAAGGAAGGTGACAAAAATACTATTTTTTCCATAGTATGGCCACTTTTAATCGTAAGAGAATTGAAATCTTTGGATTAGATGATCAGTTAGGGAACATGAAATTCGAAAGGAAATAGTTGGATCATATTGCTAAAAACTATTTTTAAGAGCTCTTCAAAGCTACTAATCCTCGTAGCAATCTCAAATTTGTCAATACTATCAAAAATATCCTCCCTACCCACCATTTGAAACCCTTAAAAAACCTTATACAGTTAAAGAAGTGGGATAGTAGTAAAACAAATAGGATCAGATAAAGCCCTAGGACCAGATGGGTTCAATAGCTCATTTTACGAAACCTATTGGTCTGAGCTAGGTCACCAAGTTACCTCCACAGTTATACAAATCCTAAATAGAAGCCCGCTCCTCCAAAGCTAAATGACTATTATATTACCTTGATCCTAAAGAACCAGCAACCACCTCCCTACGTATATTTTCTCCCATTGCCCTGTGTAACTTTGTTTACAAAGTAGTCATAAAAGTAGAGATGGCAACGGGTCGGGTTTGGATCGGGTGATGCTCCACCCGACCCTCGTATTCCACCCGCACCACCCGACCCGACCCGTCACCCGTATTCCACCCGCACCACCTGACCCGACCTGTCACCCGTAACTTCATCACGTGTCACCCGCGGGTCAAAAGGGTGAACCCGTCACCCTTTTTTTTCTGCAAGCATTTTTTTGTTTTTAACACCTTATATAAGCTTATTTTTCATAAAATACACTCATAGTTTTAATAATACATACCACATCACTAATGTCTATAACATACTCAAAACATAGAGTACTAACCAAAAATTTCCAAATTATCTCAACAAATATGGGATAAGTATATATTTTTATTTAATATAATACATACGGGTGACAGGTCAGGTGAACGGGTCGGGAGACAGGGTGAAAAATGTTCAACCGACCCGCCACCCGCACCCGTTTCACCCATCACTCATTTTTTGTGGGGTTTTTACCTATTTTAACGGGTTGGGTGGTCAGGTGAAATGGACACTCGTCACCGATTGTCATCCCTAAACAAAAGTTCTAGGCAACCGAATCCAATACGTCCTTCTCTTTATTATCTCTCAAAACCAATGTGGGTTTGTCAAAAATAGATTGATTACATACAATGTTATCTTAGCAGAAGAGCTACACCACAAACTGTCAAGAACCAAAGCTAGGAAAAAAGGTTTATTCTCTTGCAAAGCATATCTAGCCAAGCTTATGATAGGATTGAGTGGACATTTTGATCAGACCATTAAAGCAATGGGCTTCCCTGACTATTGGAGGAAACAGTTATTAACTGTGTTACCTCAGTCAAAGGTGCTGCTATAATCAATGGCTCACCTGGACAGTTTTTTTCCAACAAAGAGGAATTAGTCTAGGGGATTCCATCTCTTCTTTTCTTTTCATCCTAGCCCAAGAAGCCTTCTCTAGATACATAAACGATGAAATGGAAAAGAAAAACTATATATGCATTTTTCTTACCAAACATGCCTCAAATATATCTCACTTAGCCTTTGCTGATGATATCATCTTCTATGAGCAAGCTACCACAAACAATATTTCCGTTCTGTCCAAAACTATTAATGATTTCACGAAAGTGTCTGGGCACAACATCATCTAACAAAAAATCAGACATTGTTTTCAGCCCCAAAATACTACAAAATGAAAAAGACAATATGGCTGACATCCTTAAGGTCCAAGAAGTCCTTTTCTTTAAAAAAATACTTGGGTCTACCTATAAAAGTAGGGTGCAATAAGAAAGAAAAATTTAGCTTCCTGTTGGATAATCTCAAAAAAAGGTAAGGGATGGAAAAACCTCATGGCCCAAGCTGCCAGATCGGTACTTCTACATAGTGTACTCCAACTTGGAGTCTCCAAGCTTTACCAAATTTTACCATGTCTTTATTTAAAATGCCAAATCACATTATATCCAAAATAAACTCAATCTGTTCCCAATTCTGGTAGGCTAGTAAACTAGGAAAGAAATTTTTGTACTGGAAAAGTTGGAGAGATATTTGTGATGATCCTCAGAAAGGGGGATTAGGATTAAGACACATTAAAGACTTCAACCAAGCCATGCTGGCAAAACAAATTGGGAGAATCCTCTTCTTCCCTGATAGTCTTGTTAGCAAATCTTTGAAAGCCCTCTACTTCCCTAATATAGCCATTCTACAAGCAAAACCTAGTCCTGGAGATAGCCCAATCTGAAGATCCATAGTGTCAAGTACCAATGTCAATAGGTTGAGAGCAACAAGAACTATTAGTAATGGAACTTACTCCAATATCTGGTCCCACCCTTGGATACCAGCCCCCTACCCAGCTAGAATTATATCCCTCAAACCCCCAAACACACAGCTCCAAACTATTAACCAACTCTTCCTGCCTGATAGAAATGAGTTGAAAATAGAACTGATCACAAACACCTTCCTTGATTTTGAACAAGAAATCATTATGAAAATCCCTATCAATAGTGACCACAATGATGCTAGGAGGTAGACTCCCTTTACTTTTGGAAACTATATGGTCAAGACTGAATATTTTAAAATCCTGAAAGAGAAAAAAACTATCTTCTACCTCCCAACAGAGCCAAAAGAACCAATATCCAAAGATGAAACTGTCCAAATAACTCTTTCCCCTAGGGTCCACTTATTTTTCTGCAAATTTTACAAGAAAATCATCCCCTCTATGGTGAATATTGTAAAAAGAGTGGGGGTAGCAGTAAACGTTACTTGTGTGGGAAGATTGATACAGACCAGCATAGTTTATTTTAATGCTGGTCAGTGATGGATTACTGGGATGGAATTGTCAACATAGACAGCCTTCCAATCGGGAAGGAAGGAGTTATCCAGGACTGGTTTGTTCACAATGCTCAAACCTAGAGTAAAAATAATTGCTCTAGTGACCAATATGATATGGGTTATCTACGATGCAAAAAATGAGTTAGACATAACCTAGAGATGGCTATTATGAAGTGCATCAATGCTAATAACTCTTTCATCAAAGCTTATCAAATGACTATGAAGAAGAATGTACATATTGACAACTTGTCAAGTACCTATCAAACATCTCAAGATGACTTTACTCTATCTACGTCTACCTTCAGGAAAAAAAAAGAAATGCCAATGATTCTAAGTGGCCTAATATCGTCTTTTGAGGGTGATCTTGTGATTGTTTTTAACAGAAAAAAAAAGATGCAGTGACAACCTACAGGCGGAGATAGAAGTCATAACCCACGGTCTACAACAAGCTATCCTTAGACACATAACTAAGATGGTGATTAATGTCAACCATGCTGGAATTTTTAAATTGCTCAGAAACATCAACAATGGAGAAACCTTCGTCGATGCGAGATTTCTGGAAATTAAATCTCTTATGAACTTTTTTAGCACTATCAATTTCGCTTATGTGTAATGAATTTGCTTCTAACTATCCTGCAGTAGTTACAAGCAAGTATTGCAATGCTACTTTTGATTGGGTTTTTTGGAATAATCTTAATGCCCCTTATACTTATCCAAGCTGTTAAGTTGAAAAAATCTACCTCAAATGTTAATATTTGTGAATGAATGAAGAATATCCACCGCTTTAAAAAAACGGAAATTTCATAAAATGTCACTATATTTTTGGCTAATTCATGAAATGCCACTATATTTTTGCAAAGGTCCATGAAATGTCACTATAGCCATTGATCAGAAGGAAAATGATAAAAATACCCCTACTAGTTAACAAAGTACTTTTAAAGTTCACAATATGCCCCTAAGTGTTAAAAAATTCACCAAAATTCACAAAAAATCAAAATACTTTAAATTTTTTAAAAATGTATATAAAAATTGAAAAAATTAAAAATAATAAAATATTGGAAAAATAAATATTTCTTAGAATTTTTTAAATTATTCAGTACCATGAAAACTAATATAGAGTTTTGAACACATAATTTATATCAATCTTTCTACTAATTTATACCACTTAAGTACCATCCATTTTTAATATCTGGGTTGCTATTCGCAGTACAAAATTACTAATCACCGCAGTACAAAATTTTTTTAATTCATACTGACGTTGTACACATGTAATGATGTCGTGTTGTAACTTTTGTTTTTTTTAAAAATAATTTCTTTAGCGTAAACAGTAAAAAACACTCTGATTGTTACAAAACATTATAAACCCGTATTAATTGCATCAATATGATTTTAATTGTGAATCCACGTAATTTGGATGACAGTTTACGTTATGTTTGACTAAATTACAAACATTGGTACATATTCAGAATGCCGTACTCAATTCATAGTTAAAAACGCCAATTTCGGGTGAAAAATGCTCTAATTGTAATAAAAGACGTTAAACCCTTTTTAATCGCATTTAAACGTTATAATTGTGACTCCACATAAGTTAATGACATTTTATGTTGTGTTTGACTAAATTACAAACATTGTTACACTTTCAGAACGTTGTATTGAAATCGCAGTTGAAAACGTCAATTTCGGGTAAAAAACGCTCGTACTATATAGCCTAACCTTCCTTGGATTATTCATTTCTCACTTCCTCACTCTCTCTCCTCTATCTCTATTAAGGAAGAAGCTCTCTTCTGACTGCCGGAGCCGCCGCCGGAGCCGCCACCCGCTGCCACCAACCACCGCCGGAAAAATTTTCCGGTGAGTTTTTCGATTTTTTTTTTTGCAACTTATAGATTTGGGTGTCCTGAGTATGAATTTGGTGTTAGTTTTTTGAAATTCAACATCATTTGAGCTAGATCTAGCATGAAAAATTTAAAAAATTCAAAAAAAATAAAAAAAGGGAAGACTGGGTCGAGTACTGTGGCTGCTCGGTTTCTTGGCGGGCGAGCAGCGCCTCTGCTCTACCCGGAGCCACGCGAGGAGGCCAGCTGCTCGGATTGGAGGAGCGCGAGGACAGGAGGGGCTCACACCGGATCCAGGCGAGGAGCGCTGCTACTCGGCCTATGTGCGCGGGCGCCTGACGGTTGGTGCGAGGAGTACCGCTTCTCGGCGCGGAGACAGGCGAGCACCTGCACTACTCACCGCCGGAGAAGTAGAGGAGCCGCGGTCCTCGACTTGGAGACGGGCGAGTAGCAGTGCTACTCGACCCAGTTTTTTTTTTTTTTTGAATTCTACTATTTTGAATGCTTTTTTAAATGTTTTAATTTGTTTATTTTTGTATTATAATATTATGAATGATTTTTAAATGTTTTAATTTGTTTATTTTTGTATTATAATATTGTGAATGATTTTTAAATGTTTTAATTTGTTTATTTTTGTATTATAATATTGTGAATGATTTTTAAATGTTTTAATTTGTTATTTTTTTGAATTCTAACTAATATTGTGAATGATTTATAAATGTTTGAATTTTTTTTATTTGTAATATTGTGAATGATATGATTATAAATGTTTGAAAAAATTTTATGTTATGAATGAGGAATATAATTGTGTGATATTCGTATGCAGTGATGGATCGTCTGAAAAAAGCAGTGAGACATGTCACGAAGAGGAAGAAAGACCGGGGTGCGGAGCAGCCTATGACGGCCTCGTACCGTCGTCGTGCACATGCTCCTGGTGAAGGGCCGAGTAATCCTGCCCCCCGCATGGAAGCAGCACGCCATTCATCTTTCCATCCGGGTCAATCTTCCAACGACCCGGCGTTTCAAGTACCAGCACCACCAATGGTAGCGGAGGATGACTCGGCAGTGTTCAATATACCGAGGAGACGCATGCCAGTGTTGTCATCATCCAGTAGTGCTTTTTCTGACAGATCACTGCACAGCTCTAGCTACAATATCTCGGGGGAATCAAGCCACCAGATTGCTCCGTCAGGCGGTGGTAGTTCATCACGTCCACCACGCCCATCACCTGCCCGTGCTGTTGAGGACCATGTGATGACTAAGCGTTCGCCACATGCTGATGACGATGGTCGTGGTGCTGATGATGAGGACTCACCCGACGTGGATGAGGAGCAGGATAAGGAAGATGATGTAGTCATGGATAAGGAGGATGACACTGACGAGGAAGCAGCGCTAGCGACGGTTCCAGTCATTCCTACCTCTTGGAAGTTGACAGAGGTGCCAGTTCCTGGCGGTCCACTACTCACTAGTGTTATCACTAGCTTCGGGGGTCATGTAGCGCTTGACTTATGGACCTCGACTAAGGTATGTTCTCTATCTTCTCCTGTATTTGATCATTTAATATCATACTACGTTTTGTAAGTGTTAAATATTGGTCATTATGTAGGATAGTGGGGTTTTGAGTTTCAAATCCCGTAGGGTGATGCTTACCTGCTGGCCAAAAGATCAAATTTCCAAACCAAGAACAAGGAAGATGCTTGAGTATTCTGGTATACGATGCATACCTATATGTCCCTCATCAGTGCTTTTGTGGAGAGGTGGCAGCCTGATACAAACTCATTCCATATGCCGTTTGGTGAGATGACGATTACCCTGCATGATGTGTGGATGATACTGCAAATCCCCATCGTCGGTCGTCCATTGATAGGGGATTCATCCACCACTGATTTGAAGGAGGTAATGGCTGATTGTCTTAATTTTGGGGCAGATGTTGAGAGTATGACAGAGGCACTGTGGAATACCGGTGCTGTATAAATTTCGACCTTGTTGCAGCAATGTAGGATGATGAAATGAAGAGGCAATGAAGTAAGGCCTGTGGTTGGTTGTATCATCTTATTGGTACCACCATATTAGCTGGAAAATCAAATGGTCGTCTGAGTCCACAGCTGTTCAGTTTAGTAGCTCCTGTGAAGAAAGGTACCAAGCTTCGTAAATATGCATGGGGAGCTGGTACTCTTGCATGGTTATATTGCCAGCTAGGGATAGCATCTCGTGCCGGCTCCAGTGGGATAGGTGGTTCTATGACGTTACTTGAGGTATGTGTCCTAATGTGCATCTAGTATATGATAACTCACTCAGTATTAATAATTGGTACTGCTTAATCATTCTAGTGTTTTATATGCACAGTGCTGGATTTATGCGTACTTCCCTACATTAAGACCAGCGATTAGCCCGGACTGGCGCGCTAATGATGATAGACCTTGGGCTCTAAGATGGGTGAGATCTACCTCTCAAGTGCAGGATCATCGTTCACTGCAAGGATATCGTGAGCATCTAGATGCTTTGACTGCTCTAAATGTAAGTGTTTGTAGTTGCTAACACATTGAACCATTATTATTTTTGTCTTTCGTTGTTGGTTACATTTTACTATTAATGTTCATTGTAGATTGATTGGTTTCCCTACGGTCGAGATAATGTTAATGTTCATGGAGGGCGTACATGGTATAGAGGTAACATACAGGTTTTTGGGTTGAATGAGCCATACATGCCTGGTCGCTGTCTACGCCAGTTTGGTTACATTCAGGATATCCCTGAACCTCCTATTAGACCCAACCCAAGGTCTGAAAAAAGAGGAAAAACCCAACCCTACACCTGTGTATACTCCCCCATGTATTGTTTGTGGGAAAACACTCCTAAATTGCTGGTTCCAGGGTATACGCGCACAAATGCGCGGTTGCATGCTTGTGACCCACTCTACCTAGATTGGTACACCAAGCACACACACCCGAAGATCCTAAACCCTGAGACTTATCAGACCACCCTGGTTCATCGTCCAGATCCCTGTCTAGTAAGTCATATTTTCATAGTACTTCATTACATATCACTTTTATTTTTTTTTTGTGTACTTACCTGACCAAGTGTGTTACAGCTACTGTCTGAGGCAAGTGAGCTTGCACGCCCGTACTACCAAGAGAACAATGCATGGGACTGGTCATACTATCGTCAGGGGATGCCAGAAGAAGAACAAAGGGCTGCAACTGATGGTCTTGTGGATGTGTTCAGCTCTTTATACATATGGGATAGTTACCAGCGCCAGCATGGTGCACCCTAGTGCTTGTCATCTTGGATTTGGATGTAATAAACTTTAGTATCATCTTGGAACTATTTGTTGTCTTTCATTTTTACTTGGTGTGTTAGACGCTAGTACAATTTGTTTGGATGTAGTTTTTTTCTGGTGGACTTGGTGATGGTGGAATTATTGCTGACAATGCTGGTGACCTTGTTGATGATCTGTTGGTTAATTTTGTGGAGGTTCTTAGAACCGGTGGAGATAAGAAAAACAGGGGAGACTATGCCAAAAAATTTCTAGAAATGCATCGTTTCTGCAATGCCAATCTGGGTGGTCTATATCTTTGTTGGTCGTTGAGTGTTCTCAGGAATTTACTTGGTGTTGAAAAGATCAATGCCAATCTGGGTGGTCTAAATTCTTTGTTGGTCGTTGAGTGTTCTCAGGAAGGATAGTGTGTCGAAATGAAATATCTAACATGAGAGAAGAAGAATTTGGTAGAAAAGGAAGCCTGATCAGATTATTATTTATGTGGTGTGAGTGAATCTCAGTTCAGCCGTGTTTAAACATCAAGCTTGACCAAATAATTGAGGCTTGCAAATTTCTGAATGAAAGATGGAACCCGAAGTTTGTGGTGGATGCCCTGATAATGTCCCTCCCGGTACTGTTATTGATAATACGGTGTGTCACGAGAAATGAAATATATCAAAATGTAGAAATTCCTAAGAAAGAAAAGCCCATGAATTCAAATCTGATGAAGCACATAATTAAAAGTCAATAACTATAACAACAAGTTTATTCCACGTCCAAACATCTACTAAAGATTATAAATCCCGAAAATTATAACAACGAGAACTACAAGATCAATTACGCAATAACCAATAACCTAATTATTTCCTAACCTTTGTCTCTCTATTCCCCGTGCTATTACATTACGTCTCATCTCATAAATTGGTTCTTGGTGTTGAAAATCATCATCATCGGGCTCAATAGGATCATAAATAACAAGTAATGGAATATGAGCGATGAAATCATTATACTCCATGTAATTCTCCATCATCCGGCGAACTGATGTATCATTTCGTACATGAATAAAAGTCCACTCGTAGTCGCCCTCCAGCCCCAAATACACCATTGTTGTTATGTTTATTCTGCCGAGGAGGGACTGTAGTGCTCGTATTACTCGTCGTTGTAGATCCCGGAGATTACTAGGATATGGCATAGTAACTTCTACGCGTCTGTGCCCCATTCTTCTATCAAATTGTGCTCCATGACGACCAAAAGTAGCTACATAATTAACGTGCAAACAGAAAGGAAACTCCATTTGATTTTGAGAGCGAAATGGGAATTAAGGTGTGAAGAGTTCAAGCAAGATGTAATTAGACAGATTCTGAGAGCACGGGGTAAGGAATGAGTATGTTGGGACACTAATACCCACTTTTATAATATTTGAGTAACACTGACATGTCCAATGGCTAGTTCAACGGCTAGTTCAACGACTACTGAAAGGAAGCGTACCAAACACACCATGTGCAGTACAAAGTGAATTCAAAGTTACCATAGGTAATTACTTTTGTCAGGAAAGGTACACGTACCAGGTTACCGTTTGCAGTACAAAGTGAATTCAAAGTTACCATAGGTAATTACTTTTGTCAGGTAAGGTACACGTACCAGGTTACCGTTTGCAGTACAAAGTGAATTCAAAGTTACCTTAGGTAATTACTTTTGTCAGGTAAGGTACACGTACCAGGTTACCGTTTGCAGTACAAAGTGAATTCAAAGTTACCATAGGTAATTACTTTTGTCAGGAAAGGTACACGTACCAGGTTACCGTTTGCAGTACAAAGTGAATTCAAAGTTACCATAGGTAATTACTTTTGTCAGGAAAGGTACACGTACCAGGTTACCGTTTGCAGTACAAAGTGAATTCAAAGTTACCATAGGTAATTACTTTTGTCAGGAAAGGTACACGTACCAGGTCACTGTACACGTACCAGGTTACCGTTTGCAGTACAAAGTGAATTCAAAGTTACCATAGGTAATTACTTTTGTCAGGAAAGGTACACGTACCAGGTCACTGTACACGTACCAGGTTACCGTTTGCAGTACAAAGTGAATTCAAAGTTACCATAGGTAATTACTTTTGTCAGGAAAGGTACACGTACCAGGTCACTGTACACGTACCAGGTTACCGTTTGCAGTACAAAGTGAATTCAAAGTTACCATAGGTAATTACTTTTGTCAGGAAAGGTACACGTACCAGGTCACTGTACACGTACCAGGTTACCGTTTTTTTAACTTGTAACCTTGTGGCTAGTTCATGACCAACCTCTATATAAGGGATGCCTCCTCCATTTCATCTTCACACACTCTCTCTCCATATTCTCGAAGCTCTCTATTTCCTTACTCTCTTCCAAAAATATTTCGTAAAACTGTGCAAGCTCTCTCTCTAAACATGAGTCAATCTTCAGATTCCGATCATGAGTATGTTCCAATATCAAGCCCAGTAAGTATTTAGTTATTGTCTTTGTTAATCATATTCGCACTTCATATTTCAATATTCATCTAACATTCTCTCGACCCTTATTGCAGGATAGTGACTCAACCACTGATTCAGATTGGGATGAATTTGATGAAGGCGTTCCAGATCATATGCACAGATGGATGACTACATGCAAGAGATGTATAATCGAGCTCCGGTGGTGGACACAGGTTACTTATTTCAAACAAACCAGGCCTTTAGGGGTAAAGAAGAAGCGAAAGCTTGGGTAGATAGTGTTGGCCATCCCAACCATATCTACACCATAATTCAAAGTTCTCGGTCGGGCCAAGATTTCCACATAACATGCGAGAGGTATTGGAAACCACGAAGGACATCACGACCTGGTGTCATCAACCGGCGCAGATCATCTGGTTCAAAGAAATGTGGTTGTCCTTTTAAAATTAAGGGGTATTACACAAGCTACGGGTGTTTCTTGCAAGTGGTAACGGATGGCATAACCATGATCTCGCAGAGTGGGCAGAGGGTCATTTTGTGGGAAAACGCCTGACTGAGGCGGAGGAGATTATGATCGACCAGAGAACCAGAGTCGGTGTGCCCCCCTGTGCAATTTATTCCGAGCTCACAACAATCAACCCAGAAACGTCAGCAACAAGGAAAGACATATACAACCGGATACAAAAAACAAAACTAGTAAATAGAGATGGTCGATCTATGGTGCAGACTCTGCTGAGTGAGCTAGACAAAAATAACTACTACTACGATTACACTACAGATCCAAGTAAGTCAACTCAGTATGTCTCAAATAACTTCAATCATTTAGGTTTCATCTTAATTTGATAGATAACATGATTATATTTCACAATTTAGCGGATCAAACACGACTTGGGTCCATCTTCTTTGCACACCCTACATCTAGATTACTGCTCCATGCGTTCCCGTATGTCATAGGCATTGATGCTACCTATAAAACAAACATAGCAAAAATGCCTTTGGTTCAGTTCATCGGGATGACGAGTATAGGCAAAAACTTCAGCATTGCCTTCGCCTTTCTTGTATCAGAATCAACAGACATGTATGTGTGGGCACTTCAACAATTAAGGGACCTCCTCGGGCGGACTACAACCTCTACATTTATCACGACAGATGTCTGGCCCTGATGAATGCCTTAGAAGAGGTATTTCCTGAATCTCATCATCTACTATGTCGGTGGCACATAAGTAGGAACGTTCAGGGGAAAGCCGAGACTTATATGGGTGATAGAGGAAGGGCGGCGGCTGCAGTCCGAATGTGGACTTCGGTTGTCTACTCGAGCACAGAGCAGGACTACAACGAGAGGTACGCATATTTCAAGAATACATACCAAAGCTACCCACGT
The DNA here is from genome assembly GCA_023374045.1 of Limonium bicolor. Classification (NCBI taxonomy): domain Eukaryota; kingdom Viridiplantae; phylum Streptophyta; class Magnoliopsida; order Caryophyllales; family Plumbaginaceae; genus Limonium; species Limonium bicolor. The sequence continues at coordinate 285,759,955 of CM041778.1, forward strand.
TTCATTACGTATGTTGCATCAGTCTGGGAGAAATACAAGGAAAAATTTGTGGAGGCTTGGGTCAAGAATGTGTTGCACTTCGGCAACACATCGACAAATAGGTAAAATTGTTAATCTTGTAATGTTTAAGATAATACAGTGATTGTTATAGATCTATAAAACTTACTTAAACATTTGATAGGGTGGAGAGCGCACATTCTTCTCTAAAGGCGAGATTAAGGAGTGCTAGATAGACTTTGGATGTAATCTTTCCAAAGATTAACGATCATGTGAATACAAGCATCCAGGAGTTAAAAAAGGATTTTGAGGCAGACAGGACAAAACACAGAAGAGAGCACATGAGGGTTCCAATCGCTGACCTGATCGGGAAGGTTAGTACCATTTGCTTAGATGAGCTAGTCAAGGAGCTTGGAAGGGCGAATTATGTGCAAATGGACAGCTCAATCTGTGGATGTGACAAGGTAACCTCTCATGGATTACCTTGCGCTTGTAAATTAAACTACATGCTGGATAGTGGTATACTATGCTCGAAGAGGGATATACATCGTTTCTGGTATACCCTAAGCTGGGAGAAACATGAATCGACAATTGATATGGTATCCTACATGGAGGAAGAACAGAATAGATGGCGAGACATAGCTTCTGAGGTAGCACAGTCAGATGATCCTACTCTGATGGCGAAATGTTACAGTCAAATCCAAAACTTCCTTCACCCAGATATGGTGTGCCAATTAGGAGAGCCATTGGAACAGGTTGGGATTGGCAGACCTACCGGGCCCTCAAGACCAAACCGACGGGAACCTTCATCTTGGGAGCGTAACCGACCAAGGGCAGGCCAGTCACAAGGAGCGCCATCAAATAGAAGATCACGTAATAGAGGATCATCAAATCCGAGTCGATTCCAGCCCCTTGACAACTTCCCATACTACCAGAATTTCAACCCCAACCTATATCAATATATGACTGGGTATATTGATGTTCGTGAAGATGGGAATTGTGGTTTCAGGGTCATTGCTGACTACCTATATTCAAACGAAGAGAGATGGAAAGATGTCCGTGTAGCATTGTACAATCACATGAAGAATCAAGCACGGGCGAATGGACTATACAAGGCCATTTTTAACGAAGGACACAACGGCATGTTAAGAGCGCTTCATTGGAATTCAGGAGAGCCAGCACCTCCACATAAATGGATGCACACGGAAATGGGGTTGGTGATCGCGACAAGGCACACTTCGATAGTAGTTTTCTACTCTACTGTCTATGGGGGTGCGGCAAGTGCCACATACCTTCCGCTCGATAATTATACCGATCGTGATAGCCCAAGAGGAGAGATCCACATAGGAATTTGCCCCCAGGGTCATTTCATAAGGTTCGGCATGGTTCATGACTCCCCACTCCCCCCTGTCTATCCGCAGTGGTTCGCTTATAGAGATCCAAACACTGTCGGACCTTGGATTCATCAATTACAATCTAGGTTAGATAGTTGGATCAACGTTGTACCTTAGTTTTTTTTAACTTAGTTGTTGAAACTTAGTCTTTCTTTAACTTAGTTGTTGTAACTTAGTTGTTGTAACTTAGTTTTTCTATAAATTAGTTGTTGTAACTTAGTTTCTCTTTAACTTAGTTGTTGTTTTACTCATATTGACTTAAATTTGGTTATTTAAACATCTATTATTTCAAAAAAAAAGTGTCTCCCCGTAACATTCAAACTTATTCAACTAAGTTTGGTGAAAAAAAAATTTGTACTGCGAATAGTAAAGTATTTGCTATTCGCAGTACAAATTAATTTTAAGTCAAATTAATAATATAAACACGTAAAAATGTAATATAAACACATAAAAATGTAATCCAACACTTTTTTTTACAAAAAAAAGGTTCCTGTATTGATTCCAACAAAAAAGTAACTAGTAAAATTCGCTACTAATCAACTACAAACTACTTCGGTAAATTTACTTACAGATATCATTTTTGGAAAAAAAAACACAGCGACACATCATTACATGTGTACAACGTCAATATGAATTAAAAAAATTTTGTACTGCGGTGATTAGTAATTTTGTACTGCGAATAGCAACCCCCTTTTAATATATGTGTTTCTATCATAAAGTTACGCCAAAATGGAATATAAATTTTTTAAGATATTTTTCTCAATATTAGTGTAAAATATAATTGAATTTAATTAGAATAAATCATTCTAATTAGTATGAGAAAAAGATAATTTAAAAATTACTGGTACCAATTATGATACTTAATTGATGCAAATTAGTAGAAAGATTGATATAAATTATGTTTTTGAAACTCTATATGTAACGACCCCAAAACCACCCTGGTTGAGAGACCGTTACACGCCGCGCACTTATTACCTAAGACACGCAAGGCTACACTATCGAAACCCCAAAACAGAACTGAAACTCATATATTGATCAAATAAACAATTACAACACATCTTTACAATACACAGGCGGAAGCCAACCTGAAATACAATGTACAATCTAATTACAACTGGGCACCATGGCCAAACAAACTGAAATACAGAGCTCAAAAGCCAAGACAAAAGTAGAAACTGAATCTCCAAGCGCGAACTAAAACCTGCAAATCAGACGGAGATAGGGGTGAGCAAAACTATTGCTCAGCAGGTGATAAACTTCATCAGCGGAGCATGCTCAAAACAAATACTGAACATACATATATATATATATACGAAAGCGCTTAGCCATAGCTGTAACACCCCAACTACTAACAACATATTTATTAACACATCGCAGCGGAATTCATAACCCACAACATCACTTAATTCTTTGGTGTTACACGCCGTTAGCCACCCACGTGGCTAACCAGGCTAACATACATACATCGTACCGGTCTGATGGACTAAATTCCCGAGCAACTACACATTAATCCCGTTCCATGTCCAACATTTAATATACACTTACATTACAACTGTACCGAGTATTTACAAACTAATGCCGATAACAATTTCGGTCTTACTACGCCTACAATACACTCTCAATTGAATGACCACCCAGGTGCAACAACTACCCGTCCTACTCTCGAACGGCTTGCAGCTCCTTCGTACCTGTAGAGTAATGGGGGCCCCCAAAGGGGGTCAGCACCTTTGCTGGTATGGTAATCCCGCAGCCCGCATGCTACCGGGCCACGCACAACTATTTGTCATCTTAGCATGCGGTTGATTTATTTCAAACATGCACAAACTCGTACACACATCATGCTTACAAGCAACATCCATCAATGAATACATACACAAGGTTAGCACACCCAACATAACAACACACACTTCACTTTATAACATACACAACTTAATTTTACTCTTCTTAGAGTACATGAACTTCATTTAGGGAGTGCCGGGGTGATATAAGCCCGAGCACAACATACATACATTTCTTTACATAAGGGTGGCGGCCTCGTATAGGACCGATCACACCACACACAATTTCCCCCTAGCTCCAATAGTGATGAGATAGGTAAGCCTTGGTTAAGCTTGTGGGTAACAGAGAGGGAGTCGAAGCAACATAGGCGTCAACACCCTAACAACATTACACATAATTTCCCTCCTAGCCCGATATGGAGGTCGGGTAGGTAAGCCTTGGCTAAGCTAATGGGAGGTCGAAATCCAATGAAGGAAATCAACCCTTAACATAACAGGATGGGAGTTAATTCACATATATGTATTAACTCCCAAACAACACGCGCGACCGGAACAACCGGATTCCTCTCCATTCATAACATATACTTATTAGTTAGAGGTTCCCTTATGGAACTAATCACATACATACATCACATAGTGTTACTAACTTAGTTAGACACATAAAGGGAGTAATATCCCTTTTTACAAACATGGATAACTTTATCCGATAACAACAACAACATACCAAACAAATCACATACATCACACATAATCACAACATATACCAACGCACGGATAGCCGTAGTTAGAACGTTCCCATGGGTTGGGACGTTTATTCCGAATACCGATTTCTTATGTGAACCTAAGGTCGGTTAACTATTATTTAACACATAACTAAGGTTAAGCGGTATCGGAATTAATTACGCCACAATAATGAATTACTGTAAACTCATTTCATGCTTTATCTCGCAAGGTGGCAAACACACAGAAAAACATGTTGGCATACAAGCCGGTGTAATCCGTTAGGACACAGGTTGCAAGAAAACCATACCTGTCACCGAAGGTGCACTCTAATGTGCCATCACATGTTCCTTGAAAATCCTTGAACAACTGATAACATTATAACTATCTTCATTAATATCGGGGCAACATAATTATTTAACGACTAATGCGCCCTTGATTAGCCCCGTTCGGTAGTTTTATAACTTTACATTTATATTACAACTTTTCGCCACTCGATTACCATTATAACTTACTTAACACCTCCTTAACAACCTTATAACATCATTACTTATCAATCCCCATCATTGGATGTCATTTCCTATTCTTAAACAAAATTTTTGGTCAACATTTCACTGTGTCCGAACTTGTGTCCGGACATCTAAGGTCGGACACAAGTCGAAGCAAACTCTGGGGAAAATTTTCAACACGTCCGAACTTGTGTCCGGGCTTTGAAGTTCGGACACAAGCCGAGGCAAAACCAAAGAAAATTTTTAACCTGTCCGAACTTGTGTCCGGACTTCAAAGGTCGGACACAAGTCGAGACAAGTCTGAAGAAAATTTTACAGGCGTCCGAACTTGTGTCCGACATCGAAGGTCGGACACAAGTCGAAGCTAATTGGCCTGGGAAAAATTTTCGAGTGTCCGAACTTCCAAGTTCGGACGGAAGTTCGGACACCACTGAAACTCGGAAAATTTTATAGAACGACGGGGCATGTCCGAACTTCCAAGTCCGGACGGAAGTTCGGACGTACCCAAAAATTCAGCAAACAGAGGCAAATTCTTCCCAAAATTGCACCCCTAATGTACCTACACTAACTCCATGTTTCACAAGTCGTAAACAACCATTCCTTTCCACATTAAACATCCCAAATCAACTCCTAAATCCTCTCAACCATAACACCATCATCAAACACTAATTTCCATAGAAATTTTGACATAACTTTCCCATAATCTTTACATATTAATCCTCATCAATCATCATCAAAACTCAACCTCTTCATTCCTAATCTAGCCACACCCTTTCAAGGGTCCTAACAGCACACAATAAATCCTCAACCCATCAACATCAACAATATCACCATAACTCCATAAACACAATACCAATCTCCACCTTAAAACATTTGGCTCTTAAGGCCTTCAATTCACTATTAATTCACAAATCTCTCCAACACCAACTAAACACATTTTCAGCATAAACTTCAATCCACAATTTGGGTTCATTAACTTGTTTACCCACCCCAAACATTCAAACAATTTTAACAATGTTTAAGGTGGTGTTCTTACCTTATTTTCACAAGCTTCCTCAAGTCACCTCTTGCTCCTCCTCTTCTCCAAAATTGATTAAGAGGGTATGGAGTTTCCCACTCCATCCCAACATCCAAGAACACCAAAACACACACAATTAATCACCTAAACCCTTAGAACTCAATTAAATCAAAGGTTAGGATTAGGGTTTACCTTTGAAGCTTTTAAGAGGGATTTTTCTCCCTTGAATCAAGAAGGAAGTTACTCCACCATTGAAGGGTCAATTTGGAGCTCAAGAACAAGAAGAAAACAAGGTATCAAAATGGTGAAAAATTGATTACACCAAGAGATGAAGGAAAAAAAATGAGTTTTTCTTGGGAATCTTTACCTTAGAAGAAAGAGGAGACTCCAAGCTTCTCATTGGTGCCATTTTCTCCTCAAATGGTGAAAACCCATGGAGGTCAACTTCATCCTTTTGAAATTTTGAAAAGAGAGGATGATAGAGGATGATGAGGGGAAGAAGAATATGTAATTATTTTTGTGATTGGAGCTCAAATGGAGCTTGGGGATGAAGAAGAATGGAGGAAGCCATTGTTGGCTTGGTTGGGAAGTCCCATCGGCAGAGAGAGAGGAGGGAGACCGGCTGGGAGAGAAAGAGAGGAAAGAGAGGAAGAGAGAGAGGGGAAAAAGAAAAATAAGGGAAAGAGAGAGAGAGAGTGTGGGGGATATATGTGCCCCTTTGTTATTTTAGCTCTCTTGACTTAATTAATTAGTTAACTAGTCTTGTGTGAGTGAGCTGTTTTCATAAATAAAACCGGCCCACTAATATAAACATGCTGGAGCGTTTTTCGTCTTTTAACAGAAAACGCTCGTTTACTTACCCGGTTTAGCACTATTTACTAACCGGGACCGTTTTCCGGAATTTTCTCATCCCTTTAATTTTAATGGTTATTAATCTCCCATTAATGTTTAATTATTGTTACATAATCCACTATTATTTTTACGGGGTCGTTTAACTGTTTAAAGTCACATTTTCGGGTTTCCTCGAAAAACGCGCTTTAGACTCCGTTAGCGTTTTAACGCCTTGTTTAGATCCGTTTCCTTCCGGAATTTTTCCCACACGTTCTTAATGTGTAATTAAGGTATATAAATATATTTATAACCCTTACGAAGGTTATGTACCTCCTAAAATAATTAAATACGTATTTTCACGTTTTATGACTTTTACGCATTTTCTTTTCCTTTTTGGTTTTCATTTCTTCACCAATGATCTTAAGGACTTAATTAGCCTTAGAAAATTATAATTACATAATTAATTAACACATTAAGGTTTGGGGTATTTCAATCTACCCCCCTTAAAAGAACTTCGTCCTCGAAGTTCACACTTCCCTAGCGTCATTTGAATTAGAACACAGGGATTACTTGTAGTATAAAACTTCTATAACACACACACTTTACATCATGACCTCGGACTTGATGGTCCGGGTAACACATCCATACATACATAACATATTTAGTAACCTCAGACTTAATGGTCCGGGTACCTTAACAACATTATACATACATAACAACTTTCCGAACTTAACCACATTAGGACTCGAGGTCCCAAGTAATAATTATTACACATACCACACAACATGTCTTAGCATGTATATCAACCAGAAATTCCTTTTCCATCTCTTCATGAGTTCGAGACCCATGTCGAGTACATATACACTGTGATCCCGCAGAACCGGTCGCGATGGACACTCTGGTCCCCGTTCCTTTGGGAGATCAAAACAATTGCACACATCTTTAAAATATACTTCTCATGTCACCGGTCCTAGACAAAGGCTCGTACGTCCTCAGCTCGTGAGCAAGTAGTAGGAAAATACCCTCTATGAGGTTGAGTATAATGAAATCCTTTATTGGAAGGATACAAGTTGAAAATCCTCTACGAGGTCACATAAAGGTAGTCCTTCCTTTGAAAATACCACTTAAGAATCTTAAAATATTTATTGAAGTCTAGAAAATACTAATTGTAAATTTGAAACCCAATTTAAATTCTTTTGAAAGCTCCATACAACTCCAAGTCCAGTTATTGTTAATTGCATCTTATTCTTGATGTGATTATTTGTGACCACTTATAGGGAGTTTCAAGAATCATCCAACCCTAATGTGATCAGCATCAGAGTTGAACTATCTTTCCACCCCAATTTGTGTTCGGCTTCCCTTGATCTCATGATAATCAAGTTTCACCTCCCACTTCATTTTTCAACAACAACTAATTCAAGCATGTACCATTTTCTATCTTTTTAATCCATCTAGTCGTAATCATTACATCTCCAAGGGTGGAACTATGTCCATCAATCATCTTCCATATTCATTTTAAGTCAAGTTACCTAGGGACTTTAATCCCCACTAGGTTCTACATTGGTGTCATATCTCTTCATAAATCACAATACTGTATATATACATATATCCATATATATATTTTTATCAAAATATAATACACAATATTACTTTTGGTATCATATGAACATACACTGTCGGGGTTTTAGTTCCCCGGGAGTTTTTCTACTCCCTTATACTTATACTTTCACACACATTTGCTGACACAATAAACACACTTATCACAAGGGTATTCGCATCTTCTGTGTGTAATTACCACAATTAACCATGAATGAATGTGTATGTTTATGTAACACACACACCAATCATCAAAACAAATTATTTTGTGCTATGCGCATCCTAGTTCACGTACACTTGTACGGTAAAACACACTAACGGTTTTGCGCTCTACCCCCCTTAAAAGGGATTACGCCCACGTAATCAATCAGTTAATCACTGGTTTAGAACATCCTACCGTCGTGAAGTGTTTTATCTCCACGCGGTTTATTACACAATGTGTTCTGGTTTGAGGATCTTAGCCATATGGGCGGTTTAGTCCATAACCAAGAATTCTCACTAGAGTTTGTTTTAACTTTTAACTGGTTTCGATTCTGGCCTGTGAGGCTTTTAGGCATCATTAATTTGCCATTCTCTCATGTTCTCTATTCGCATTCATCGTTTGAATCACTGGTTCACCAGTTTCTGCTGCGCAACTCTTGATAATTTAGAGCTTAGTTTGCCCCATACATTATTCTTACTGTACCGTAATCTTCGATTATCACCTTCATCTTGGTAATAACGGTTTCTCAACCGACGCGTGGTATCACTTACCATGAGCGAATTCGGTGAGTTACAAAACTTACTATCCACTTCCATGATGATTTACTGTATTCCACAATGACGTACTTGATTTCTTCCGACTTACTGTCGGTTGAATTTGAGCTACTACCTAATGAGTAGTACTCTTTCGGTTATTTCCAACACTTGAGGTATATTCCATACCGATATTTAATAATCGTGTTACTGTAGTCACTTATGTCAACCAAGTGCCCTTTGCTGGTACGACCGTGATTGTCTTATGCATCGATTTTATCACACAATAAGTCTTATTCTTCTATCACCTTTAACATTTCCCAAACTTCCTAGCTATCCCACTCGATCATTACTGCACAAGAGTAATACCAAAACACTCAGTCATACAGAGTGCAGAGGCGTAAACTCTCGACAGTAAGTCTCTTATGAGATAGCAATAGGAATTCACACTGAGTTCCTTATCATATAATACCGACCATTGGCTTATTGCCCAGTCTGTTTGCTATCACTTACTTGTATGTCCATTGAGTTTTACTCATGATCGGTCTTATTCGCCCCACAACTATTTAACAATGCGTATACAACGGTCGCTCACTGCGCACTGTGTTCTTTGTCATCGTATAATATTAACTTACACTGCATCCGCTATTATATTAGCTTCTGCCATTACACTGTGTTTCGCCATTTATTTGGCTGGTTGCTGAATACGCTATTCTTCGAGTCTTTATGCTCCTTGAGCGTTGTTCATTACACATTTAGCATCCCACACCTATGGTGGTTGCTATTTGACTTTTTACTCATCTGATCTCCACAACTGGTACAAATACTTCTTTTCCATTTATTCCTACTCACATCATTCTTGGGTAATGACAACGTGGTCAACCCTTAACATATTCCCTGAACTCTGTTCGCATAACTACCGCTGTTGCGGTCTCACATATCACGAGGTATCCCCACTCTTGAAGCAGTGATTCCTTCGCTCACTTACTCACTTATATAACATAAATCTCTGTGGTCAATAACATTTCCTTTACACATTTCACTTGTGGCTTATAAGCCCTATTGCCTCGAGCTCTGCTCATTGTAGGTTGTTCACACGCATTTACCTCCCGTACATAATACACGGTTTATAGGTTGTATTGGGCTCCATGGTTTATTCCTTTCATGGGATGCCCCTTCCAGGATGTCAGACTTCCTTCTGACGACTTGTGCTTAAATTGGGTATTAGTTGCAACCCTTGCGTTTTTATCACGTTCTCTCGTTCAACCATTGTTGATCCAAACACCCTTTTTAGGATAGCTCCTGGGTGTTACTAGGTTATGCCATTACATCTGGCTTACACTTATCGATATGTTTAACTTACTACTTCGCCCCGCGTTCTTTGCTGGGTTAAATATCCTCTTTAGTGAGATTGATATCCCTAGTGGTTATCTCGGGAGTCATCCCGATCCTTGCACATTAACGTATCATAGTAGGCATCTGCCTCACCATATGTAGGCTGGGTACTTACTCCAGCTATTGTGTTCACTCATCCGGATCCTTGAGACATATGCTATGTCTTTACTTACTAACCAGTGCACTTCGCACTTGTTCACCTTTAAACATTTCCTTAGAGTAAACTTACTAATTCCTTTAGTCTTCTTAACTTGACTGGTTTCTTTTACTTCAACCATACTTGGTAATCCATTGCTCTTGCTTGACGTTTACTTCGGACCGTAGTATGGAGTCGACTACTTCCCGTGTTCCAGACTCCACTCGTATACATACATGGGGTATCTTACTGATACATTGCTACTTACCCGATTAACCTACAAGAAGGTTTGTCAGGCCCACAAGCTCCTATCGGAGTGCGGTCGTCCCACATTTCTGTTGGTACACTCGTAGTGTCCGTCACACGCCTAGGTGAAGTATTCTGTTGTCAACTCCTCTTATATTATCCTGTGATAATATGCATTCCATGCTTCCCGAACTTAATCAAGGAAAGTGTATCCACTGTTATATTATTATGAACTCCATCCATTCCTCGGGTTGTTACCCTTGGGTTTATCGGTTTCCATCCGGTTATTTAAAAGTAACTGGGTAAAACTTACCTACCATGTGGCACTGAGGCCCGCGTAGGTCTTCTGGTTTGGTTTAAAAGAAGGTTGGAAATAAAAGGGGTTTGAAAGAAAATTTTGGTTTTGAAAATAAATTTAGGTTGAAAGAAAAATTTTCGTGGTTTTACAACGCTTCCTTGCCTTAACCGAGTCTAGCTTCTCGCTGACTGGTGTATTTCCAAGTACTGAGGTCAGGCTATTAAGCCCTTCCACGGTTATGATAATCCCACTTACTTCATGGTGCTTTACTGAGTACTTTGTAGTTGTTTTAAAAATTCCGTACAGCCTTGTTGTAGCAGCACTTGCCATGGCAAGTGCGCCATGCTAACTGGTTACTGGTTCAATACACACTGGTTGCGGTGTTGTTTTCATCCGCACTAACATCATGGCCTGTTGGCCCTTGCTTGATCTTGCAGTCTTAACAATTCCTTGGGTACTCTCACTGTCTTCACATGACAACCATTAACTAGGGTGTTTCCCATTCTGGGAGACCCCTTTTTACTTAGTATCGTATCCTCCTCGTACTACGTCGTAGTTCTTTGCTCGGTTGGTGTACCGTTGGTGTGTTAGTCAACATTATGTCCCGTAGACACTCGTCTGGGTTTCTACTATTTCACTTCTCCACGTTTGCACGCTTAGTGCTTGTAAGCTGGTTGTCCTCGACTGCTCCGCATGTCGACCCAGGGTGCTGGAAATTCCATTCTCTTATGCATAAGATTCTCACTTTTCGCTAACAAGAGCGGTTAATATTGTTAAAATGGAGACCGTCTTCGGGATCACACCTTTCGGGCTTACCGTATGACAGGTTCCCCGAACTTATAAGGACATTCAATAACAGCCAGATCGGGTATTCCCGAGTAAGAGAGGACTTCCATCTCTCTGGCGTTCTTTCCAAGTTATATAATAGGGTTTGTGGAGGGCGGGATGGATACTGTAGGTATCCAGTACACACTGGTGTTCCCTAACTAGCGTACTTCTCACGCTATCACTCAACCCTTAACCCAAAGTACTAAACTCTTACTCGGTACTTCTAGCATCTCTGTATGTTCCGCATCAAGCAATACTCGCTCTGATCCACTTTTTGTAACACCCCAACTACTAACATATTTATTAACAACACATCGCAGCGGAATTCATAACCCACAACATCACTTAATTCTTTGGTGTTACAACCCGTTAGCCACCCACGTGGCTAACCAGGCTAACATACATACATCGTACCGGTCTGATGGACTAATTCCCGAGCAACTACACATTAATCCGTTCCATGTCCAACATTTAATATACACTTACATTACAACTGTACCGAGTATTTACAAACTAATGCCGATAACAATTTCGGTCTTACTACGCCTACAATACACTCTCAATTGAATGACCACCCAGGTGCAACAACTACCCGTCCTACTCTCGAACGGCTTGCAGCTCCTTCGTACCTGTAGAGTAATGGGGGCCCCCAAAGGGGGTCAGCACCTTTGCTGGTATGGTAATCCCGCAGCCCGCATGCTACCGGGCCACGCACAACTATTTGTCATCTTAGCATGCGGTTGATTTATTTCAAACATGCACAAACTCGTACACATCATGCTTACAAGCAACATCCATCAATGAATACATACACAAGGTTAGCACACCCAACATAACAACACCACTTCACTTTATAACATACACAACTTAATTTTACTCTTCTTAGAGTACATGAACTTCATTTAGGGAGTGCCGGGGTGATATAAGCCCGAGCACAACATACATACATTTCTTTACATAAGGGTGGCGGCCTCGTATAGGACCGATCACACCACACACAATTTCCCCCTAGCTCCAATAGTGATGAGATAGGTAAGCCTTGGTTAAGCTTGTGGGTAACAAGAGGGAGTCGAAGCAACATAGGCGTCAACACCCTAACAACATTACACATAATTTTCCCTCCTAGCCCGATATGGAGGTCGGGTAGGTAAGCCTTGGCTAAGCTAATGGGAGGTCAAAATCCAATGAAGGAAATCAACCCTTAACATAACAGGATGGGAGTTAATTCACATATATGTATTAACTCCCAAACAACACGCGCGACCGGAACAACCGGATTCCTCTCCATTCATAACATATACTTATTAGTTAGAGGTTCCCTTATGGAACTAATCACATACATACATCACATAGTGTTACTAACTTAGTTAGACACATAAAGGGAGTAATATCCCTTTTTACAAACATGGATAACTTTATCCGATAACAACAACAACATACCAAACAAATCACATACATCACACATAATCACAACATATACCAACGCACGGATAGCCGTAGTTAGAACGTTCCCATGGGTTGGGACGTTTATTCCGAATACCGATTTCTTATGTGAACCTAAGGTCGGTTAACTATTATTTAACACATAACTAAGGTTAAGCGGTATCGGAATTAATTACGCCACAATAATGAATTACTGTAAACTCATTTCATGCTTTATCTCGCAAGGTGGCAAACACACAGAAAAACATGTTGGCATACAAGCCGGTGTAATCCGTTAGGACACAGGTTGCAAGAAACCATACCTGTCACCGAAGGTGCACTCTAATGTGCCATCACATGTTCCTTGAAAATCCTTGAACAACTGATAACATTATAACTATCTTCATTAATATCGGGGCAACATAATTATTTAACGACTAATGCGCCCTTGATTAGCCCCGTTCGGTAGTTTTATAACTTTACATTTATATTACAACTTTTCGCCACTCGATTACCATTATAACTTACTTAACCCTCCTTAACAACCTTATAACATCATTACTTATCAATCCCCATCATTGGATGTCATTTCCTATTCTTAAACAAAATTTTTGGTCAACATTTCACTGTGTCCGAACTTGTGTCCGGACATCTAAGGTCGGACACAAGTCGAAGCAAACTCTGGGGAAAATTTTCAACACGTCCGAACTTGTGTCCGGGCTTTGAAGTTCGGACACAAGCCGAGGCAAAACCAAAGAAAATTTTAACCTGTCCGAACTTGTGTCCGGACTTCAAAGGTCGGACACAATCGAGAGCAAGTCTGAAGAAAATTTTACAGGCGTCCGAACTTGTGTCCGGACATCGAAGGTCGGACACAAGTCGAAGCTAATTGGCCTGGGAAAAATTTTTGAGTGTCCGAACTTCCAAGTTCGGACGGAAGTTCGGACACCACTGAAACTCGGAAAATTTTATAGAACGACGGGGCATGTCCGAACTTCCAAGTCCGGACGGAAGTTCGGACGTACCCAAAAATTCAGCAAACAGAGGCAAATTCTTCCCAAAATTGCACCCCTAATGTACCTACACTAACTCCATGTTTCACAAGTCGTAAACAATTCCTTTCCACATTAAACATCCCAAATCAACTCCTAAATCCTCTCAACCATAACACCATCATCAAACACTAATTTCCATAGAAATTTTGACATAACTTTCCCATAATCTTTACATATTAATCCTCATCAATCATCATCAAAACTCAACCTCTTCATTCCTAATCTAGCCACACCCTTTCAAGGGTCCTAACAGCACACAATAAATCCTCAACCCATCAACATCAACAATATCACCATAACTCCATAAACACAATACCAATCTCCACCTTAAAACATTTGGCTCTTAAGGCCTTCAATTCACTATTAATTCACAAATCTCTCCAACACCAACTAAACACATTTTCAGCATAAACTTCAATCCACAATTTGGGTTCATTAACTTGTTTACCCACCCCAAACATTCAAACAATTTTAACAATGTTTAAGGTGGTGTTCTTACCTTATTTTCACAAGCTTCCTCAAGTCACCTCTTGCTCCTCCTAGCAAAATCAGAGATAAAGCGGAAGTCTTTCAAATAGACAGAAGTCTAAAACACAAGGAGCTAAGCGGTGGTCAAAACATACACTTAATAGCATAAGGTAAACTGAAGCTGAAAGCTTGACGAAATTAGAAGCTTAACAAACTCAAAAAGCTTAAACACAATCAGAAGCTTAGCAAAATCAGAAGCGTAGCAAAATCCAGAACTTAGCAGAAGACAGTAAGCACACAGCAGACCGTCTCAAATCAAATACAGATAGAGCAGACGAAGTAGAGCACTTACAAAATCAGAAATCCTCAACAGACAGGAAGCACACAGCAGCCTATCTGAGTTTGCAATCAGACAGAGCAGGCGGCAGTAGTACAAACAAACAGAGGTATCCAAAGGACAGAAAGCACACAGCAGACTGTCAAAACAGCAGAACGGAATCCAAACAGAAGTGGGACACTAGCATTCAAAGTATACAGACAGAATGGGTAAACAACCCGTGAACAGAACGAGGAAACCTCACTCGTAAACAGAACAGGTGGAACACCTGTGAACAGAACGGGGAACATCACCCGTGAAGCAGAAGGATATCCTACATAGCGCGCTACGAGATAGCTAAACCAGCCATCCACGGTTCAGATACAGAGATACTAGGTCCCAAAACAGAAGCTTTAAGAGCAGATCAAAGCCTTATACAGAACAGAACGAAATTCTTTATCACACCAGAGCAGAAAGCATAAGCTTAATCAAAACAGAACAGAGGGCGTTACTGAGCGCTAACACCCAAGCCCAAGGTTTAATATAATCAAAAATAGAATTCATAAGCTGAAACAGAAGTCTTAAACAAAGGCCAATGAAATACGAAAGTCAAAACCAAAGTCAGAAGCTGAAACTCACTTTTAGAGTAAATCAGAGTTCAAAGGCTTATCAAAGATTTTCAAACCAAAGTACACATATACATGTGCTAAAACATATCAAAACAGATAGTACTCGAAAAGAGGAATCCAACGCCGCAAACGGCACTCAAAATGGAGCTCAGACGAAAAAGTTATGCCAAAAACAATGGCCTGTCTGAACATGTGTCCGACCTTGCATGTTCGGACATAAATCGAGAGTCTGAAAATCTGCCGGCGTATGATGTCCGAACTTCAATGTTCGGACTGATGTTCGGACACTGCGAAAACTACAAAATCAATTGCGGAAAACAGCCAGAACCAAGCCATAAATCCCCCACAAAACATACATAACTTTTAGTAGCAAAATAGCCAATCGAAAACACATTTCCACGGGTTTTAACGCATCAAACGCACATCAAAATCAACCCAAAACATCATAAATAAAGAGTCAAAGAATTCACATACAGAAACCGAAATGAAACCCCCGTGGGTGAACATACACAACCGAATCCATCTACCACCTACCTCACATCCGTAGCAATGCTATCTTTGCGGACTCTACGAAACACCCTCCTCGAATCTCCACTTGCAACAACGAACCCTCAGACCGAACAATTCCAGAATTCTAGAGTTAAAATCAGAAGAGAAAGAGGGGAAAACTTAATGGAAAATAGAATCGGAACTTACAAACCAAACCTGACAGACGATTGACAGACGAACAGAATTCCTCTGGCGGATCTCTAGCGATTAATAATTGAGAGTAAATCAAAGAAGAGAATGAGCAAAGGGAGGAGAACTTGAACGCGTAGAGAACGTCGAGAGAACCATCAATGAGAGAGATGAAGGAAGGGGAATAATTGAACGTGAATTAGAATAAGAGAGAGAGGGAATAAAATAGTTTAATAAATCTCTCTCTTATGGAATTAATAAATAACAACAAGGAAGAAGACAATTGTAACCCTCCTTCCTCAAGCTAACATATTAACATTAGAAGAATGTCATAGACAATCTAATATAAGATTACAAAATAGCACAAACTCCCTTTGCGAATCAGAAAGGAAATAAAAAAAAATCTGGGGCATAACACTATATTTTGTTTTATGTTACTGAATAATTTAAAAACATCTAAAAATATTTAGTATTTTTCAAAATTTTAAGATATTTTTAATATTTTGTTAAAACTTTTAATATTTTTTACAATTTATAATTTATAGCTTATATTTTGATAGTATTTGAATTTTTTGGTGAATTTTTTAACTCTTAGAGGCATAATGTGAACTTTAAAATTACTATGTTAACTAGTAGGGGTAGTTTTGTTATTTTTCCTTTTAGTAAATGGTTATTGGTGACATTTTATGGACTTTCACAAAATTATAGTAATATTTCATAATTTTCCTTTTTTAGTGGTATTTTATGAATTAGCAAAAAATATACAAACATTTCATGATTTGTTTTTTAAAAAAAGCAGTAGTAGAAGTAGGCCTGTCAAATCGTATTTTCATATTGTGTAAATGATAGAAACGATACATGACACAAAATTTACATGAAGATATACGGTATAAGACACAAAAATATTTTCGTATATGGAATTCTACATACGGAAACGAAATCCAAAATACCTGTAAACGAAATGAAATATACAAAATTTTTCGTGCGTACAAAATTACATATGTACAAGAATAACATGTGTACACGAATTAGTGAAATAAATGAGTAACACATAAATAACTGAAATACTAAAACATTATATTTACACGAATTAATGAAATAAATAAGTAACACGACATGTATACACAAATTATATATATGAAGTATTTTAAAGTATTTTATGTCATGTTTCCGCTCGTATATTCGTTTTGGTTATTTTTTTTGCAGGCCTAAGCAGGGTGCGGGTGAATGAATGAATCATCCCAATTTAACATGTGAGCTAATGAGTTGTCATCGAAGTCATGTCTGGTGATATTGCGGGGGAGACCAAATAAATGGAATATACTTTTTGACACTTTTTGTACAAGTTATGGCATGATTAGTCCAACACACAGCAATGTCGCCATCAGCTTTTTCGGTTCACTACTTTCTATTTACCATTGAGAACAGAATAAACAGCTCCGGCAATCAATGCCACCTTTTGAGAACAAAGCACAACACCATCATAAATGATCAATTCTTTCTATATGAGGGTGAGTTTGGAAATTTTAACGCTTGGTTTGATGACCCCTGTTCTAACCACTATAAAATGATAATAAAAATTAAGGAAATTTTATGAAATGTCACTATATTTTTGGCTAATTCATAAAATGTCATTAAAAAAAAAGAAAGTCACGAAATATCAATATATTTTTTGAAAAGTTCACGAAATGTCACTATAGATAGAAAAAGGACAAAAATACCTCTACTAGTTAACAAAATACTTTTAAAGTTCACAATATACCTCTAAATGTTAAAAATTAACAAAAATTAACAAAAATATCAAAATACAATAAAAATATAAAAAATTATGAAAATTATAAAAAAATTACAAAAATTATAAAAAAATTATAATATTATAAAAAATTTAAATATCATTAAATATTAAAAAAATATTTCATTTTTAAAATTTATTCAACACCAAATATGAGTTTTAAAATATATAATTTATACCAATTTTTCTATCAATATAATACATAATGCCTATCAAATAAGTACCATAATTTTTATAATACATTTTTTAATTATTATTTTCTATCAATTTAGATTATTTATTTCTTCACATTAAATAATTTTTTTATATTACTGATAAATGTTAAAAACTAAAATATCAAAATATAATAATGTATTGGAAATAGAGTGACTGAGAATATATATATAACATACAATATTAAATAGTAAAATTTAGGAAAACGTTTGATTATACAACTTATTCTTTCTTTGGTTATCATTTTTTGCTCATAATAAGTTGCATATTATTATTCTGAAAACATTTTATTCTACATTTCAAACAAGTTTTATTATTTACTATTGTATGTTATATATATATACACATATATTCTTAGTCGCTCTATCTCAAATAAATTATTATGTTTAGAATTTTAGTTTTCAAATTTTATCAGCAATATATAAAAATTATTTACTTTAAGAAATAAATAATCTAAATTGATAGTAAATAATAATTAAAAATTTTATGATAAAAATTATGGTACTTATTTGATATAAATTATGGTACTGATTGGTATAAATTATTTGTTTAGAACTCAATATTCTTTTATGGTATTGAATAAATTTTAAAAAATGAAATATTTATTTTTAAATATTTAATGTTATTTTAATTTTTTTAATTCTACATGGAAGCTATAGACATACATGAGGAATTGAGCAGTGCACCAAAAAGAAAAGGTCGTTTCCCCCACACTTGAATGGGACAATGTCCTCCTTGTTCAAAGAAAAGCTCAAGGAAAAACAAGCAGAAGACCTTTTCGAAGCATAGGCATGGAGTAACCAAAAAGTGTACTGCATTGTATAAATGTGAAAAGGTTAGATAACTAGTACTCCCCTCATAAAGATGAGTTGTTGGCGGGGTTCCCCCACACTTGCTAGTGTGCATGGTCATTGAAGTGCTAGCTCCGACAGGAAGAGTCGAAGATCCGAGGAAAAATTGGCAAGAGTTTCTCTTGAATTTCTCCGAACTCACTTTGGGGTGTTCTGGTGTTCAGGTAAGAAATATCTCAATGCAAAGCCAAAACGAAACTAGGTGCGAAATGGATTCCGAAGAATTCGCAAAAATGCTAGAGTTAGATAACCAAAAGGGGACTCATAAATGAGTCCCATAGTAGAGTATTCAAAAAGGTGCTCAAAACACCATAGTGCAGAATGTAAGTACGACAAAGTGAAAGTAAATGCAGTTTAAAGGAGAACAGACAATATCCAAATTGAATCATAAGTCTAAAGGAGAACTCAAAAGATAGATACAAGCAGATGAAACCTAAATCAGAGGGGCTACTGAGAAGGAGGGCCACCACGCGTCTGCCTCTGCGAAACTTTATATTCGTCCATCTGTCGCTGATGCTCCATCATGAGGCGCCGGTGCTCAGCCATCTGTCTCTCAAACACCTCAAGCTGCTCCGGGGTCACGGTGCCGTCTGCAGTGGAGGAGGTAAGGCGAGGAATGGACCGGGCACCGCATTGGAAGTGAAGGCACCAGAAGAGGAGAAGGTGTCACCGCTTTGGCGTGGTGTAGCGTCATTCTTCTCCCACCCACGGTCAGTAAGTTTAAAACCCATCTTCCGTAGAGAGGTGGCGGAGATAGGATCCATAGGTAAGCTGGCCACCTCACCCGCTCTGGGCTGGACTCCGAAGCGAGCAAATTGCCTCTGTAGAAAGTGAGGAAAACCCAAATGGTGGGTATCCTTCTTCGCAACTATATGACAGAGGTGGGCCATGATAAGATCGGAGAGGGAGAGAGGTTTGTCCGGGTCCGGCGCCACCATGTAGTCCATTAAGTAACAGTCCGTGGCGTTGAGATCCTTGCTATCTCTAGGAAGAAGATTGTGGCGGATAAGATCAAGCATGATCCGTGTCACCAGATCATCCCACCATCTTCGGGGTCATGGTGATCCTGACATCGGTCCCTTCCTGGTTCTTACGACACGTCTGAACCGGGAGGGTGCTGAGATAGTGGTGTCGGTGGTCATTGAGGTCGGCAGGGTGGATGCATTTGGAATGCTGGAGGTCGTCCTGTGCCAGGTGGAAAAATGCGTGGACGTCCATCCTCCGAATGACAACGGGAACACCACTGACGACGGAGGTGATCTCTCTCACCCTCCTATCGGCCGAAGCATTTACGTAGAACTCCTTGATCAGGCGAGGGTAGTACGGTCCTCCCATGGTGAGCAGGCAACTCCACTCAATGGCCTCGAGATATGGCCGGAGCTGCAAGTCTTCAATGAGTGCCAGATCCACAGTGTGCTCCTGAACAATCTCCCTACGGCGGGGAGAGTTAAACCAGCTGTGTGCATCTTCGCTGACGAAGATGCCATCGATGAGGCCATTAGGAAAGTCAAGCTCTTGGTTTAGGGCAGCAGCGTTTCTCCTGGCACGGCATGGTCGATGTGCCATTGTTCTGCAAAACAAAGAAAGAAAAGGAAACGCAAAATAGAAAAAGGAAAAATAAAAAACATTGAAATGTTAGAGCATAATTAGGATGACAATAAGGAAGTGGCAAAACGTTAAGCATGAAGCACATTGAAGATCAAAAGAAACGATGTTTTTTTTGGAAAATTTTTGGCAGAGCCCCCCTGTTTTTCTATCCTTCCCAGGTTCTAAGAACCTCCACAAAATCAACCAAAAGGTTGGCAGTCAAGTATGTCTAGCATCCCACTAACACAATTCAGCCACAGAGTCACAAATCACCAAGCAGTTTAAGAAGTTACCCCACTTTGCACATTTTGAGTTACTTAGTTCTCAACTACGCTAGCACACTACCTTAGCCAGCAATCAATCTAGTGTAGTTACGAATGCCCCACGATTTCCAACACATCAGTAGCATAATTGAAAGACCATCGATTGATGCCACATCAAACATAATTCAAGTTAAGCTAGGAGATGCTAAAAAAATTGCCGAAACCACCACATTATAAAATTGTACAATAAGTTTTTGCACACAAACCCCTAATTAACAATTATAAGCAATCTAAATCACCAAATTTAAAAAATTCACAATTTTTCATCTAAGGCCCCATTTGGTTCAACCTAAATCTAGCCCAATATGTAACTTGCTCAAAAACTTCAAAAATTGACAAATTAAGGCTAGGAATAAGTACCTTGATGTTTTTGGAAGTGAAAGGAACAAAAATTGAAAGAATTGGGCACTAAATTGGTCAAAATTGATCAAGGGCGATTTGGGGGGAGAATTAGGGATTTGGGTGTGTGGGTTGGGGATGCTGGCGCGTGGCGGTTCTTGTGGTGGTCGAAGGCGCGCGCGGTCTGCGGCGGTGTCGGAGGAGCGTGGCGGTCATCGGAGGGGCGTGGTCGGAGCTGTGCGGTGGTGGGGCGCAGGTGCAGTTCGCTAGGGGGAAAAACTCGACTGGGTTGCGGGACGAGGGGGAGATAGGTCGGGGAAGGAAAGAAAAGAAAGAGAGGGACTGATTGAATATGAAATGCATCGTTTTCGCACTTTTTTTTCAAATTTTTTGACCCGACCGACCTTGCAAGACCGGTCGCAAGGTCTCCCCAAAATTTTTGTTTTCTTGACCAAAACACTTAACATCATTCACAGGCAGCTCCAACACACAAAAATAACTAGAAACACACAATAATCAAAGTATGAAATAAGCAACTAACTAACATAACTGAAATAAGAAAATAATGCAAGGTAAAGATGGAAATAGTCCGGGTTGCCTCCCGAAAATCCGCCCATCTTTTTAAGGTCTTTGGCTATACCATAGTAAGGGTTAGAAGAACCTGGACGGTGGTTGTGAGGAGGAGATCCGAAACACGAATCGAATCCCCACTTGGATGCGCGTTTACCTTTTTCTTTCCAGGTCCTCTTTTTCTCTTCATCAATAGTTAATGGTGGTTCATCTTTGATGGCCATCCCTTTGGGCAGAGTGATGAAGAGAAGTGAAGGAGATGAATGAGGCTGAGCTTCCTTCTCCACAACCTTGACTGTAGCCACTTTGCTGTTTGGAGAGCTCCCCGCCGTGAAGACCAATCTCTCATCATAGGCTTGCAATGTGATGGTCTTCTTAGCAACTGCGATCTGAGCATCGGCGGTGGCGAGGAAGGGTTGAATAAGGATGAGTGGAGTGGTGGAGTTTTCGTCGATGGCCAAAATGACAAAATTGCATGGGAAATATAGATGCTCCACCTTGATAATCAGGTCCTCAACCACTCCATTTGGGTAGGCCGTTGACTCATCGGCCAGTTGAAGGACCATCTTGTTCTTCTTCAATTCACCAATCCCTAGCCTCTTGAAAGTGGAGAGAGGCATCAAATTGATGGAAGCACCTAGATCACAAAGAGAGTGCTGAAAGAAGGTAATACCAATCATGATTGGGATGGTGAAGCTGCCTGGATCGCTGCATTTCGATGGTAATGGCTGTTTGAGAATAGCAGAGTAAGCCTCATTAAGTTGGATGGTGCCGACTTCAGTCAACTTTGTTTTGTTGGAGTTGAGGTGCTTAAGAAATTTAGCATAGTTCGGCATCTTGGCAATGAGGTCTACAAAAGGAATGTTGACATTTAATTGCTTCAGCATCGCCAAAAACTTCCCATACTCTGCATTAAATTTTTGTTTCTTGACTCGGTTGGGAAAGGGTAAAGGGGGTTCATACGGAGAAGGTTTTGGAGTGGATTGGGTTGTAGGAGTGCTTTGAGAAGCTTTCTCTAATGGGAATTCAGTCCCTTCTCCATCATCCTCCTTGAATTCACCTGAGTCTTGCGGGGTTTGGGGCTCTTCTGTCTGTTTGCCACTCCTCAAGGTGATAGCTTTCACCCCTTCCTCATTATCATCCAACTTGGCTTTTTCCTGTTTAGAATTATCAAGAAGCCTCTCTAGGTGTTCCTTCTCATATTGAAGATCGTGCTCACAAATTCTTGAAGAAGCTTCAAATTGGGCTATCTTTCTTTCCGACGCTTCAATAGACATAGCCCATCCTTGGTGAAGAGGGTGAATTTCAGGGGCCTCAATCACATTCACCTCCCTAACATCTTCTTCAACACTTTCTCTCATGAAGATAGCCTTGAGTTACTCTTTCGGGTTGGGCATTGGTTGACTAGGAAAGGTGCCAGGAGGCCTTTGGGCAAGCTGCTGAGAAATTCACTCAAGCTGCCCCTCAACTCTCTTGTTGGTGGCCTCTTGACTAGCCTTGAACGAGTCAAACTCTGCTGCCTTAGTTTGCACAACCGAGACAAGATTCTTCATCATGTCTCTCAACTCCGTGTTTGGATCTATAAGGGGGAGAAGGGGGTTATTGTGGTTGAAATCCCGGAGGTGGCCCTTGTGACAGGTACCCCATAGGATGGTTGGAAGCATTGCTTGATCCCCCTTGGGTTTGGTCATTGGTCCTCCATGAGAAGTTTGGATGGTTCCTCCAAGGGGCATTTTGTTGATTGTAGTTAAATCCGCGGCGGTTGCCTACAAAGTTTACGTCCTCTTGTGGATCGGCGTAAGCTTTGCCTTCGCAGAAATGGGTCTCATGTGGACCCGCACAAATCGCGCACCCCTCAGAAGTTGAAGTTGAAGCTGAAGCTGAAGCAGATGATGAAGAAGCTATAGACTTGGTTGTTTCTTTTTGAGCTATAGTGAAATACCCCGAACTTAATTATAGTGATTAGAAGAAAAATAAAACCAAAATAAAGAGAAAACGTTTTAAGGCATATTGATGAAGAAAATAAAACCAAAATAAAAGAGAAAACGTTTAAAAAGCGAAAAAATGTAAAAATGAGTGTTACATAACCATAGGAGTTATGTGACCTTGACTAGGATCCTAGGTGGGTTCCTAAGGCTTAATTACGCCTAAATAAACATGTGGGAGCAATTCCTGAAGAAAACGGATCCATAAAACGGATTAAAACCACAAGCGAACCTTAAAACGCGTTTTTCGAGGAAACCGGGAAAACGCGACTTTAAGCGGGTTAAATAGACCTGTAAAAATTATAGTCCATCAAATATATATAGTTAAATTTTAATGAAGTCCTAGAGACATTATAATTAAATAAACGAGAAAATTCCAGAAAACGGGTTCCGGTTAGTGAATAGTGCAAAAACGAGGACTTGTGGGGTGCTAGTTGTAATAAGAGCAAAATACCTCCCTCCATTTGCAAAAAAAAATCAGAAAACCTTTGTGTGAGGATGTGGTTCACGATACCCTCCCTCTCTTTATTTGTTAATAGTCACTAGAAGACAAAAGAAGAAAGTAAAAAAAGTAAATAAAGTGCAAAAACACTTTTCTGATTCTCTCTCCTCCCATTTCCCTCTTCTCTCACGTTTACTCTCATCCTCACCTGACTCTCTCTTCTTTTTCTGCCCAACAATGGAGATTTGAGAACCCTCCCATCAGCTCCTCTTCTTCTTCCATTTTCAAAGCCAAAACAAAGTCAAAACACAAAAATAATTACACCGTTGAACTCCCCTCTTCTTGGAGATCATTCCCCTTTTTCCAAAATCTGGAAATGGTGAAGTTGGTCCCTATGGATAAAGCTCCTTTTGAAGGCTAAAGGAGACCATTAGGAGCCAAACCATCTTCTTAATATTTTAAGGTAAGAAAGGAAGCTTAAAACTCATCTTTCCTAGCACTTCTTCTTGTACAAAAAAAATTCAAAGTTGAACTCCTTGCCCTCCATGTCCAGCCGGTTTTTAGCATTCAAATAGGATCTAAGATTTGGTTATTTGCTACCCAAAACTCTATCTAGGAGTGGAAAGGTAATCCTCTCTCCTCGAAAAACGCGCTTTAAGGTTCGCTTGTGGTTTTAATCCGTTTTATGGATCCGTTTTCTTCATAAATTGCTCCCACATGTTTATTAAGGCGTAATTAAGCCTTAGGAACCCACTAGGATCCTAGTCAAGGTCACATAACTCCTATGGTTATGTAACACTCATTTTTACATTTTTTTCGCTTTTGAAGCGTTTTCTCTTTTCTTTTGGTTTTATTTTCTTCATCAATATGTCATAGGCACTATTAGGCCCTTAAATACCATATTAGAATAATTTTAATCACTATAATTAAGTTGGGGTATTTCAATCCACCCCCCTTAAGGAACTTTGCCCTCAAAGTTGTTCAAATTTGGTGAATTATCAATTGAACAAAGATGATAATCCACCAACTTTGAACTTTGAACAACCTTATGGGCAAAGTTCCTTAAGGGGGTGGATTGAAATATCCCGAACTTAATTATAGTGATTAAAATTATTCTAATATGGTATTTAAGGGCCTAATGGTGCCTAAGGCATATTGATGAAGAAAATAAAACCAAAAGAAAAGAGAAAACGCTTAAAAAGCGAACAAATGTAAAAATGAGTGTTACATAACCATAGGAGTTATGTGACCTTGAATAGGATCCTAGGTGGGTTCCAAAGGCTTAATTACGCCTAAATGAACATGTGGGAGCAATTCCTGAAGAAAACGGATCCATAAAACGGATTAAAACCACAACCGGACCTTAAAGCGCGTTTTTCGAGGAAACCGGGAAAACGTGACTTTAAGCGGGTTAAATAGACCCGTAAAAATTATAGTCCATAAAATATCTATAATTAAATTTTAGTGAAGGCCGAGAGCCATTAAAATTAAATAAATGAGAAAATTCCGGAAAACGGGTTCCGGTTAGTGAATAGTGCAAAAACGAGGACTTGTGGTGTGCTAGTTATAAGAAGAGCAAAATACCTCCCTCCATTTGCAAAAAAAAAAAAATTAGAAAACCTTTGTGTGAGGATGTGGGTCACGATTCCCTCCCTCTCTTTATTTGTTTATAGTCACTAGAAGACAAAAGAAGAAAGTAAATAAAGTAAATAAAGTGCAAAAGCACTTCTCTGATTCTCTCTCCTCACCATTTACCTCTTCTCTCACGTTTTCTCTCAGCCACACCTGACTCTCTCTTCTTCTTCTGCCCAACAATGGATATTTGAGAACCCTCCCTTCAGCTCCTCTTCGTCTTCCATTTTCAAAGCCAAAACAAAGTCAAAACACAAAAATAATTACACCGTTGAACTCCCCTCTTCTTGGAGATCATTCCCCTCTTTCTAAAATCTGGAAATGGTGAAGTTGGTCCCTATGGATGAAGCTCCATTTGAAGGCTAAAGGATACCATTAGGAGCCAAACCATCTTCTTAACGTTTTAAGGTAAGAAAGGAAGCTTAAAACTCATCTTTCCTTGCTCTTCTTCTTGTACAAAAAAAAAATTCAACGTTGAACTCCTTTCCCTCCATGTCCAGCCGGTTTTTAGCATTCAAATAGGAGCTGGAGTTTGGTTATTTGCTACCCAAAACTCCATCTAGGAGTGGAAAGGTTATCCTCTTTCCTCGAAAAACGCTTTAAGGTTCGCTTGTGGTTTTAATCCGTTTTATGGATCTGTTTTCTTCACGAATTGCTCCCACATGTTTATTTAGGCATAATTAAGCCTTAGGAACCCACCTAGGATCCTAGTCAAGGTCACATAACTCTTATGGTTATGTAACACTCATTTTTACATTTTTTTCGCTTTTTAAGCGTTTTCTCTTTTCTTTTGGTTTTATTTTCTTCATCAATATGCCTTTGGCACCATTAGGCCCTTAAATACCATATTAGAATAATTTTAATCACTATAACTAAGTTTGAGGTATTTCAATCTACCCCCCTTAAGGAACTTTACCCTCAAAGTTGTTCAAAGTGGGTGAATTATCAATTGAACAAAGATGATAATCCACCAACTTTGAACTTTGAACAACTTTGAGGGCAAAGTTCCTTAAGGGGGGTGGATTGAAATACCCCGAACTTAATTATAGTGATTAAAATTATTATAATATGGTATTTAAGGGCCTAATTGCGCCTAAGGCATATTGATGAAGAAAATAAAACCAAAAGAAAAGAGAAAACGCTTCAAAAGCGAAAAAAAATGTAAAAATGAGTGTTACATAACCATAGGAGTTATGTGACCTTGACTAGGTTTCTAGGTGGGTTCCTAAGACTTAATTACGCCTAAATAAACATGTGGGAGCAATTCCTAAAGAAAACGGATTAAAACCACAAGCGAACCTTAAAGCGTGTTTTTCGAGGAAACCGGGAAAACACGACTTTAAGTGGGTTAAATAGACCCGTACAAATTATAGTCCATCAAATATCTATAATTAAATTTTAGTGAAGGCCTAGAGCCATTAAAATTAAATAAACGAGAAAATTCCGGAAAACGGGTTCCGGTTAGTGAATAACGTAAAAACGAGGACTTGAGGGGTGTTAGTTGTAATAAGAGCAAAATACCTCCCTCATCAATTTGCATTAAAAAATCAGAAAACCTTTGTGTGAGGATGTGGGTCACGATTCCCTCCCTCTCTTTATTTGTTAATAGTCACTAGAAGACAAAAGAAGAAAGTAAAAAAAGTAAATAAAGTGCAAAAGCACTTCTCTGATTCTCTCTCCTCCCCATTTCCCTCTTCTCTCACGTTTTCTCTCATCCTCACCTGACTCTCTCTTCTTCTTCTGCCCAACAATGGAGATTTGATAACCCTCCCATCAGCTCCTCTTCTTCTTCCATTTTCAAAGCCAAAACAAAGTCAAAACACAAAAATAATTACACCGTTGAACTCCCCTCTTCTTGGAGATCATTCCCCTCTTTCCAAAATCTGGAAATGGTGAAGTTGGTCCCTATGGATGAAGCTCCATTTGAAGGCTAAAGGAGACCATTAGGAGCCAAACCATCTTCTTAACGTTTTAAGGTAAGAATGGAAGCTTAAAACTCATCTTTTTTAGCTCTTCTTCTTGTACAAAAAAAAAATCAACGTTGAACTCCTTGCCCTCCATGTCCAGCCGGTTTTTAGCATTCAAATAGGAGCTGGAGCTTTGGTTATTTGCTACCCAAAACTCTATCTAGGAGTGGAAAGGTAATCCTCTTTCCTCGAAAAACGCGCTTTAAGGTTCGCTTGTGGTTTTAATCCATTTTATGGATCCGTTTTCTTCAGGATTGCTCCCACATGTTTATTTAGGCGTAATTATGCCTTAGGAACCCACCTAGGATCCTAGTCAAGGTCACATAACTCCTATGGTTATGTAACACTCATTTTTATATTTTTTCGCTTTTTAAGTGTTTTCTCTTTTCTTTTGGTTTTATTTTCTTCATCAATATGCCTTAGGCACCATTAGGCCCTTCAATACCATATTAGAATAATTTTAATCACTATAATAAAGTTTGGGGTATTTCAATCTACCTCCCTTAAGGAACTTTGCCCTCAAAGTTGTTCAAAGTTCAAAGTTGGAGAATTATCAATTGAACAAAGATGATAATCCACCAACTTTGAACTTTGAACAACTTTGAGGGCAAAGTTCCTTAAGGGGGGTAGATTGAAATACCCCGAACTTAATTATAGTGATTAAAATTATTCTAATATGGTATTTAAGGGCCTAATGGTGCCTAAGGCATATTGATGAAGAAAATAAAACTAAAAGAAAAGAGAAAACGCTTCAAAAGCGAAAAAAATGTAAAAATGAGTGTTACATAACCATATGAGTTATATGACCTTGACTAGGATCCTAGGTGGGTTCCTAAGGCTTAATTACGCCTAAATAAACATGTGGGAGCAATTCCTGAAGAAAACGGATCCATAAAATGAATTAAAACCACAAGCGAATCTTAAAGCACGTTTTTCAAGGAAACCGGGAAAACACGACTTTAAGCGGGTTAAATAGACCCATAAAAATTATAGTCCATCAAATATCTATAATTAAATTTTAGTGAAGGCCTAGAGCCATTAAAATTAAATAAACGAGAAAATTCCAGAAAACGGGTTCCGGTGAGTGAATAGTGCAAAAACGAGGACTTGTGGGGTGCTATTTGTAATAAGAGCAAAATACCTCCCTTCATTTGCAAATAAAAATCAGAAAACCTTTGTGTGAGGATGTGGGTCACAATTCTGTCCCTCTCTTTATTTGTTAATAGTCACTAGATGACAAAAGAAGAAAGTAAATAAAGTGTAAAAGCACTTCTATGATTCTCTCTCCTCCCCATTTCTCTCTTCTCTCGCGTTTTCTCTCATCCTCACCTGACTCTCTCTTCTTCTTCTGCCCAACAATGGCGATTTGAGAACCCTCCCATCAGCTCCTCTTCTTCTTCCATTTTCAAAGCCAAAGCAAAGTCAAAACACAAAAATAATTACACCGTTGAACTCCCCTTTTCTTGGAGATCATTCCCCTCTTTCCAAAATCTGTAAATGGTGAAGTTGGTCCCTATGGATGAAGCTCCATTTGAAGTCAAAAGGAGACCTTAGGAGCCAAACCATTTTCTTAACGTTTTAAGGTAAGAAAGGAAGCTTAAAACTCATCTTTCCTAGCTCTTCTTCTTGTACAAAAAAAAAATAACGTTGAACTCCTTGCCCTCCATGACCAGACGGTTTTTAGCATTCAAATAGGAGCTGGAGCTTTGGTTATTTGCTACCCAAAACTCCATGTAGGAGTGGAAAGGTAATCCTCTTTGCGTAGAGCTTAAATTACTACCTTGAATTCTAGGGTTTGATCCTAGAGTTAGTAATTACTTGGTGTTGTTGTTGTATTCCCCATGACATGGCTAATTCTGGACCGATTTTGTAAACAAGAAACAAGAAAGAAAGAACAAAAGGAAAGGAGAAGGAAATAAAGAAAGGGGAAACCGAAAATCCAAGGTAAATGAACTTACCTTGAGCTATTGTTGTAAGCCTTTTAAAACAGAAATTTCATTGGTTTTGGGGAGTGTTTTATGCTACTACAATGTGGACAATGAATGGGGATTATGTTAGGATTATTTATTTAATGTTGAGGGCCTTAGGGCCAAGCTAAGTAACTTGTTAATGTGTTGGGATTAATTATGTTGTTAGTGTCTAAAATGAGGTGGATATTGGAATTGATTTAGGTACTGAAAAGTAATGCTTTGGAAATGCTCAAATTGTAGGGAACCTCTGTCGAAATTTGGGTAGAAAATTACATGACTTGGATGTTTTATGAGAGGAAAGAATCTAGGGATAACTAGGTGTGTTG
Organism: Limonium bicolor; assembly: GCA_023374045.1. Classification (NCBI taxonomy): domain Eukaryota; kingdom Viridiplantae; phylum Streptophyta; class Magnoliopsida; order Caryophyllales; family Plumbaginaceae; genus Limonium; species Limonium bicolor. Next base: position 285,790,001 of record CM041778.1, read on the forward strand.
TATAGAGTTCAATTTGAGTGGTTAGTCACCTTGGAAAAAGATTAGAGAGAATTGAGTATTTGGGAAGAACTTGGGATGAAAATAATGCAAGTTGAATACTAGAAGTGCTCTAGTGGTGAACCATTGAGTGAGCAAAGAATGAGAGAAAAAAATCGGCATAAGAACTTGAGAAAAACAAGTTGTAAGTTTTAGGAGAATTTAGAGTGGGAAATTGTGTAAACGATCCAAGAATTGAGTATGAGGTTAGTAAATGATTTAGGGAGGTTTAGAGTGTTGATTTAGTGCTAAAACATGCTAGAGTTCATGTGGGAATATTGGCAAAGAAACAGGCAAAGGATTGAAGTGAGAACAGAGCTTAAAAACTGTAAATTTGAAACAGACTGGATTGGTACTTTTTTGCAAACAAGTACGCAAACCAGGACTTGACAGAAACTCTCGCTGAAGGATGGTCCGGGTTTGTAAACAAGTACACAAACCCGGACCACCTTAAAAACTTGACAAAAACGTCTCTAAAGAGATGGTCCGGGTGTGTAAAATGGTACACAAACCCGGACCACCATAAAAACTTGGCAGAAAGTCATTTCAGGGTTTGGTCCGGGTTTGTAACCCCAGACATAAACCCGGACCAGGCTAAAAAGTGTTCAGAAAGTGTTTTTAAGCAAGTTAAAGGTGGGGAATTGAATGGTATTGATATTATAAGATTGTTAAGACTTAATTAATGACATATAAAGGTCATTAGAAGTGTAAACAAGCTTGAGAAGTAAGCAACTTATGTGAATGAATTTGAAATGTAAGGAATTAGTAACTGTAAATCGGGAAACACTAAAGATGAAATGGGTTAGGTTAATTATAGTAATTAACCGCCCGATTCTATGTATGTTATAGGATTTGAATGAATTGAACACCGAAGGAGAGTCGGTGAGTCCAAGGACAATTGTGAACGGTATAATTTTCTCATGCCCTGTATGCTACCTTTGCTACTCTAATTTGTGTGCTATGTGATCACCTAAATAAGATAAAACGCATGAATCGGATTTATTTCACCTTCTTGTACTTGTAATGTATTGTTTCTTGTTGAATTGTATTTGAACTTGTAGTTTATATCATTCATGAAATGTACGAATAATGATGAGGTGCTTGAATGTGGTTGTGAATTTGTGCTAACCGCGGTACGCCGACTACTTTGGGTCGGATATACATGGAGTTCATTTTACATGCATACACACATACAAATACAACACAATACCTTACAACAATACTTACATACATATACAGGGTACAATACTTACCAAGGGAGACCATTCTATAGTCAACCGTTCATCTGAGTTACTTATTCAATACTCTTTCGTACTATGTTCGAATTTCGCCACTCTACTCATACTCACTCCTTACTCTTGCATACTCATCACTCCATGTTCGGTACTTTACTCGTACACACTCTTTACTCCACACTCGATACTACACTTGTACATACTCACTACTCAATTCTCCATACTTACTCATACGTACTCAATTCTCAATGCTTACTCGTACATACTCAATACTCGATACTCATTACATACTCATACTCACTTCTTACTCAGTACTCATTACTTTGCTCATACTTACGCAATACTCATTACTCATTACTCTGGCCTCTGGGCGGAGTCATACACAAGACTCGCCACCGGACCTAAAATACGAGGGCTATACGCTTAGCTCCTCAAATACTCAAATGTCCGTTTTACCGGACTACTCAAATTCCCAACACTCTTCTCTCAGAGTATAATACAATCTCATGGATTAGCCTAGAAGTATCTCTCTCGATAACCTCTGCTAGCTTAGGGAATTACCACCGTCTAGTATCCTCAGGTTTAAGGGTTTTCCTAACATATCGAATACTCTCTCGTTCGGGGCATACTTACATCAGTCGGGTCCTCTCATGATGGGTCGACTAATTGCTAAGGGGTTTGGAGATCCCTCATCATTCTTTACTACTCTCATGGTTCATGTCTTGCACCAAGATTAATTCCTCTAATAGAGGTTACTTATATTTTTCCACTACTTATTGTTTGTGGGTTATTCATTTCGGTTCTCCTACCGTTATCGGGAGGTTATTACTCTCGTACACTCTCTCACATTCTAGTGAGTTCCTTGGTTTACGTTATCGTTTATTGATTCGTCGGTTAGTGCGTTGTTACGGTGCCATTACTACACGACACGACTCTTACTACGAGTCTCTACACGATCAAGGCTCATCTATGAGTCGATCTACGCACTAGGTGAAGCCACACAATCAAGCAGAAGGTTAGCTCACACAACATACATCAAGACATACAATGAAAGGCAATAAACCGTTTTCATGCTTTAATCTTGATTAGCCGGCATACAGCATACAAATCAACGTAACTCGGTTAGCATACGGGGCATGAGAAAATCATACCTTTCACCGGAGTTAGCTTTACCATGTGTTCCCTTGTTCCTTGGTTCACACTTGTTCCACTGATAATGTTTCCAACACTGTTATTAATACTATGCTCATACGATATACAAGTAATTACTACTCCCTTACTTGCCCCGTTATCCCGGTACACTTAATGTTCCTATACTTACAACTTTCTTAACTTGTTTCCTTACTCACATGTGCATTTCCCCATCCTTTCTTTCCATTAATGATGTATTACTACATTTACATATACATATGTGTATAGGCATATACTTATATACACATGATAACTCTAATCATATATATATATATATATATTTGACTCGACCGACCTTACCCAGGGTCGGTCCCAAGGTCGGTCGAAGTCAGTAAGGAATTACGCTGGAAAATTACAGGGCCGACCGACCTTGTAAGGCCGGTCCCAAGGTCGGTCCATTCCAGTGGGTTACTTGACGGAAAATTTTAGCCCGACCGACCTTGCAAGTCCGGTCGCAAGGTCGGTCCATCCCAGTAAGTTACAAGACGGGAAAATTTTGAGTCGACCGACCTTGCAAGTCCGGTCGCAAGGTCGGTCCATTCCAGTAGGTTGCATTACGGGAAATTCTTCTGGCCGACTGACCTTGCATGTCCAGGTCCCAAGGTCGGTCCATTCCAGAAGGTTTCCGTCCTTTGCAAATCTGGGCTCGACCGACCTTGCAAGTTCGGTCCCAAGGTCGGTCCGGCCCAGTATTTCAGTTTTCATTGTTTTCATTGTTTCAGTCCTCTCCTTTACCCATTACTTCCCCATTGTTCCTACACTTAATCCCACATATTTTAACACTACTTAGGCCCTCAAAATTGCCTTGGTTCATCCCCCAAATACCTTACTCATTTATAAATCCATATACACAATTTTTCCTCACTTCCTTCAACACTTGTAACAGTTTTTGTTACACTTATGCTACAGATTTTATAACTCAATCCTCACATCCAATACTTCTACTACCAATACCATTACTAGCATCCCAAATGCATTCCAAGCAATTACAACATCTATACCCAAGTCAACATTCATTTTACTAAGTCTTGTACTCTCATCCTTCATAATTCCTCCAATGAAATCCAATACCTCTTGCTACAGATTTTTACATGTTTCATCCTCATTCTCCAATTACCAATCCATGGTCATTACCCATCGCCACTAAGTCCAATGCACCCCTTGGTTCTCCCATCCGCCAAGTCATTCTTTAATGCACAATTCCTACCAAAATTTGGCCATAGCCCACCTTCTTTTCTCACATCCTCAAATACACATTCTCTCATCAAATTCAACCTAAAGCTAGCCACACCCAACAAGGGTCCTACCAGCACACATACAAAATTCTAATACACCAATGCTTCCTCAATTACAATACCAATACATCATTACTCCTCAAATAGCATTACTCATATACACATACCATTCGTTTGGCTCTAAGGCCTACAAATTTACACACTTACTCACTAGTACTCAAACATCCACAATTACAATACTAACACAATGGTTTAGGTTCTTTTATTTGTTTACCCATTCCCACTGCACTAATGCATTGGATTAAGCATTGAGATAGGTTTTCTTACCTTAAGATCACACTTCTTCCTTTGAGTCCTCCTCCTCTCCTCTTCTTCATTCTCGGTCAAGTTGGTCAATGGGGTTACCCAACCCCAAGCCAACATTCAAAACACACAAATAAATACAATTAAACTCCTTAACCCATTGGATAACTTTAATTCAATGAAAGGCTTAAATGCATTAGTTAGGGTTTTACCTTGGAGCTTCAAGAGAGGTTTTTAAGCCTTGAATACAAAGGAGGGTTCCTCCACCATTGGAGAGTTGAACCAAGCTCAAACAAAGAAGAGAACAAGGCATTAAAAGAAGCCAAAATCGGCCAAGGCATGGAAATGGAGAAAATGAGTTTTTCTCTTGAATTTTTTACCTTAAGTGGGAGAGGAGACTCCAAGCTTCAAGAATATGTGGTTTACTCTTCAAATGCCCAAAACCCATGGAGGTCAAACTCCTCCATTTGGAATTTTGAAAAGATAGAAATGTAGAGCTTGATGAGGGGAAGAAGAATATGCAATTTATTTTCGATTTGGGGCTTTAATGAAGCTAGAACATGGAGTATAAGTGGAGAAGCCATGGGAGCCATTTTGAGCTCTTCAAAATCGTCCCCAACCAGAGGAAAGAGAAGAGAGGAATCAGGAGGGAGGGGGTTCTCACGCAGGAAAAGAGAGGAATGGGAGGAGAGAGAGGGAAAAGGTAAGTATTTGTTACTTTTTGCTTTAGTTCTCTTGTCTTCTAGTGTGTGTGAGGGAGTAATATTTAATTGAGTGTGTGAGAGGGTATTAGTACCCTATAAAAACCGGCCCCACTATACTGTTAAGCTGGAGCAGTTTTTCATCTTTTACAGAAAACGCTCGTTAATTTACCTGGTTTTGATACTATTCACTAACCGGGCCCATTTTCCAGGATTTCCTCGTTTCTTTATTTTTATTGGCTACTAAGCTTCATTGATGCTTAATTACTGTTAATTAATGATTTATAATTTTTACAGGTTCGTTTGACCACTTAAAATCACGTTTTCAGGTTTCCTCGAAAAACGTGCGCTAAAGCTCTATTAGCGTTTTTAATACACTTCTTGGATCCGTTTTCTTCAGGAATCGTTCCCGTATACTAATTAGGCATGAATAAGCCTTAGGAATCCTTACGATACTATAACCGAGGTCCGTACCTCCTATGGTTATTTAACGCTTGTTTTAGCGTTTTCCGCTTTCCAAGCGTTTTCTCATTTCTTTTGGATTTATTTTCCTTACCAAAATTACTTAGGCACTATTAGGCCCTTAAATACTATATTAAAATATTCTAATCACCATATTTATGTTCGGGGTATTTCAATCTACCCCCCTTAAAGAACTTTGCCCTCAAAGTTGGTGAATCTAATACTGTTACTCGTACATATACTCTATGCTAAGGTTATGACCTCTACATATAACTTGTCAAACTCCAAATGTCTGACATGATGCATACTACGCATCCAAAAAGCATGTCACTGCATGCATAGCAATCAAAAATATCCGTTTTACTTCTCTCCAAGGGGGTCCATCCGCAGACAATTAGGTACAATCATCCCCCAATGACGAGTGATCCCTCAGGTACCGGTCACGTTTGAAAACTTACGCTTTCTGGTTCACGGCCGTCATGACTTGAGCACTTACACTTTCTGGCTCCACGGTCCTTTGGTTCTGATCAAATTCATTTGCACATATAGAGATCCTCAGGCACTTACTCATACTTACTTACTCATACTTTACTCGTACTTACTCATACTTACTCGGGACTACGCTGCCCTAGTGCCTTTGGAAAAATACAAAACACACACTGTCACCGTACAACCGGTGTAGTGGTTTCAAACTACTCTACACTTCCACAGACTCAAACTAGCTTCACCTCCTATGGTTTCGACCGGATACCCGTGCCTAGGCATGGAAGATCCACTAGCGCCCGTGGGAGCGGTTTTAAAACCGATCCTCATTCTCAAGTTTGAAGAAAACGTTGTACCAAATTAGTTTTGGAAATTCATTTTGAAAACTTTGCATATACATCTCCCAATTTCAATTTATGATGGTTATTTCTATTACTAGTGTTATTATTGTGGCCACTTAAGGGAGCTTCCAGAGTCCTTCAACCCCAATGTGATCAGCATTGGTGTTGAATTATCCTTCCACTCCAATTTGTGTTCGGCTTCCCTTGATCGCTAGCAAATCAAGTTCCACTTCCCACCTCAAGACAAACAGACAGCTCGTCAAACATCATTTCGTTTTCTATCTTTTTAATCTTGCTACTCATAATCATACACATACATTTTCCAATTTATATGATTCACTTACTTACTTACTAATCATCTCATCAACTATTACTACATCATCTCCAACTACTATACTCAAGAAATTCATGGGTGTAATATCCCATTAATTTGTTATACCAAATTTATACTCATAAAATACATCGATTGTATACCGATTTATACTCATTACATACATCGGTTCCAAACCGATTTATACTCCTCAAGTCTCCTATACATACTCATTCCTCATACTATTACCAATCGGGTTCTCATTCCCCTGGAGTTTCTCTACTCCTTTTCCTATACTTACTTCCCAAATTACCACAATTACACAATGAGTGAATACAGATGTTTATGTAACATAGGTATCAATCATTAAAACGAATTCTTTTGCGCTATGCGCATTGTAGTTTACGCACCGATCACGTAAAACATACATTTCGTGGTTTTCGCTCTACCCCCCTTAAAAGGGATTACGCCCATGTAATCTACCATGTGTCAACATTGGACATTGGTCGAAGGCATTCAGCTGTCATGGAGTGGTTCAGTTTCCATGTGGTCTATTATACAATGTTCCTTGATCAACGGGTCTTAACCGTACTATCGGTTAGTCCCTGCATCAATAATTTTCATTGGAGTTTATTTAACTCTTAACCGGGTTTGGTTCTAGGTGTATTTCTCATGGAATTCTGGGCCCACTAGCTTCTGCTGCGCGACCCTGATAACTTGGGTTATTCGCCCTTCTTATTATCTTACATGTGCTATACAACACCTTTTTATCCCCCTTATTGTGGGAATAAGGTCTGTTCCATCTCGCGTGGTATTCTTTTACCGTGCGTGAACTTAATGAGTTCTAGATTATAACCAGATCCCTGGCCATCTATATACATACTGTTGTGTTTGGTAGTGATCTTTCACTTGGTTCCTCCGACTTATTGTCGGTTGAGGTTAAATCACTACTTAATTGTAGTGCTTCCTCTATTGTTAGCAGCTTCTGAACTATACCAGTTTCTCTGGTTCAGTACAAATGTTCTTTACTTGTATGACCTTGCATTTTCGATGTATCGGTCCTTGTGACTTTCTTAAGTCTCCTTTTGCCTTTATTCCTGTGGAATTCACATCTTGTGATTGTTGGTGTGTTTCACACTCTCCGTGTTTCTTTGGCCTTAGGCCGCACGGTTTGTTTCTAAGCTTTTGCTTAACTGGCTTGCGCCATGTTTACTGGTGAAAGGAAGGCTTTACCACAATTTACATTTCCTCATACTCCTAGCTATCCCACTCGATCATTAACTGCACAAGTGCAATACCAAAACACTCAGTCCTACAGAGTGCAGAGGCGTGAACCCTTGGCAGTAACTCTCTTATGAGATCGCAATAGGACTGATCGCTACACTTTCAGGTGGTGCTTCATCATTTGGTGCAGACTTCTAGCTTGTCGCCCGGTCTGTCTACCATATTGTACTAACAACTCCATAGTATTGGGTGATTATTCACATACATTGGTCGTCTGATGCGCACCATGTTCTTACTGATTCCACAGTATTGGTTTACATGGCATCCACTGTTGCTAGCTTCAGCTCATGCATCTCTATCATTTATACAATGATTATGTTCCTTCTGAACCGATTACTCCTTGTTTGTCAACAATCACTGTTGCCGCTTATTTTACATTGCTTGACAATATTTGTACGCTCAAGCTTGACTACATTAGTAGTTCTGAGAGGGGTATATTTCCTGACAGTTACTGATGGTATCCCCTTCTTGGGATCTATGTGTTCACCGCTCTTGCGGTCTCACATTTATGAGGGGCGTCCTCATTCATCGATTGTTACTCTTTCATTGGTGCCGTCCTTGACAGCCTTCCATAAGGTTCACAGCGGGTTTTGCAAACGTTGGGTTATGTGTGGTAACAGTTTCATGGCGTACTAGCCATATTGCCTAGAGCTCTGCTCATCATAGGTTGTTCCCAAGTGGTTACTTCTCCACAAGACATTGCTGGGTTTGGAAGTGATACTGGGCTCCCTAATAAGATCGTCGCATCATGCTTCCGTTCGTTGGAGACCCTTTTGTATCCTGGTATTAATCGATACCATTTATTGATTTGGGGTATCCCCTGTCAAGTGGGATCCCTTCGGTGTTCTAACCGTATGTTCGTTCCAATTGTGGTGTTCTTACCACTATATTTTGTTCAACTGTGTTGACTTGATACCCTTTATGGATTGCTCCTGGGTATTATTGATTATGCCATTACACCTGGCCGACATTTATGGGTATATCCAGTTTGTTATCCTACCTTGCGGTTTGGATCTGAGTTATCCGTTGAGGGTTATAACGTCTCCCGTTCTTAGGGTAGACCATTGGTGTTTTTCCTGATGTTATAACGGATTTGATATTCCTTCCGGTGATGAATGGTATTTCCGGTACTGTAACACCCCAATTTTCAGACCTAAATTTTTTTTTTGAACAATACAGCGGAAGACTTAAAACACTACCAGTAAGACTCACTGGGGGTGCTACCGCCACACTCACTCACTAGTGAGTGCTAAGGCTAAGTACTACTATCTCTTTCCAAAATAAGTTATACTTTTAAACCTTTATATATTCAAAATATAACTTTAAACAACTTGTACAGACTTACAACAACATTATTAGTTTATACAAAACCGTTCAACCCTAATACATAAGTACTACTAGTGCAATTCATGTCTAGACAGTAGAAGTACTACTAGTGCGATTCGTACACTATAGTTTTCTTCATTCTGTAAGCTTCCATATCCTCTGCAGTTACCTCATCGTTCCACTTCACATTGTACTTCCGCTTCCTCTCATCTGTATCTACTGTTGCTGCTTCGCTCTCTGTCTCTAACCAAACTAAGGTGAAAGCAAAGCTGGCTGGATGCGATACGGTCGCATTTCAGAGGCAAGACCACAACAAGAATGGTTTGCTCAAGGCAAAGTCAAACTGCCGAGCCAGCGTGGCTGTGGGTGCTACTGGTACTGGCTTTGAAGGCATAGAGATGGCTCCTCCAGATCCTATTCTTGGAGTTTCTGAAGCATTCAGGGCCTGTACCGATGAGATGAAGTTCAATCTTGGAGTTGGAGCATACAGAACCGAAGAGCTCCAGCCTTATTCTTAACGTTGTTAAGAAGGCGGAGAACCTTATGCTGGAGAGGGGAGAAACAAGGAGGTACTTATGAACGTGACACCAACTTGATGGCTCTTGATGTGTAATAATCAGAAGGAGGCCCATAATAATCAGAAGGAGGCCCAAGACCATAAATAAGCTACACGATGGCCCATTTCAATATCAGCTCTTTTATTCATATTACTTTACAGCTGTACAGATCTTATCTGTTTGTTACAGATATTTTCTATCTGTCTAGAATCATCCTTTACACACTATATATACTACAGTCTACTAGCTATGTAAACACACAATCTATATACGATGAATTCGTTACAACCTTCTCTCTTTATTCTCAAATGGTATCAGAGCCCTAACAAACTCTAGATCTAAATCTAGATCTATCTTCCTTCTTTTCCGCTCCTCTGCTCCTTTTCACCATGACTACAGCAACCACTCAAACTTTTCCAAGCTCTCAGTCCATCCTTTCAGCCGCTGGAAACCTGGTGAAACTAAAACAAAATAACTTCAGGATTTGGAAGGGTACTATGCTACCGTTTCTCAAAGGAAATAAACTTTACAAGTATGTTGAAGGAACCTATACCTGCCCTGCTAAAACCATCGCTGGAGTTCACAATCCTGAGTATGACACTTGGGTAGCCCAAGACCAACTCATTATCTCCATCCTTCTCACCTCTCTTTCTGACGATGTAGTAAGCCAGGCTATAGGCGTTGAGCCTTCTTCTGCCGTTTGGAAGCTTCTCCATGACATGTATGAAGCTCAGACTTCAGCACACAGAGGCCAGCTCAAGTTACAACTGGCTAGCATTACCAAGCAAGCAACAGAATCGATTACCTCATACTATAATAGAGCAAGAGATCTGGTCTCTGCCCTTACTACCACTGGTGACAAAATCTCTGATGGTGATTTTCAAGCTTTCCTCCTACGAGGACTTCCTCCTGAATATGACTCAGTAATCACAAACATAATCACCAGATCCACAGATTGTACTCCCCAGCAGATATACAACTTCCTGTTAACATATGAGGTCCGCTTAAATCAACAGATTACTACCACCCAGAATACCATGTCTGTTAACACCACCAATCTCTATCCCGACAAACAAAAAAATTTCCCTACATCTTCTCAAACAGACAACAAAAATCCCAGACACAATACTTCTTACCCACAAGATCAATCCAAAACTTTTACTGGTCAAAATGATACAAGAATTCAATGTCAGATCTGTAAAAAAAAGGACATAAGGCCTCTGTCTGTCGGTGGAGGTATAGCAAATCTCACCAATCTAACCCACCAAAAACCTTCACTGCTAATGCTACCCAACACTCCTCTCAGACCTCCTCTACACCAACCTCCTTAAATTACCAACCCTCTGAATGGATACCAGACTCAGCAGCTAGCCACCACTTCACTGGTGACCTTTCTAAACTCAATCTTTCCTCTAGTGACTATTCTGGTACTGATTCTGTGCGCCTGGGAGATGGATCTAACCTACCAATTCTGCATCATGGTTCAGGTTCTCTACACTCTAGTCCTCACTCCTTTCATCTTAACCCTCTGTTTCATACACCTAACCTCAATAAAAACCTTGTTTCTGTTCGACAATTTTGTGAGGATCATAATGCTTACTTCAAGTTTTATCCTACATGTTTTGTCATTAAGGATCTGGCTACTAAGGGGCATCTCCTCACTGGTACAGTCAAAGACGGTCTCTATGTTTTTCCATCCTCTCAACTACCTCAAGCTCATACTACAGTCATCACTCCACAGGTTCATCACACCCTCAAGCAATCTGCAGACATTTGGCATCAACGTTTGGGGCACCCCTCCTCTACAGTCACAAAAACCACTATATCACTTTTTTCCTTACCTACTACTACTTCCCAGTTATCTACTTTCTGTAAGGCTTGTTGCCAGGGTAAACATCATGCTTTACCCCATTTTCCAAGCCCCTCCATATCAAATAAACCATTTGCTTTAATTTTTGTTGACCTTTGGGGTCCTGCTTACAAGACATCTGTTGATGGATACAAATACTTCATGCTTATAGTGGATGACCACACTAAATACACTTGGATTTTTCCTTTACATGCAAAGTCTGATGTACATCATTTATTTCCTATTTTTCATAAAATGATTTGCACAAAATTTGAAACAACTGTTCAGGCTATACAGACAGACGGTGGCACTGAGTTTAAATCCCTCAAAAGCTACTTTGAAACACATGGTATCTCACACAGAATAACTTGCCCCTATTCCCATGAGCAAAATGGAAGTGTGGAGATTAGAAATCGCATCATAACTGATAAAGGACTCTCCCTCCTTGCCCACGCTGCTCTACCCCTTACCTACTGGTCCTATGCTTTTAGGACTGCTGCCTACCTTCTAAACCGAACCCCCACCAAAATCCTAGCTCACAAAACACCTTTTCAGCTTTTATACCACACCCCCCTACCTACACCCACCTAAAGGTTTTTGGTTGCATTTGCTACCCTAACCTTAGACCTTACAGCCCACATAAACTAACTCTCAGATCTCAGCCTTGTCTGTTTCTTGGCTACTCACCAAACCACACTGGCTACATTTGTCTCCACCCATCTACTCACCGCACATACATTTCCAGAGACGTCTTATTTGATGAAAACTCCTTTCTACCTAGTCTCTCCCCCTCCACCTCTACCTCATCTAACACACCGTCTTATACTCAGCTCCTAATCCCCAATATAACACCCACACACAATCCCCCTCTTCTCCCCACACCTTCCCCTACCCCATCACCTAACCCAACCCAACCAGACTCTCTCTCACCAGCAGATTCACCCTCAACCAACCTAGACCCACCCTTACCACAATTTACAGAACACCCACCTTCACCACAATTTACAGAACAACCAGAACAACCTCCCATTCCCACCCATCCCATGCAAACCAGATCCAAGGCAAATATACACAAACCCAAAACCAGAACCGATGGAACAATCCCTTGGTCAGCTGCTCATCAACTACACACCACCCACACACATCCCATACCAGAAACACCAACGTATAAGGAAGCAATCAAGCACAAAGAATGGCAAGATGCAATGCTAAAAGAATTCAATGCTTTACAGGCAACAAACACATGGGTTCTTGTTTCTCCTCAGCAGACTAAAAATGTTCTAGGTGTCAAATGGGTTTTAAAAACAAAGAAGCATGCCGTTGGTACCATTGAGAGACGGAAAGCTCGTCTTGTTGCACAGGGTTACGCTCAAACCTATGGACTAGACTACACTGAGACCTACAGCCCCGTTGTCAAGACCACTACAATCAGACTGGTTTTATCCCTTGCTGTCTCCCTCAACTGGCCTATTCATCAGGCTGATGTACAAAATGCCTTTCTACACGGTAATATTGAAGAGGAGGTTTATGTTAAGCAACCACCTGGTTTCACTCACCCCACATATCCCTCTCATGTCTATAAGCTACAAAAAGCCCTCTATGGCCTGAAGCAATCACCTCGCGCATGGTTTTCAAGACTCAGTACCTATCTCACTGATATTGGTTTTACTCCCTCACCAAAAGACCCATCTCTCTTCATCTACAATCAAAAACCTCACATATTATTTGTTCTGGTCTATGTCGACGATCTTCTCATCACTGGATCCACCCCCATGTTAGTTCAACAGTTTCTCTCCAATCTCTCCTCTACCTTTCCTACCAAAGACCTCGGATCCCTATCTTACTTCCTCGGTGTTACTGCTACTAGGACCACGCATGGCCTTCTTCTTTCTCAATCACACTATATCGATAATCTCATCTCTCAGGTTCAGTTACACCAGAGCAAATCTGCTCCTACACCCATTGCTCCAACCACAGATATCGACACAACCACATCACCACCTTTCAACGATACCACAAAATTTCGAAGTATAGTCGGAAGTTTACAGTATCTATCATTTACACGACCGGATATATGTTTTGCGGTAAACAAGGTTTGTCAGAATATGCACTCACCTTTGGACCACCACTGGACGGCGGTCAAGCGAATCCTTCGCTATCTCCATGGCACACGCCACCTTGGCCTCTTCTTTGCTGCCACGCCGCCGGGACAACTCCGTATCTTCACTGATTCAGATTGGGCAGGCTCCCCTGTTGACCGCCGTTCCACCTCCGGGCATCTCCTCTTCTTCGGCAACCACCTCGTGTCCTGGAGTTCCAAAAAACAGCATACCGTCGCCAAATCGTCAACGGAGGCGGAGTATAAAGCCATTGCCACTGGTGCATGCGAAGTTATTTGGGTCCAACAACTCCTCGCTGAGCTAGGTTTTGCCCTTCACCACTCACCCACCCTTCTCTGTGACAATCTCGGAGCTACTTTCCTCTCCAAAAACCCAGTCTTTCACTCTCGAGCTCGACACATAGATGTTGATTATTTCTTCGTCAGGGAGAGAGTCGCTTCAGGAAATCTCTCGATCTCTCATCTCCCCACTCACGATCAACTGGCTGACATACTGACGAAGCCTTTGAACATGGGCCGGTTTACAGAACTTCGATCCAGCCTTCCGCTAGGCCGCTCCGGGCTGAAATCGCAGGAGGATAATAATCAGAAGGAGGCCCATAATAATCAGAAGGAGGCCCAAGACCATAAATAAGCTACACGATGGCCCATTTCAATATCAGCTCTTTTATTCATATTACTTTACAGTTGTACAGATCTTATCTGTTTGTTACAGATATTTTCTATCTGTCTAGAATCATCCTTTACACACTATATATACTACAGTCTACTAGCTATGTAAACACACAATCTATATACGATGAATTCGTTACAACCTTCTCTCTTTATTCTCAAAATGTGAATCATTTTTTTCAAAGAAATTACCGCCACACTCAATTAGCTTCTTTTACTCAGCTATTACAGCCGAACACACAGAGATAAACATCCCAAAACTTACTTATACAGAACCAGTTTTTCAGCAGAATCATAAGACACATTTTCCTTGTCATTTCAACATGTTCTACTTGTCTAGCTCATTACCTGAGCATAGCTACGAATTTAGCCACTTAAATAAGAGGTTTAAAGCTCTAATAATCAGTTAGTTACAGACATAACAACCAAAGGAAATAAACCAAGAATCAGTCCCATTTAAAACTATAAAACAGCAGCATGAAAAATCATATTTTGCAACCTTGTTGTTCAAGGTAGTTACCTTGTTCTTTCTTGTCATTTCTTGCTAGTTCTTTGAGATTCTTACAGCTTAATGGTCCTTCCTTCCTCCCTAATTCACCCAGCTCTTGGACTTGTATTTCCCTCCTTTAAACTTGCGCACACAGTAGCACAATTCTAGCACGCTGTTCACGGTTGTACTGCATCTAGTTGTTGTCGGTTTATTTTTTTTTCTCTTCTCTAACTCACTTCCAGCTTGATTCTCTTTGTTTCCTTACGAATGCAGGTCAGGAATATAGGCAGGAAGACACAGCTACTGAATGAAGAGAGGAGTTGGGCACTAACACAACAACATCAGCGGTCAAAATCCAGCAGCAACAACTCCTTGCCCTCGGTTGTATTAGTGTTCTATGTTGTTGATTTTATTCTAGTTTCCTCTTACTACATTGGGTTTACGTGGATGAAGAAGAGGTAGTAGAAAGTTTAAGGATGGGAGAGAACATGACTTGCCGGCAATCACTTAACAAACAAGGAAAGATTTCCTTCCAGCCAAGTAATTATCTAAGATGATGACACCTAGCATGCTTTAGTGCTCGTCCTACTGGTTGCAATTGTTGGCTGATTTAAATGAAACCACGTAACCCCTTGACTAAGCAAAGCAATCGGCTGCTCCATCTGATGATATTAGTAATGGTTGAAATGGTTACAAGGAGACAAACTACTAATTACTATCAAGAACGGTAGTTTTAATATTTGCTGAAACGTATTTTTGCAGCATACAATGAATATTAACTATGAATAAGTAGGAATCAATATCAGCTGATCATACTGCACTTTAATATTAGTATAAGATGGTCAATGATTATAAGAGACAAAATAACAAATTATGTAATATATGTGTACGGTAACATTAAAACAAAATGACTAGTTTATATATTTATAACCGGTAATATAAACTTAGCTCGTCATTGTAACAATGACGCATTTTAACATTACGGTCGGTAATATAAATTTAACATGTCACTGTAAAAATGACACGTTTTAAAATTACCGCCGGTAATATAAATTTAACATGCACAGTCGGTAATATAAATTTAACATATCACTGTAATATTTACAGTCGGTATCTATAGCGGTTATAATACATGTCTACAATTTTTACACATAAAATAACAAGGAAGGTATATTTTATAACTAGGATTTTCCAGGGTGTTTCATTTTCCCCTCCTTAAATAAAGCTTCGTCCCCGAAGCTCTCTAATCATAAATGATTCAGCAACATCACAAATACACAAACAACCGATTTTAATTGTTATCTAATCACAAGCAATTAAGCAACTTCACAAGGAATAACGATTTCCATGAAACAATAGCTCATCCAAGGATACACAGATCCAAGATTTTCAACATACCAAGCACATTTCATCAACTAAATCAAACACATATCATCAAGCAATCAAACACATAACATCAAGGAACCACACACTAGTTCCATTTATGTCTACTTATTAACCCACCTTTTTTTGTTTTTCCAACACCACGCTTCCGCTGCGCCACTCTGATCTAGGGTTTCCATGCATACATTAGTCATGCAATCATAAGTAATCAAACATCCAGACATTCAGTCAAACATTCACACACAAGCACTCAAGCAATAATCACCTATCTTTTCCCCGATCTACAACCTATTGCTCTGATACCACATTGTAGCACCCCGGGTTGAGTTCGTGGTAAGTCTTCCACTGTATTGTTCAAAGATAATTAAAAAAAAAATTAGGTCTGAAAATCGGGGTGTTACAGGTACCTTGCCACATCACCCTGTGTGTTTGTGGTAGTTGTTCTGGGAATCTCATCCCGTTCATTGAACACTGATGTGTCAACGTTAGGCATTTGCCTTACAGTGTTTAGACTGGGTATTCCTTCCAGTTATCATGCTTTACTTGATATCCTCGAGACATATCCAATGTCTTATTCCGTTGTTAGTGCTTCTTGCACTTTCAACTCTTAATGTTCCTCCTTGAGTGAGTTTCTGACTCTTTAGCTTGTAGCTTATCTGAGTTTCCTTGCTCGTTTGAGGTATCCAACTGCTCTGTTCTGAGTTGTACTTATGGTCCGTAGAACGGAGTTGACTACTTCCCGTGTTTCGTACACTACATGTATACATACGTGGAGTACTGTCTTGGCACGTTACCACTTACCTAACTATATGTCAGGCCCGCAAGCTCCTTCGGAGTGCGGTCGTCCCACATCCCGTATTTGGGTACACTCGTAGTGCTCGTCACACGCCTAGGTGAAGTATTCTATTGCCAACTCCTCTTGTATCATTCTATGATACTCACGTAATTCTGTCTGTTTGGTTTTAAAAATCCAAGGTTTAAAAGGAGAGTTTGTGGTTTTGAAGAAAAATTTGGGTTTTGAAATAACAGTTCGGTGTTAAAAGGAATTCTTCATGGCGTTGCCATGATTGAGGTCTTGACCAGGTTCAGCTTCTTGCTGACCGGTATGTTCTTATTACAATGGTCGGGCCGTTAGGCCTTTCCAAGGTTTCATTATTTAATCCTTAGGATTAGTAATCCTATATTTGCTCCATTCGTCATAGCGGTACTTTAGCCAGTATTTGCGGGTTGTTAAGAGTCTTCCCACCGTCTTGTAATTGCTGCACTTGCCCTGGACAAGTGCGCGGGTAGGTTGTTTTTCGGTTAACGTATACCAGTTACGGTATCGTTTCCATCCATAATTGGTGGTTTTATTAGGTCTTCATTTGATCTTTTGATCTTGGTGATCAATCTCCTGAGTCGCTTCTCAGTATACTTGACATGGTTGTCGTCAGTCCGGGTGTCTCGCACCTTCACTGTAGTTAACGAGACTTGGCTTATCCTTAGGAACCATTTTGTGGTCCTATAGGTGTAAGTTCTATGAATACTTTCATAGCTATCCAATCCATGTTTGTTCGGTTATTATTGCCTCTTGGCTTGTAGGTTTGGTATTAATCCAACCTCGACTAGTTCCTTAGTTGGTTTATATACCGTTGTTGGTATTATCAAACATTACAGTCTGTAGACTCTCTTGTCTCGGGCTTGCTACTCTATCTTCCTTGTTTCATTGCGCGATTGTGCTTCTCTTCTTGTTGGCTACTCATGGTTCTCGCGACTGCGAAGCATGTCGCCCCATGGTGCCATAAATTCCACTATCTTTTATTTAGGGTCTTCAATCCTCCGCCATTATGTGCGGGCATCATCATTCAACGGGAACCGTCTTCGGGACTTCCAGTTCTTGGACTCTACCGTATAACAGGTTCTTTTTCTAATAAGGTTGTTCTTACAGCTGCCAGATCGGGTGTTACCGAGTGTGGGAGGTCTTTCCATCTCTCTGGTGTTATTCTCCCAACTTATTACCGTGGGTTGCGGAGGGCGGGGTATGGTTGTTGTAGGTTTCCGGTTCACGCGGAAATTCCTAACTAGTGTACCTCACACGCTAACACTCAACCCTTAGCCCTAGGTCTCTACTTCCTAACTCGGTATTTTCATAAACTCGGTATTTCATCCATCAGAGCGATACTTCGCTCTAATACCACTTTTTGTAACACCCCTACCGCTAATACCGTCATTACTATACAAATACTTACCTTCGCAGCGGGTACTACATACATAACGGCGGGTGTACAATGCCGTTAGTCACCCACGTGACTAACAAGGCGAGTTACAATACTACATACTATCGGTCTGATGAATATGAACATACCAAGTACTCTACACGATACAACACTTTCCATTGCATACTCATCCATAATCCAATTACAACTCCAATACATTGCTATACCGAGTATACTACAATCCTTAAATTACCGATACAGTTTAAGCTTCCAAATTCGCATTACAATACAAGTGCCAACCCCTACTATACAACTACCCATGCTTACGTAGCAGTCCCCGTCCTACTCTCTCGAACGGTGATCAGCTTTGGGTACCTGCACACTAAAAACAGTCCCCCAAGGGGGTCAGCTTACGCTGCGCATGAAATTCGCATATAACGCGTGCTAACCGCGGTACGCCGACTACTTTGGGTCGGATATACATGGAGTTCATTTTACATGCATACACACATACAAATACAACACAATACCTTACAACAATACTTACATACATATACAGGGTACAATACTTACCAAGGGAGACCATTCTATAGTCAACCGTTCATCTGAGTTACTTATTCAATACTCTTTCGTACTATGTTCGAATTTCGCTACTCTACTCATACTCACTCCTTACTCTTGCATACTCATCACTCCATGTTCGGTACTTTACTCGTACACACTCTTTACTCCACACTCGATACTACACTTGTACATACTCACTACTCAATTCTCCATACTTACTCATACGTACTCAATTCTCAATGCTTACTCGTACATACTCGATACTCATTACATACTCATACTCACTTCTTACTCAGTACTCATTACTTTGCTCATACTTACGCAATACTCATTACTCATTACTCTGGCCTCTGGGCGGAGTCATACACAAGACTCGCCACCGGACCTACAATACGAGGGTTATACGCTTAGCTCCTCAAATACTCAAATGTCCGTTTTACCGGACTACTCAAATTCCCAACACTCTTCTCTCAGAGTATAATACAATCTCATGGATTAGCCTAGAAGTATCTCTCACAATAACCTCTGCTAGCTTAGGGAATTACCACCGTCTAGTATCCTCAGGTTTAAGGGTTTCCCCAACATATCGAATACTCTCTCGTTCGAGGCATACTCACATCAGTCGGGTCCTCTCATGATGGGTCGACTAATTGCTAAGGGGTTTGGAGATCCCTCATCATTCTTTACTACTCTCATGGTTCATGTCTTGCACCAAGATTAATTCCTCTAATAGAGGTTACTTATATTTTTCCACTACTTATTGTTTGTGGGTTATTCATTTCGGTTCTCCTACCGTTATCGGGAGGTTATTACTCCCGTACACTCTCTCACATTCTAGTGAGTTCCTTGGTTTACGTTATCGTTTATTGATTCGTCGGTTAGTGCGTTGTTACGGTGCCATTACTACACGACACGACTCTTACTACGAGTCTCTACACGATCAAGGCTCATCTATGAGTCGATCTACGCACTAGGTGAAGCCACACAATCAAGCAGAAGGTTAGCTCACACAACATACATCA
Organism: Limonium bicolor; assembly: GCA_023374045.1. Lineage (NCBI taxonomy): Eukaryota > Viridiplantae > Streptophyta > Magnoliopsida > Caryophyllales > Plumbaginaceae > Limonium > Limonium bicolor. Next base: position 285,809,759 of record CM041778.1, read on the forward strand.
AGACATACAATGAAAGGCAATAAACCGTTTTCATGCTTTAATCTTGATTAGCCGGCATACAGCATACAAATCAACGTAACTCGGTTAGCATACGGGGCATGAGAAAATCATACCTTTCACCGGAGTTAGCTTTACCATGTGTTCCCTTGTTCCTTGGTTCACACTTGTTCCACTGATAATGTTTCCAACATTGTTATTAATACTATGCTCATACGATATACAAGTAATTACTACTCCCTTACTTACCCCGTTATCCCGGTACACTTAATATTCCTATACTTACAACTTTCTTAACTTGTTTCCTTACTCACATGTGCATTTCCCCATCCTTTCTTTCCATTAATGATGTATTACTACATTTACATATACCTATGTGTATAGGCATATACTTATATACACATGATAACTCTAATCATATATATATATATATATTTTGACTCGACCGACCTTACCCAGGGTCGGTCCCAAGGTCGGTCGAAGTCAGTAAGAATTACGCTGGAAAATTACAGGGCCGACCGACCTTGTAAGTCCGGTCCCAAGGTCGGTCCATTCCAGTGGGTTACTTGACGGAAAATTTTAGCCCGACTGACCTTGCAAGTCCGGTCGCAAGGTCGGTCCATCCCAGTAAGTTACAAGACGGGAAAATTTTGAGTCGACCGACCTTGCAAGTCCGGTCGCAAGGTCGGTCCATTCCAGTAGGTTGCATTACGGGAAATTCTTCTGGCCGACCGACCTTGCATGTCCGGTCCCAAGGTCGGTCCATTCCAGAAGGTTTCCGTCCTTTGCAAATCTGGGCTCGACCGACCTTGCAAGTTCGGTCCCAAGGTCGGTCCGGCCCAGTATTTCAGTTTTCATTTCTGTTTTCAGTCCTCTCCTTTACCCATTACTTCCCCATTGTTCCTACACTTAATCCCACATATTTTAACACTACTTAGGCCCTCAAAATTGCCTTGGTTCATCCCCCAAATACCTTACTCATTTCTAAATCCATATACACAATTTTCCTCACTTCCTTCAACACTTGTAACAGTTTTTGTTACACTTATGCTACAGATTTTATAACTCAATCCTCACATCCAATACTTCTACTACCAATACCATTACTAGCATCCCAAATGCATTCCAAGAAATTACAACATCTATACCCAAGTTCAACATTCATTTTACTAAGTCTTGTACTCTCATCCTTCCTAATTCCTCCAATGAAATCCAATACCTCTTGCTACAGATTTTTACATGTTTCATCCTCATTCTCCAATTACCAATCCATGGTCATTACCCATCGCCACTAAGTCCAATGCACCCCTTGGTTCTCCCATCCGCCAAGTCATTCTTTAATGCACAATTCCTACCAAAATTTGGCCATAGCCCACCTTCTTTTCTCACATCCTCAAATACACATTCTCTCATCAAATTCAACCTAAAGCTAGCCACACCCAACAAGGGTCCTACCAGCACACATACAAAATTCTAATACACCAATGCTTCCTCAATTACAATACCAATACATCATTACTCCTCAAATAGCATTACTCATATACACATACCATTCGTTTGGCTCTAAGGCCTACAAATTTACACACTTACTCACTAGTACTCAAACATCCACAATTACAATACTAACACAATGGTTTAGGTTCTTTTATTTGTTTACCCATTCCCACTGCACTAATGCATTGGATTAAGCATTGAGATAGGTTTTTCTTACCTTAAGATCACACTTTTTCCTTTGAGTCCTCCTCCTCTCCTCTTCTTCATTCTCGGTCAAGTTGGTCAATGGGGTTACCCAACCCCAAGCCAACATTCAAAACACACAAATAAATACAATTAAACTCCTTAACCCATTGGATAACTTTAATTCAATGAAAGGCTTAAATGCCATTAGTTAGGGTTTTACCTTGGAGCTTCAAGAGAGGTTTTTAAGCCTTGAATACAAAGGAGGGTTCCTCCACCATTGGAGAGTTGAACCAAGCTCAAACAAAGAAGAGAACAGGGCATTAAAAGAAGCCAAAATCGGCCAAGGCATGGAAATGGAGAAAATGAGTTTTTCTCTTGAATCTTTTCACCTTAAGTGGGAGAGGAGACTCCAAGCTTCAAGAATATGTGGTTTACTCTTCAAATGCCCAAAACCCATGGAGGTCAAACTCCTCCATTTGGAATTTTGAAAAGATAGAAATGTAGAGCTTGATGAGGGGAAGAAGAATATGCAATTTATTTTCGATTTGGGGCTTTAATGAAGCTAGAACATGGAGTATAAGTGGAGAAGCCATGGGAGCCATTTTGAGCTCTTCAAAATCATCCCCAACCAGAGGAAAGAGAAGAGAGGAATCAGGAGGGAGGGGGTTCTCACGCAGGAAAAGAGAGGAATGGGAGGAGAGAGAGGGAAAAGGTAAGTATTTGTTACTTTTTGCTTTAGTTCTCTTGTCTTCTAGTGTGTGTGGGAGAGTAATATTTAATTGAGTGTGTGAGAGGGTATTAGTACCCTATAAAAACCGGCCCCACTATACTGTTAAGCTGGAGCAGTTTTCGTCTTTTACAGAAACGCTCGTTAATTTACCCGGTTTTGATACTTCACTAACCAGGCCCGTTTTCCGGGATTTCCTCGTTTCTTTATTTTTATTGGCTACTAAGCTTCCATTGATGCTTAATTACTGTTAATTAATGATTTATAATTTTTACGGGTTCGTTTGACCACTTAAAATCACGTTTTTGGGTTTCCTCGAAAAACGTGCGCTAAAAGCTCTATTAGCGTTTTTAATACACTTCTTGGATCCATTTTCTTCGGGAATCATTCCCGTATACTAATTAGGCATGAATAAGCCTTAGGAATCCTTACGATACTATAACCGAGGTCTCGTACCTCCTATGGTTATTTAACGCTTGTTTTAGCGTTTTCCGCTTTCCAAGCGTTTTCTCATTTCTTTTGGATTTTTTTTCCTTACCAAAATTACTTAGGCACTATTAGGCCCTTAAATACTATATTAAAATATTCTAGTCACCATATTTAAGTTCGGGTTATTTCAAAGACCAAGGCTGGTGTAAGTCGTATGGTCCCGAATAAAAGAGTAAAGAACATCCGATTAACCCGGATGGGTAACTGGCTAACAAAGAATGAAGTACATGAAATACCCCAAACCTAGTTATGTTGTTTAAACACCTAAATAGGGTGTAATAAGACTAAAAAGAGTCTTAGAAACCTTAGTAAACAAATTTAAACAAAAGGAAACACAAATGTGCTTTAAAGTCAATAAGAGCTAAAACGTGCTCTAAGCTTGGGATAAACTTGGGTAAGGCCTAATGAGCTTACCAAGACCTCATTTATATACTAATGAACTTATTAAACCAATTACCAAAGAAAACCAAGCTTGAAAACAAGTTAAAACACAAAATGTGCTTTAAGAAGTCTTAAAGCACGTTTTTGAAAAATTGTCTTGTAAATGAGTTTTGAATGGCTAAATGTCCATCATTACTCTTAAATATATATGTGTACTATATAGTATCACATTTGGGTGGCTATATTAATGGGAAATCAAAAATTTCACTTCTAAGTGCCTTGTTTAGGTGAATAGTACTTTTTATAAGCTAGTTTATAACATATGTTGTATTAAGTAATTAAATTGACAAACAAAGACTAAAATGCCCTCATATTAATAAAGGGGGCCGGTTTCTAAGTGTGTGACTCACCACTCCTTAGTTGATAATAATAAGTAAGTAAAGAAAGCTAATTAACTTACCTTTTTACTTTATAAGCATAAATATCTCCTTAAAGCAAATTCTATCTTCACTCTCATTTATTTCCTTCATTCCCACGGTTTGCAAACACCTCTCTTCTTCCTTCTTCCTTGTTCTCTCACGGTAATACCACTATCACCATGGAAACTCCCACTTTGACCACTTGTTAAATCTTGCTCATTTGTCCAAATCTAAAACAAACACCACCAATCTCTTCCTTTCATCAAGCTCTTCATTCCTATCTTCTCAAAACTCCAAGAGCTCCATTTCGGTGCCAAGGTGTTCCACCATTGAAGGAGCTTGAGCTTGTATTTTGACATATTATTACTCTCCTTTGCTTCTAGGTAAGGAATCTCAAACAAAAATCAAGTTTCCTCCTTGTTTTTGTCATGTCCGAAAATACACATTGATATAGCTCCTTGTGTGACTTTGTTCTAGCTTCATTGCAACTCTTCATGGACTAGGTGGAGTCCTCTCTTGTTATATATTCAAACTCTCTTCAAAGATCAAGGTAAAACAACTACATTAATGTTTTTGAAACAATGTCAAATTAGGGTTTACAATGAGATGAAGCTTATAGCTTGAATACTCATTATAATGTTTGTATGTTGTTTAGAACTTGTCAAAGAATCAAAATACCATACGGTTTTGTAAGGAAATAAGAAGGAAGTGTGTTGGAAAAAGAGGTAAATCTACTAACCTAATGTTGTTTAATGCCTTAGGAGAAATGAGCTATAATTGCTTATTAAAACTACCTAAAGAGCAAATGGTAAATGACCTAGTAAATGTTCTCAAAGAGACTAGTAAAATAACATATGTCTTGTTGTATGTAATCGCAGGTTAAAGGCATATATATTGTGGAAATTCAGTGTTTATGATTTAAGCACTTTAAGGGCCTAAGAGCCATGCATTTTAAGGGCCTAAGTGCCATGCAATTTAAGTTATGCACTATATTGTGATGTAGTGTGAATTTGGTGAAGTTGTATAAGAAGGTGTTCTTGGTGTTCTTAGTGTTCTAGGATGTTTAATGATGAAAGTAATGTGCTAAGGTGTAACAAAATGCTAGGAGAAACTATGTCGAAATTTAGAAAATGCATAAGGAGTTCAAGATGTTGTAAAGGAATTTGGATGAACTAGGAAGTGTTCTAGTGTGTAATAAGGACTTAGGCATGATCTTGAGGTTCTAGTAAATACCAAAGTCACTTTGGGACTTAGGTAAATATTTAGGCAAACTTTGGTAACAAGGAGAAAGTGTAAACTTGGAAAAGAATTGTTAAGATGGATATAAGGAATTAGTTGTGAAAGATGATGCTTTGGAGATGATGTTAAAATAAGGTGAAAGCTTTTGGTATAGTAGTCATCTAAGGTGTGAAACACCACTTGAAAAACTAGGAGAAAACATTGTAAGTGTTAGGAATTTTGTGAAGAAATGGGTAAAGGCTTAAGGAATTAGATGATGAGTTTTATGAGTGTTTAAGGATGTCTTAAGGTGTGTTTGAAGTGCCCAAATGAGATTAGGGGGTACTAGGTGTATGGGGTGAAGTTTGGAGTTGAATGTGAAAAGGAAAACAAAGGTCTGGGGCAGACCGAACTTGCGACCGAACTTGCAAGTTCGGTCGAGCCCAGTTTACCCTGCGAGAATTGGCTCTGGAAAAGACCGACCTTGGGGACCGGACTTGCAAGGTCGGTCGGGCTTGTATTTTGTGTACGGATTGAGTTACTGGAACCGACCGAACATGGGACCGGACTTGGTAAGTTCGGTCGGGCTAAATTTACAAGGGGAGAAAACTCTCGGGAAAAGACCGAACATAGGACCGGACTTGGTAAGTTTGGTCGGAGTAGAAAATTTTAACGGAAAGTGTGTTCTGGAATCGACGAAACTTGGGTAAGTCGGTCGGCAAGGTCGGTCGGACCAAAACTTGTAAAAAAAAAAACAGAAAGAATGGAATTATTGTAGTTACCCTAGGGTGTATAATGATGGTAACCTAGGGTAGGATAGGCATTAAAACATGTCATACAATCATGTAAAGACTAGTAAGTTGAAGTTAAGTAAATAATTAACCGCATTACTAATGTGTTTAGGATTCTATCAAGGTGGAAATCAGTCGAGGCAGTGACCAAGGTTATGGTTTTTTGCAGTCTGTTGACCTACCGGTTTACACCGGCTGTGTGTTGTTTGTTTTTCTGTGTGTTTATGATTTGTAAGATTAACCATGTAAAGAGTTACAGTTGAAGTATATTATGTTGTAAGTATGACTCTCTCTTCCCTGTGTGTGTCTAACAGACTGGACCTATATTTGATTGTGTGTTGAGTTCAATGATGAACTACTAACAAGGGCTAACGGGGGAGTGAGGAGTCCGGTCTGTTCCGGCCACGCGTGTGAGTATGGGAGTCGATGTCATAACCGGTTCGATTCTCTCTAATGTTATGGTTAAGTTTCCAATTTGGTTCTAAACTTCCCTTTAGCTTAACCAGGCTATTTTACTAACTCACGTCGGGCCACAGGGGCATACTATGGTTTTGTTTCGGTTGTGCTGGCTCACTATATCCGAGGCACCTTGTGTAGTTAACCGTTCAATCTAACCGGACGGTAACGAGTTATGTAACAGCTAAGTATGAGCGTGGCAACATCCAGCCAGGTATGATATTCTAAATGGATTACCTGACACGGAGTAGAGGTGTTCATAATGGGTCCGGCCCGGCAGCCCGGTCCGACCCAGGCCCGTAAAAAAACGAAAGGCCCGAGCCCGATTGGGCTTCCGGGCGGGCCTGGACATAAAACCAGGCCCGAATAAAAAACGGGCCGGGCGCGGCACATTTTTTGAGCCCGTGGGCAAGCCCGGCCCGGCCCTTTTATATTATTATTATTATTTTTAAAATGTAATATATACATATTTAATTTTTATAAATTATACGAAAATTATATATAAGATATAAATTGTAATTAAGTTATATATATAATATATGAATCTATATTAAAATATATTAATTAATTTTTTTCTCTTATATAAAAAAAAATTAAAAAAAAACCGGGCCGGGCGGGCCGGGCTTCGGCAAAACTGGAAAAAACCGGGCCTAGCCCGGCCCGGCCCGAGCATGTAAAAAACCGGCTTGGTTTTTTAAAATAGGCCCGACGGGCCTAAATTTTTCTTCAGCCCGGCCCGAACCCGGCCCGCCTGCCCGAATGATCAGCTCTACACCGAGGCACAAATCCATATCATCAGACGATGCGACGAACTTGGAGCAAAACCAGGAGGTTTTACACACCCGAATACCCGAACGGAGCAAGGATGCAATTGAAGATGATGTGCATGGGTAAGGACTGGAACCCTTACACCAAGTCATATCAAGAAGTTCGAGCTGAAGATGGAGCAACAGTATCAAGTATACCAGAGGAGTTCCATGCGGTCGTTAACCACGCGTGGGAATTGTCACAAGTTGAAACGGAATCAATTCCAAGTGTAAAAGCAGATCTATGTATTGGAACTTCTACCAGAAAGGTGGACGGTTAGGTATACACCAAGATAAGGACGAGTCACCCGAGTCTCTAAGTAAGGGAGTACCCGTGGTGTCTTGTGTCCATTGGTGATACCGCAGTGTTTGTGTATGGCGAGCAGAAGCGTGCTGACCTCGCAAGGAAGCTACTGCTGAATCGGGAGATGTACTAATCATGGGTGGAAATCAAGGATGCTTACCATGGCATCAGAAAGATCAAACTGAATACCGCACCGTCGGCAGTGATCAATGCCACACACATGAAACCCGGACGTTTGAATTTGACCTTCAGACAGTTTTAAGCTTTGTATGATTGTGTGACGTGATAAACAGTATGTATTAAGGATGTTGTAAGTGTGAATCATGGCGACAGTATAAGCCAATGAATGTTGTAAAAAGAGTGTTTAATGAATAAAGTGGAGTTGTTTGAATCATATCAACCGTGTTGTTACCCAATACTTATTAGTTAGCCAATGAATTAGGCTGTGCACTCGGAACGGGAGGCATACTGAGTGTCTGCAATAAGGCAGAAGCCGACAAGAGCGGCACAATCCTCACCGGTACCTTCCAGTGAATGGCGTGGATGCATCGATCTTGTTCGACTCTGGAGCCTCACACACATTCATTTCGCTATCATTTGCGAAGAGGCTGGGGTTAGATGGTGAAGAGATGCCAGACTTCGTGGTTACTCTCCCGTCGAAAGAGCGGATCAGATGTACCCGCTACTACCGAGATGCTATCGTACAAATCAGGGGTGAAGAGTTTCCGATCGATTTGATAGAGTTCGACGGACTAGGCCTTGACGTGATTGTCGGGATGAACTGGTTGGAGCGGCACAAGGGCAGAATCCTGTGTGCCGAGCATCGACTGCTTCTTCGGAGTCCATCTGGGGTTACCATATCTTACCGCCAGAGGCCCAGAGAGCCTTCGACTCAGATCATTTCCGCCATGGCTATGTATCACGAGTTACGACGAGGGAGTGATGTATACCTCTGCTTGTCCAGGACCTAGAGAGAGACCCTGAGTTTAGCCCAGATGTGCCGGTAGTGTCGGAGTTCCCTGATGTATTTCCTAAGGAACTGCCGGGCATGCCGCCAGCACGAGAGGTTGAGTTTGAGATTGATCTAGTTCCGGGCACCGGACCCATTGCAAAAGCACCTTACCGTATGGCTCCAGCAGAGATGACAGAGCTCAAGGAGAGCTGAGAGACCTACTCGACAAGGGCTTTATCCGCCCTAGTGTCACCATGGGGAGCGCCGGTCCTCTTCGTGAAGAAGAAGGACGGTAGCCTCCGCCTATGTATTGATTATCGGGAGCTGAATGCTGTTACGGTGAAGAACCGTTACCCCTTACCACGCATCGACGATCTATTTGATCAGCTTAAGGGAGCATCAGTATTCTCCAAGATAGACTTACGTTCCGGATACCACCAGATTGCCATCCGAGACAGTGATATAGAAAAGACAGCCTTCAGAACTAGGTATGGGCATTATGAGTTCACAGTTATGCCGTTTGGCTTGTCAAATGCACCAGCAAAGTTCATGGACTTAATGAACCGTTTGTTCCAAGACCAGTTGGACAAATCAGTGGTAGTCTTCATCGATGACATACTTGTGTATTCGAAATCCAGGGGTGAGCATGAAAGCCACTAAGAGATGTATTGCAAACATTGAAAGAACCAGTTGTATGCTAAATTTTCTAAGTGTGAATTTTGGTTGAACCAAGTGTCATTCCTTGGACATGTGATTTCTGAGGCCGGGATCGCTGTTGATCCGGCAAAGATAGATGCAGTGCGCACCTGGCCTAGGCCGAAGACAGTTACCGATATCAGGAGCTTCCTCGGTCTGGCAGGTTACTATAGGAGATTTGTGAAGGACTTCTCCAGCGTCTCGAAGCGATGACTTCCTTGATGAAGAAGGATGCCGTTCGAGTGGACAGTCGACTGTGAGAGGGCTTTCGCGAGTCTCAAGGATGCTCTGACATCTGCACGGTTCTGACATTACCAGACGGTCCAGATGGTTTTGAGGTCTACTGCGACGCATCAGGCAGAGGTATGGGTTGTGTGTTGATGCAACACGGGAAGGTCGTAGCTTACGCCTCCCGACAGCTGAAGAAGCATGAGGAGAACTACCCTACCCACGACTTAGAATTGGGGGCCATTGTCTTCGCACTGAAGATATGGCGACATCACTTGTATGGGTAAGTGTGACGATCTATTCTGACCACAAGAGTTTAAAGTACTTGTTCACTCAGAAGGAGTTGAACATGAGACAGAGAAGATGGGTTGAATTCCTGAATGATTATGACATCAATTTACAGTACAAAGAGGGTAAGGCAAATGTGGTAGCTGACGCATTGAGTCGCCGAGCACACTCTCTCCATTCGCTAGTCTCTCATACTGGCTTGGTTGAAGAGGTGCGGAGTGCTCAGATGACAGATCAGTACATGATGGAGATCAGGCAGAAGCTTATTGATGGCACATTCGAGGGTCAGAAGTATGACTTCAGACTCCACGATGATGACCTGATTAGGCTTAATGGCAGATTGTGTATACCCAGGAGTAGCGCTGAGTTGAAGGAGCGCATATTGAGTGAATCCCATTGTTCTACTACTTCGATTCACCCCGGAGCTTCAAAGATGTATAAAGGTATGAAAAGATACTTCTGGTGGGCTGGAATGAAAAAGGATGTAAACGACTACGTGTTGAGGTGTCTCACTTGTTAGAAGGTCAAGTTTGAGCACCGACGGCCTGGTGGTATGGTGCAGCCAATGCCAGTGCCGGAGTGGAAGTTCCATGACATAACTATGGACTTCGTAGTAGGGCTTCCGCCTACAAGGGGAGGTCTGAATATGATTTGGGTGGTAGTTGACGACTGACCAAGGTGGCCCGATTCATTCCGATGAAGGACACCTGGAAAGTGGCAAGATTGGCAGAACTATTCGATAAAGAGATTGTTAGACATCATGGTGTACCAAAGACGATTGTATCCGACAGAGATACCAGATTCTTATCCAGATATTGGAAGTCTACACGAGAAGCATTGGGTACTGAACTGAAATTGAGTACGGCGTTTCACCCACAGACCGATGGTCAGAGTGAGCGCACCATACAGACACTTGAGGATATGCTACGTGCATGTGCACTTGACTTTCAGACCAGCTGGATTGATAAGTTACATCTGATCGAGTTTAGCTACAACAACAGTTATCATGCATCGATCAAGATGTCTCCCTTCCAGGCATTGTACGGTAGACCATGCCGCACACCTTTATGCTGGGATGAGTCGAGTGAGACGGTCATTATAGGACCAGAGTATCTTGAGCAAGTTCAGGCAGAAGTTCGCCAGATCAGGGATAATATGAAAGCAGCTCAGGATAGACAGAAGTCGTACGCAGATGTGCGCCGACGTGACTGGAGTTCGCCGTGGGCGATCAGGTATTTTTGAGAGTATCCCCCATGAAGGGAGTGTTTCGTTTTGGCCAGAAAGGCAAGTTGAGCCCAAAATATGTGGGGCCTTATGTTGTGACGGAGCGGATCGGCCCGGTAGCTTATAGACTTGACTTACCCGCCGAGCTGGGCAAGGTACATGATGTATTTCATGTGTCCCAGTTGAAGAAATATGTGTCCCATCCGTCTCATGTGCTTCAGCCTGAAAGGCTAACTTTAGAGCCGACCATGCGATCAGTGGAGACTCCGGTACGGATTCTGGACACTAAGACTCGAGACACTCGCCATAAGTCTGTGAGACTGGTGAAGGTTCTCTGGTCTAACCAGGACGTTGAGGAGGCCACTTGGGAGCTGGAAGATAAGATGAAGGCGAAGTACCCGTCGTTGTTTACTTCTTAGTATTTGTATGTATAGGGTACGGGGCGTACCCCTATTTAAGGGGGGTAGAGCCGTTTCGGTTATGTGTATGACATGTATGTGAATACATTATCTGTGTTGTATTGTCATTGTCATGTTGTTAATGTTACAGACCGCTGAGTCTGAATGATGTTGTGATGTTTTATTGTTTGGACCATGTGTCCGATATGATGTAAGATGTTGTTAATGTGATATAGAAGTGTGGTTGATATGTGTTCTCATGTTCTAATAATTAAGTTATGTGGAAGTATGAACTTTGGGGACAAAGTTCTTTTAAGGGGGGTAGATTGAAATACCCCAAACCTAGTTTGTTGTTTAAACACCTAAATAGGGTGTAATAAGACTAAAAAGAGTCTTAGAAACCTTAGTAAACAAATTTAAACAAAAGGAAACACAAATGTGCTTTAAAGTCAATAAGAGCTAAAACGTGCTCTAAGCTTGGGATAAACTTGGGTAAGGCCTAATGAGCTTACCAAGACCTCATTTATATACTAATGAACTTATTAAACCAATTACCAAAGAAAACCAAGCTTGAAAACAAGTTAAAACACAAAATGTGCTTTAAGAAGTCTTAAAGCACGTTTTTGAAAAATTGTCTTGTAAATGAGTTTTGAATGGCTAAATGTCCATCATTACTCTTAAATATATATGTGTACTATAGTATCACATTTGGGTGGCTATATTAATGGGAAATCAAAAATTTCACTTCTAAGTGCCTTGTTTAGGTGAATAGTACTTTTTATAAGCTAGTTTATAACATATGTTGTATTAAGTAATTAAATTGACAAACAAAGACTAAAATGCCCTCATATTAATAAAGGGGGCCGGTTTTCTAAGTGTGTGACTCACCACTCCTTAGTTGATAATAATAAGTAAGTAAAGAAAGCTAATTAACTTACCTTTTTACTTTATAAGCATAAATATCTCCTTAAAGCAAATTCTATCTTCACTCTCATTTCTTTCCTTCATTCCCACGGTTTGCAAACATCTTCTTCCTTCTTCCTTGTTCTCTCACGGTAATACCACTATCACCATGGAAACTCCCACTTTGACCACTTGTTAAATCTTGCTCATTTGTCCAAATCTAAAACAAACACCACCAATCTCTTCCTTTCATCAAGCTCTTCATTCCTATCTTCTCAAAACTCCAAGAGCTCCATTTCGGTGCCAAGGTGTTCCACCATTGAAGGAGCTTGAGCTTGTATTTGACATATTATTACTCTCCTTTGCTTCTAGGTAAGGAATCTCAAACAAAAATCAAGTTTCCTCCTTGTTTTTGTCATGTCCGAAAATACACATTGATATAGCTCCTTGTGTGACTTTGTTCTAGCTTCATTGCAACTCTTCATGGACTAGGTGGAGTCCTCTCTTGTTATATATTCAAACTCTCTTCAAAGATCAAGGTAAAACAACTACATTAATGTTTTTGAAACAATGTCAAATTAGGGTTTACAATGAGATGAAGCTTATAGCTTGAATACTCATTATAATGTTTGTATGTTGTTTAGAACTTGTCAAAGAATCAAAATACCATACGGTTTTGTAAGGAAATAAGAAGGAAGTGTGTTGGAAAAAGAGGTAAATCTACTAACCAAATGTTGTTTAATGCCTTAGGAGAAATGAGCTATAATTGCTTATTAAAACTACCTAAAGAGCAAATGGTAAATGACCTAGTAAATGTTCTCAAAGAGACTAGTAAAATAACATATGTCTTGTTGTATGTAATCGCAGGTTAAAGGCATATATTGTGGAAATTCAGTGTTTATGATTTAAGCACTTTAAGGGCCTAAGAGCCATGCATTTTAAGGGCCTAAGTGCCATGCAATTTAAGTTATGCACTATATTGTGATGTAGTGTGAATTTGGTGAATTTGTATAAGAAGGTGTTCTTGGTGTTCTTAGTGTTCTAGGATGTTTAATGATGAAAGTAATGTGCTAAGGTGTAACAAAATGCTAGGAGGAACTATGTCGAAATTTAGAAAATGCATAAGGAGTTCAAGATGTTGTAAAGGAATTTGGATGAACTAGGAAGTGTTCTAGTGTGTAATAAGGACTTAGGCATGATCTTGAGGTTCTAGTAAATACCAAAGTCACTTTGGGACTTAGGTAAATATTTAGGCAAACTTTGGTAACAAGGAGAAAGTGTAAACTTGGAAAAGAATTGTTAAGATGGATAAGGAATTAGTTGTGAAAGATGATGCTTTGGAGATGATGTTAAAATAAGGTGAAAGCTTTTGGTATAGTAGTCATCTAAGGTGTGAAACACCACTTGAAAAACTAGGAGAAAACATTGTAAGTGTTAGGAATTTTGTGAAGAAATGGGTAAAGGCTTAAGGAATTAGATGATGAGTTTTATGAGTGTTTAAGGATGTCTTAAGGTGTGTTTGAAGTGCCCAAATGAGATTAGGGGGTACTAGGTTGTATGGGGTGAAGTTTGGAGTTGAATGTGAAAAGGAAAACAAAGGTCTGGGGCAGACCGAACTTGCGACCGAACTTGCAAGTTCGGTCGAGCCCAGTTTACCCTGCGAGAATTGGCTTCTGGAAAAGACCGACCTTGGGGACCGGACTTGCAAGGTTGGTCAGGCTTGTATTTTGTGTACGGATTGAGTTACTGGAACCGACCGAACATGGGACCGGACTTGGTAAGTTCGGTCGGGCTAAATTTACAAAGGGGAGAAACTCTCGGGAAAAGACCGAACATAGGACCGGACTTGGTAAGTTTGGTCGGAGTAGAAAATTTTAACGGAAATGTGTTCTGGAATCGACCGAACTTGGGTAAGTTCGGTCGGCAAGGTCGGTCGGACCAAAACTTGTAAAAAAAAAAAACAGAAAAGAATGTGACTTATGTAGTTAACCCTAGGGTGTATAATGATGGTAACCTAGGGTAGGATAGGCATTAAAACATGTCATACAATCATGTAAATACTTAGTAAGTTTGAAGTTAAGTAAATAATTAACCGACATTACTAATGTGTTTAGGATTCTCAAGGTGGAAATCAGTCGAGGCAAGGACCAAGGTATGGTTTTCTTGCAGTCTGTTGCCTACCGGTTTAACCGGCTTGTGTGTTGTTTGTTTTTCTGTGTGTTTATGACTTTGTAAGATTAAACCATGTAAAGAGTTTACAGTTGTTAAGTATTATTATGTTGTTAAGTATGACTCTCTCTTCCCTTGTGTGTGTCTAACAAGACTGGACCTATTATTGTGAATTGTTTGTTGAGTTCAATGATGAACTACTAACAAGGGCTAACGGGGGAAGTGAGGAGTCCGGTCTGTTCCGGCCACGCGTGTGAGTATGGGAGTCGATGTCATAACCGGTTCGATTCTCTCTGTATGTTATGGTTAAGTTTCCAATTTGGTTTCTAACCTTCCCTTTAGCTTAACCAAGGCTATTTTACTGACTCACGTCGGGCCACAGGGGCATACTATGTGTTTTGTTTCGGTGTGCTTGGATCACTATATCCGAGGCACCTTGTGTTAAGTTAACCGTTCAATCTAACCGGACGGTAACGAGTTATGTAACGAGCTAAGTATGAGCGTGGCAACATTCTCTAAGCTCTCAATGGGGACTAACTGTGTTGGTTCTCTTCCTAAAAGGAATTGTATGTTTGTGATGTGTGTTATGTTGTGTACAATGCCTGTGTTATGTTATATATGTATGTGTTGTGTGTTTTAAAATAAATACCATGTCATCATGACAATTGGTTGCGCGTATCCCGGTAGCCGATGGGCTGCGCGTTAGCCATACCAGCAAAGGTGCTGACCCCCTCGGGGGCTCCATATTTTTACTGCAGGATGAGGATCGAAGAGGCAGAGTGGCTCTAGATCCTAGAGAGTAGTTTACTTTTGAAGTACTTTTGGATGTTGCCCGGGTTGCGCCTGTGCTCCCGTGGCATGTTATATACTTGTTTATGATGGTTTACAGTGGAGTATACAGTGAAGGATTTATGTAAATACTCGGTATTATGTTGATGTATATATATGGTTGTTAGTTCTATGCTCGGGAGTCTGATCATCGGACCGGTACAATTGTATTTATTCAGCCTTGTTAGCCACGTGGGTGGTTGACGGCATTGTAGCACCAATCGTTTAGTTACCGTTTAGTTGTTTATTTTCCGCTGCGATTCCAAGTATAGTTGTGCGCGTAGTAGGGGTGTTACAGTACAGACTTGTGAATTGTATCCCATTGTATGTACGGTACCCTTGTATGTATGTATCTCGTATGTATGTATCTTGTATGTTGTAATGTTGTATGTAATAGCATGTACGCATGTAAAATGAACTTCATGTATTCGACCAAGTAGTCGGCGTACCCTCGTTAGCACGCGGGGCATGCGAATTTCATATGCAGCTTTTGCTGAGCCCCTTGGGGACTATTTTTATTTTCCAGGTACCCAAAACTGATTTGGTAGAAGTTGAGACCGGCTTGCTATGCTTAGTTAGCTAGGGTTAATTTGTGATAGTAATGAATTGTATAAGGCTTGTAGCCTTTTTGAATTGTCGGTGTACCAAGCGGTACACCCTTATGTATTTGGGGAAGTATGTAGATTTGTGAGGAATAGGTAAAATGTTAGACTCTTAACGAGTATGTATAGACATGTGGAAGATGGTTTGGTATTGTGCTTAGAAAACTCGGTATCATGTATTGTGAATATTGAACAATGTATTGAATGGAGAATGGTATGTACTCGGTTTAGAATTGGAGTTTGATTTGTATTGTGTTGTACTTGGGTATTCCGGTCCATCAGACCGATGCTGTAGTGGAAGTAAGCCTTGTTAGTCACGTGGGTGGCTAACGGCATTGTATCACCCTCCGATGAGTATGAATTATCCGCTGCGTAAGTATGGAAGTATGAGGTGATTGGACGGTAATGACAAGATTAGCGGTAGGGGTGTTACATATAGCTAGCTTCTTCATCATCTTGGTGAGTGAAGATAATTGAGCGGAGAGAAGATCGGTGAGCTCAACATGTAGGAGACCCGCTGCTCTTGGAGTTCTTCCCTTAGGCTTAGACCATTGCCTTGTGTTACTAGTCATCACCTCTAGAAGTTCCATCCCCTCTTGTGGTGACTTAGTCATGAAGCTCCCTCCAGCTGAGGAGTTCACAAGGAGCCTATTCGAATCATCAAAACCGTTGAAAAATGATAGACATAATGATTGGTCATCCAAGCCGTGGTGGGAGCAATTCATCAACATGTCTTTGAATCTATCACATGCATCATATAATGATTCTCCCGGCTCTTGGAAAAAGTATTAATCTCTCCAATTAATTGCCTCATTTACTTGTGGGGTAATACTTGGCAAGAAATTTTTTAGCCATTTGTGCCCAAGTGTGGATTGATTTTGATGGTAAGCTCCTATACCATTTTGATGCAGCGTAGGACAGCGAGTGAGGGAAGAGCTGCAGGCGTATCCTCTCATTAACTCTTCCAGCTTTACCAAATGAGTTGCAAAAGTCGAGGAAGAGACTTAGGTGGTTGGGAGCTTCAACGGGATTTGCTCTGCTGAATTTTCCTAAATCCCGGACAGTAGTGATGTAGTGGGTCTTGAATACCCATTGTCCGGCCTCTTGAGGCGTCAACTCCGGTAGGACTATGGCCGAGGTCTCCCTTTGGTGTCCGACAGGTTGTAGTCTTTGAGAGCCATTAGTTGTGGGTTCCCGTTATCTTCTATTGCCGGTTCTTGATCAGCCATGGTTGGATTTTTTAAACTCTTGATGGCTCGCAACAAAGAACGCTCGAGCTCAGGTCTCGGACTAACAAGTGGAGATCCCTTGGCTCGGGTGTTTGGCATACACCGAGGAAACAGAAGGTACCAAAACCACACCAACACCAAATGCTCTTAAGTAGTAGAAAAGGTAAGATTATAGACGAACAACTAAACACACTAATAACGAAAAGAAAATAAACAGGATAAAAGCACTAAATTCACGAAAACTAAAATACCGAACCTAGGGAAATCAATTTCCCCGGCAATGGCGCCATAAACTTGTTGGAAAAATTACAAGCATAGTAATTGAACCTAGCTAAAATGGACAAGTGCACCCAATTCATTGCAATAAAACAAGTGTCGTATCCACAAGGAAATTGGTTTCGAAATCCAAAGCTTCGGTATATTAGTGAAGTGCGAATAAACAGTAAAAATGGGGTTTAGCCTGAGGCAAGCTTGGTTGTTTGTTAATTGAAATGCAATAAAACTGTAAAAAAAATTATGAAATGGATGGGAAGAGTACCCTAGGATAGTGGGAATCACCTAATTCACCCAAAGAATCTCAAAACCACAACTCATTAACTCATTGTCTATTAGATCTCAACTCATGAATCCCCAAATCATGGAAAAATCCAATTCTTACCTAATTAGTCAAACCCCTTAATTAAAGGAAGTTTAAGTCACTAAGTAGCATTAAACAAACACTCTTAATCAATAGCCCTAATAATTTACTCCCAAAATCAAGAGAGCAAAAGTTAGGGTTTATCCCCCTTTTGGTCTGGCTCCAAACTCAAACTCAAATGTTGAATGAAACCACCATAAATGCAATAAGAGATCAATTTAGAGCATTTATTGATATTGAAGGGGATAAAACAAGAGTAATAAATGAGTTAGGTTTCTAGCATTCAATGAGCAAAATAGGGTCAAACCCTCATCCTAGGATACAAATGGAACTACTCAGCCATAGCTAAAGGAAAGAGAAAGGAGAAGAGAGAAATAGCCATTAGAGGAGCTTCCAAGCTTTTATGGAGGTAGAAATCTTCACTTTCTTCTTCCTCCTTTCTTCTCTTCTTTTCTCCTCTTCTTTTCTCCCTTGTTTTTGCCACTCTCTCTCCTCTCTTTGGCTGAAGTCGTGTGTCTTGGATAATGAGGAAGGAAGCCCCAAAATGTAGCCTTTTAAAAAAGATAAATCTGGACAAAATTTCCATCCGACCGACCTTGTCAAGGTCGGTCGCGGGATCGGTCGGACTCTTAGAACGATGCACGTGACAGATTTTAAGCTCAAACGATCTTGGACAAGGTCGGTCCCAAGGTCGGTCGATTCCAGTGTGCTAGGAACATCTTGAACAGAGTCGGACCGACCTTACCAAGGTCGGTCCCAAGGTCGGTCGGGACCAGGAAGTCCTTCTTTTGTGCCGGAATTCTCCCGATGCTTCCCGTTGGCTTGGCATCCTTCCCGAAGTGCTCGAACATTGATGCATTCTCAAATTAAGCTCCCAAAAATGTACTCATATGAGTATTTACGTATTTGAATATGTCAAAAGTATAAGATCACTAATAATCACAAAACTACTCCATAAAGAGGTGAAATAAGTCATGCACCGAATAAAATGACGGTGAAAAAAAGACCTTGAGATAGCACTATTTCACCACTTATCAGGGCTCGTAGTCAACGATACCTTAACCTTAAGGTGGTTACCAATAATTATGATAATCAAAAGGGGGTTAACTGTATTATTCCAAAACCTCAAAGGAGTTCCTAGTAATTTACTCTAAATTTTATAAATGATTTCTTAAACTATATATTATAAAATTTAGTTTTATGAAATTATTTTATCTTATATGTTTAATATTAAAGTAGACTAATATGTCATAAAATAAACAAGACAATCAATTTAAGAGAGAATGAGTATTAGATTATATGGAAAGAGAGATACATAAGAATAAAAAACAATGAATTAACTACACATCCCCACATTCATACATACTACTATTGTTTTTGCCGAGCTTTAGGTCGACGTCTGACACACATGTGGTCATACGTCATTTTTGCAAACAGATACAAATATAATCCTTAACATAGAATTCACACTCTTGTTTGTTTTATGGCATGTTTTTTATCTTAATATTAAGTATATATGATAAAATAATTTTTTATAACACTAAATTTTATAGTAATATATAGTTTATCATATAAAATATTTTACCTTATATATTAAATATTGAAATTAAACAATATGTTCAAATAATAAAGAAGACAATGAAAAAAGTATCAACCAAGAGAGCCTATAAGTAGTCAGTGATATGGTTACTTTTTGTGTGCATAATTAATTAAATTTTTAGAGTAAATTACTTTAAGCATGTGGTGATATTTTTGGATTATAAATGTATCTTTCAACTCATTTGAGGTATGAAGTTATAATAAACGCGTCCAACTCTTTAAACAATTCTCTTCAACCTAATAACTTATCTCTAATATGTTATATGTCATTTGTCCTACTAGGTAAAAATTGAAGGTTAACTCTACTCAAAATCGAATCGTGTTCTCTTTAAAAGCCTATTCTTTGATTATTGAAGGGATAAAATTAAAGTTGATTTAGAAATAGAAACATACAGTAAAAAAGAAATTACAGGTATGATTATGTGTTAAGTATTTATTATTGTAAGTATGATGAAATTAATGGCTGAACAATAATTTTAGGGTTCACCATTAGATTAATACCTTACACTCTTTTTTAAGTACCAACCTAAATTACATAACTTATGGCTCCGTTCAGTGTTGTCTCTTGTTAGAATTAATGCTAAATCCGTTGAGTTACTCTTGTGAAGTTAATTGGTTTCGTCATCCAATTAATTTATTATTCACGAAGAGTTTCACGGAAGTTGAAGATGCATTAGTGGGAGCATTTATGCGGTAAAAATTAATGGCGTCTAAAGCATTTGGTTTTCTAACATTATGAGGATGTTAAATAAAAGAAGAAGTTAAGACTTCTGGCTTTCTAGATACCCACGTGTTAATTGTTCCTAGGTGTTAATGGATTGTGTTAATTAAGTTGTAACCGTTGTAACTTGTGAGCCATTATTATATGGTTGTTACAAGGTTAACGTTGGGATAAGTGAAGGGTTTAGATCTAGCACTATAAATAGATCTAGTAACCCGTAGCTTTGGATCATCCCAACTTGTGGGGATCACATCCAAGGGAGTCAAGGGTGGTTCTATGGGAACTCAAAGAGACTCGGGTAATAACACTAAGGGAAACACGGGAAACACGGGTTGATGGGTTGGTTGGGTGATCCTCATGTAAACTTGTAATCCTCATCTTCTTAATGAAAGTTGTTCTATCTCCTCCCGTGGATGTAGGTCATGTTTGGACCGAACCACATATATCCTTGTGTCACTAATTTTATCATTACATTATCTTGTGGTTTTTTCTTCTTCGGTAACCTTGTCGATCTCACCACGATCCTGGGGAAATGGGTCCGTAATCCTAACAAGTGGTATCAGAGCTCATGGTTTTTGGGATGTCCGTGTTGGTGGAGATGTCATCGGGAAGAAAGAATGGTGATTCAAGATGATGTGGGTTTTGATAAAAGTGAAAAATGAAGGAAGGAGTTGGAGAGGTGATGTGTTATTAAGAAGATGTTTGGATTGAAAACAAGTTCGGTAGAGAGGAAGAGCTCGTAAAAAAATCGTCAACTACGTGTGTTTTTTGGTGTGGGGGATGTACTTGGAGATGATGATGTGTTGTTAGAAGATCAAGTTGGAAATCTTGGATCTTGAAATATCCGTTGCATTATTCACAATTTGAAGTTATATCTAATTCTTTATTTACAAACCCTTTGTGGAGGGAATAAGGATAATAAAGAATGGTAAGATCTAGTAAAGCTTCTGTGGTGATGGATTGGTGCAGCAAATGGGAAAAATATTTTCTCGGGTCACGTGACGGATCGTGGACTTCCATGGAGCACTGGAGATCATCTAGCAAGTGAAGGACCTAGGGTTGTGGTAGCGCGCATATAACCATAAACGGAGCTTCGCGTGGTGATCAACTGTGAAGCTACTAGTAGGTCATGTTTGGAGACTTTGCGAGAACCGGATAAAGACGGGAGAGATCACTATTGTCTTTGGTTGCGTAGTTGTTTCCTGAGTTGCTACTAACTTCGTGTTTGTGGCGGGTCCATGAAGATTTGAACCAGATGAGTCTTTGAAGGCTCAAGGAGGAGTGGTCAATTTACCGAAGTTGGAATGCAAACAGTCCAGATGAAGTAATCCAGTTTAGTCCTTGTGTTGCTGTTTTTGATTATCTTCAAGAGGGAGTTTGGCATCAATGGTGGTATGTGATTGACCGGATTGAGCATTAAGAGGAAGAATTGTTAGAATTAATGCTAAATCCGTTGAGTTACTCTTGTGAAGTTAATTGGTTTCGTCATCCAATTAATTTATTATTCACGAAGAGTTTCACGGAAGTTGAAGATGCATTAGTGGGAGCATTTATGTGGAAAAAATTAATGGCGTCTAAAGCATTTGGTTTTCTAACAATATGAGGAGAGTTATGAGGAAGTTAAATAAAGAAGAAGTTAAGACTTCTGGCTTTCTAGATACCCACGTGTTAATTGTTCCTAGGTGTTAATGGATTGTGTTAATTAAGTTGTAACCGTTGTAACTTGTGAGTCATTATTATATGGTTGTTACAAGGTTAACGTTGGGATAAGTGAAGGGTTTAGATCTAGCACTATAAATAGATCTAGTAACCCGTAGCTTTGGATCATCCCAACTTGTGGGGATCACATCCAAGGGAGTCAAGGGTGGTTCTATGGGAACTCAAAGAGACTTGGGTAAAAACACCAAGGGAAACACGGGAAACACGGGTTGATGGGTTGGTTGGGTAATCCTCATGTAAACTTGTAATCCTCATCTTCTTAATGAAAGTTTTCTATCTCCTCCCGTGGATGTAGGTCATGTTTGGACCGAACCACGTATATCCTTGTGTCACTAATTTTATCATTACATTATCTTGTGGTTTTTTCTTCTTCGGTAACCTTGTCGATCTCACCACGATCCTGGGGAAATGGGCCCGTAATCCTAACATCTCTTTTTTGGTATTTTTGAGTTTGACATTTTTGATAAAAAAAAATGTTAAACCGCCACTACCGAACAATAATTTTCAAAACAGCCACAAATATACCACCATAAAACAATCATAAAACAGCTAGTAATTTATGTTGCAAAGAGAATGAATACCGTAAACAGAGGCGGGGCCAAAAAGCTGTAATTAGGGGTGAGAATATTTAATAATATTAATTAATTTTTAAAGATTAATTTTTAATAAATTAATTTGAATTTTCAATAATTTAACTATTTTTAAAATGATATTATATAATAAATTTGACATAAAATTAAATTAAAATATAAATTATATATAAAAAAGTTTGTTTCCCCTTTTTTTTTAGTTTATTTATAAAGATTGGTATACTAAATTATAAGTTAATGACAATAATATAAAACAATAGTTTTAAACTAGTAGTGTTTTTCTAAAAACTTATACCAAAAATTATTTTATAAAAAATGAGTTGTTTTTACAAATATTATAAGTGAATCCTTGACCAAGAGAATTTTTTCACTTATATTTTGAGTAATTCTAATATTTTCTAATTTATAGAATCTGTAATAAAAACTAAAAAAAATTTGTATTATGGATAGAAGGGGTACATGATTACTAAGAATGACATAATAATCCATTTTTTTTTTAACTATATTGCTAAAATAAGGTATAAAATCTGAATATTTAATTATATGTACATATAGTAATATATAGGTCATATTTTTAACAACTAATTGTTTATTTTTGTATGATGTAAACATTAATAAAGTTCACTAATTAATTATTATATTTTCTCTTTATTCAAATGTGAACAAGTAGTCTCGTGTGTTAAACCATGTATAGTTACAATTGTTGTTATCCATTGATAGAATTGTGGTTGATAATAGTGAAGTTATTTATATAAACCTTAATATAAATGTTAACAAATATTGATTGTAATAAAAATTTGTTGTTTTCGTAATTAATAAATTATGTATTTACTAATCCCTATATTTCTAGTATATTTATTTTCATCTTAACAAAAAGTAATTTTAATTGTAACACAAAAAATGATAAACACACTACACGTAATTAACTTATTCAAATACGCTAGACAAAACCACCATATGCCGAACACCAATTTTTAAAACAACCATAAAACAGCCAGCATAAAATAACCAACGAATCACCAAAAAAAACAACCATTATGGAACCGTTGTCGAACCTGGGATCTACGACCTAGTGTATTATCATGGGACACCCCTTCAAGGTCGAGGAGTAAATTTATTTCAAAATTTTATCTGTGATTTTGTTGTACTCCTACCACTCATGTCATGTCATGTCATGTGAAACATCTCCTACTCTTTCTTCCGACGCACTTCAGTACAAGTTGTACAACTGGACGGACCTTCCCCTGTTTCGTCCGTTGTTTTTTATACGGACCCGGCCACTCTGTAATCTGTAGTACTAGACTGTAGTATACATGTAATTCTCTACACACTAGCAGTACCTACGTTGGGAATGATGCTTATCATTTAGAGCTGATCAAATTACTGTAGTATACTTGTTGGGTCTGGACCAATTCAGATCTAGGCTGCGTTCTATGACAAGCTTAATGGAGATTAATCTCCTTTTAGCTTTAAGGTCGCGTTCGATCCGCGCAGTTTTTTTTTCTCAACATTAATGTGACACTTGTCCTTCTACCATTGGTATATTGTATGCATGACCCCGCAAAAGTAACACATGTCCTTACTACATTAGTTAACTAGAGTCACATTAAAGATAAAGCAGGCAGAAGCTGCGTTTCGAACGGCTCCTAAGTAATAGACAAGTGTCAACATATTATTGATTTATTATCTGACCATGGTACACTTGGCTAACTCTCATATGTTAACCATACATGGATTTAAAAAATCGCAGCCAAGGCTGCGTTTCAGCGTTCACTTCGAACGCACCCCTAGTTTTTTTTTCTGCGGTTCATCCAACCTGAATTTTCATTTTATTATAAATAATTAATAAAATAAATAAAAAAATAAACATAAAATATTAAATAATTAATAAATTCTAAATAAAAAACTTATATATATTACATATGACATAAAACCATATATATCATATACGTATATTTTTAAATAGTACTACCTCCGTCCCATTGACAATGTCTTGTTAGACAATTACACGCAAATTAAGAGATGAAATTTAATAAAGCTTATTTCTCATATTATCCCCACCTTTTCATTTGTTTGTTGTACTACTCTCCGCGTAATGGATTTCTAGTTAGTTGTAAATGGAATGGCATTTATGGAATATGAAGTAGAAAATAGATAACATTTTAGGACAAAATAAAAACTGACATCGGAGACACCGTTAATAGGACAGATGTAATAATAATAAATGGAGTATTTGGTATTGGTGGTGGGGTTTGGCCTGTGGCCGACAATTGCCGACTTCCGCCTTGTTCAACGTTGCATAGCAGATCTGACATAGATGTGAAGGAGGTTATTAAATGACTCCATTGTTCTCACTGATCGGTATCGTTCCGTTCGCAAAATAATCATCATAGAGAGTTAGTTCATGAGTACGGCAGTTTCATTGGAATTTGTCAGATGCAAATCTCACTTACCTCTGTATATTTCTGCTTGTTATATAATATATATAAAGTATAAATAGTTCAAAATATTGGACCCCATGAGAGTTTTAGTCTGCGTCCGCCCCTGTGACCAAGGATAATGTACGTGCACCAGAACTATCAACTTATGCCTTGAAATATTCATTTTGCTTGGCGATATTACAATAGCGGCCTAGATATCTCATTGAATGTCTGGGTAGCCAGGGATCAATGGAGGAAAGCTCCACTTTGTCTTGTGACAAATTTGGCAATGATGTCATGTTTGAAGAAGAGCATAGTAGTTAGGACGAGACAAGGTTTGCTTACATCTCATTCTTTTACACAAATTTTCAGCTAGTTTACGTATTATCATATGGGATGATCAGCTCAGTCTATTCTTTTAAATGTATTATGGGTCGGGTATCATCAACCCAAAAACTTTATTCAAAACAGCATTATAAGTTGGTTAATTAATTAGTTTACACACTATTATTTGGTTAACCAGTTCGAAAAATCTAATAAAAAACACCTTATATTGGTTTTTACATAATCATCTAGTTTTAAAATAAATCATCAATTTATATCAAATATCTGCTACCAGCTCTCAAAACCCAAAAGATGGGGCATAAGTCTTTTATTGGCTTAGGCTGTATAGAAAAAGAGGAGTAATTCCCAATTCCCGTAGAATGTTGGTGACTGAACAATTTTCAATCAGAACGGAGAACCTGGAGCTGAAGTCATGTTAGAATATGGAGAGTGACATGTGTCAATAAGAGATTGGAGGAAAAAAATTAAGAGAAGAAAGGGAAATAAATAAAAAAATAAATGAAAGAAAAGAACAGTAGTAGAGCGTACATATACACGGGAGTTTGTTGGGGAATGTGTAGTTTTATTAGTAGGAGAGAGAAACAAATTTTTTTAAAAAAAATGTTATAACTTACTCCCTCCGTCTTGAATTGACCGTCCTGTTTGCTTTATGGCACGTTTTTCCACTTCAATATTAAGTATATAAGATAAAATAATTTTATAAAACTAAATTTTGTAACATATAGTTTATCATGTAAGGAATCATATGCAAAACTTAAATTTTCAAAATTAATTTATCTTATATGTTAAAATTAAAGTCAAACGACATGTCCAAATAGTAAACAGGACGGTCAATTCAGGACGGGGGAGTATAAAATAAAAGTGTAAAAATAAAAAAATTATACAACTGTTCATCATTTTTCGTGCTCTTCAAAACAATGTATCATGGATATGTTTCGATAAACTTAAAATTTTATTTTTTAATGAGTATATATTAGGTATTTTTAAAGTGAATCTCCTTCATTAGCAAAATTAATCTTCTTTAATAATAAAATGAACCTTATTAATTAAAAAAATGAATCATGACCCCAAACACTCTAAAAACCACCTTATGAAAGTTAAAAACGTCAAAGACATTTTTATAGTTTGTAGTGCAGGGTTTAGGGTCTAACCCTTAACCACAACCCCTAAAAACCTGTCAAGCCTATAATGACAATATAAAGTGCAGACTAATACCAAAAAGATTACCTACCCCCAAACACCTTAAAATTCACACTTGCATAAGTTTGTGGTAGGATTAACTTTTACTAGTATTAAATAAAATATTCACTTTTCTTAAACCTTTTATTCACCTTTAAAAAACCTTTGATTCACTTTTCTTAAACCTCTTATTCACTTTAGCTAACAATCTCTATTTACGAGAATCACTTTTCTTAAACCTCTGATTCACTTTTATTAAACACATGATTCACTTTATAAAAACCTCTAATTCACATTTCTTAAACCTCTTAATCACTTTAGTTAAACAATCTATGCTTACAAGATTCATTTTTCTTATTACCCTGATTCACTTTGTAACAACTTATGATTCACTTTTTAACAACCTTTGATTCATTTTTCTAAAACCTCTGATTGACACTAGTCAAACAATCAGAATCACTTTAGTTAAACAATCTCTGTTTATGACATTCACTTTTTTTAAAACCTCTTATTCACTTTTACGTAACTCTCTGATTCACTTTTTAACAACCTTCGATTCACTTTTTAACAACCTTTTATTCATTTATTGTAAACTTAAGACTCACAATGAATTTTAAAAAATATGTACATACAAAAAATTTAAAATTTAAAATTTATCAAAACATATTCATGTTTGGTCTTATTTTGAAGAGCTCGAATTATGATGAACAATGGTATAAAATTTATATTATTTGGACTTATATTTAATAAACTACAACATTTTAAAGTTTTATAAAAGTATAAAGTATAGCGTTTTCAATTGCAAAAAATGTGCTCGAAGATCCCACCCATATACTGGTTGGTCTGATGATCAGCTTTTTTGTTGTCAGTTGTTAGACTAGCTGTCAAAAAGATTGTCTGAAAAACTATATGAAATACTAACGTCAAACACAACCTTAGGGATATACTTAGCCGTTAGCCGTGGTGATTTACGTAATCTTTCTCTACATGTATGGACTTAGAAATTTATATGTTAAAGTGTGATAAATGAAGTACCGAACAAGGTAAATGAGTTGTTTTCTGATGTCAATAAGTTAGCCAACACTAAATTTCAGGTTGATACCAAAACAAACCTAGTAATTTGCTTTCATTTTTAAAGTCCCGATGACGTGTTAGTGGGAAGGAATACCAGAAAAGCTAGGGTGAACATGTCGGAGACTATTAAGCAACTATAACAGTCAATCTTAAAATCATAAGAGTAGCCACAGCAAGGTGGATTCCAACCGATGTATCGGTAAGGAAAACAAAAATAAGACTACAATAGAGTGGAAAACAAAAATAAGATTACAAGTGAGTGGATTCACCTTAAAATCTATCTCCCCAGATCTTAACTAAGGATTGTACTCTCCCCCATTTTACCCCTTCTCACTCCTGCGGCTTTCTCGTTCTCAACCCATTCTGTTGGGTAGTGAAAAAGCAATAGAAAAATAAAGAGAATAAAAGTTAAGAACTTTTGTTGGTGTGATGTAAGAAGTTTCCTAACAAATAAAATACATATTTGAATGACTAGGATAATAGTACTAGTAAAATTATGATTACATGGATAAGAAAAGACAAAGAATATGTTTTCATTCTATGAGCATGTTTATCGGCTAATGGTGAGATATAGTTCTTAGTAGATGATTTATTATTTTTTTATTTCAACTTTCTTGACTATTTTATTATTGTTTTTTAGTTTTATAGTTTACACTTCTCATTGCACTGATATTAAAAGTAAGAACTATTCTCTTCATCTTCCCTCATTCTCTATATCCACATGAGCATTTTGAAAACCAGTAGGGTCGAATGAATATCAAAATCTGTTCGACATGGTTTTTTAAGTTGTTTTAGTTTGATTATTTTATAGTTATTTTTATATAAGATACTAGTATATTATTGAGATGAAGGCGATATGGGATTCATATAGAATCCATTCATTTATATAACAATTATACTATCAAATATATTAGAGAGGAATGAAACCTTAGACAAAAGATTTATCCCCTATTCTTTTGTCAATATTATAAGTTGGTTTATTTATCAGCTAGTTTGTCTCTTAGCTAGTTTGTTCTCTTTGTATGTTATATAAATCAATTGTCATATCAACTATTTTTTCTCTCTATTTTTCCTAATTTCAGCTAACAACTGATATCAGCTCTCGATTCAGTTAGGAAAAAAAGGGGTCTTAGACAAAAACAATTAAGAATAAAAAAAGGATAATATTAAAAGTTAGAATTCTAAATACTGACTATGAAAGTCTTGATCAGTCAGATTCTATGACACATGACTATGAGTTTCACCACAGACATGACAAAAATAAATGATGATAACAAACGAGAGGACTGATGAAGACGGGCGGCTACTGCCAAATGCCAATTCACCCATATAAGAATAATGGTAACCACGATTTACAAAGGGTTTTTCCACATTCCCAAGAGTGGCCTTCCAAAGGAAATTTCGAACCCAGAGGAAACGCGGATCACATTCTCGCGAGGGCTGTCAAAACATTCCTACCGTGAAACAAATTGGGTTGACTTCAATTCAATGGATCGTTGTATGTGCTTTAATTAACTCAATTGTGACCGGTTTGGTTTTGGTTATGTATTTTACACTAAACTAATTGTTTATTTAAATAAGGTTAACTGATTATAAAGAATACAATATATAAATGGGGGTTGCTATTCGCAGTACAAAATTACTAATCACCGCAGTACAAAATTTTTTAAATTCATATTGACGTTGTACACATGTAATGATGTGTCACTGTGTTTTTTTTTTCTTCAAAAATGATATCTGAAAGTAAACTTTACCGAAGTAGTTTGTAGTTGATTAGTAGCAAATTTTACTAGTTACTTTTTGTTGTAATCAATACAGGAACCTTTTTTTTGGAAAAAAAAAGTGTTGGATTACATTTGTATGTGTTTATATTAATAATTTGACTTAAAATTAATTTGTACTGCGAATAGCAAAATACTTTACTATTTGCAGTACAATTTTTTTTTCACCAAACTTAGTTGAATAAGTTGGAATGTTGTGGGGAGACATTCTCCACCATTGACACATCACTCTCTTCTGTATCAGAAAGGAATTCATGCTCCCATATGATATTAGAAGTGTTTTCGGAATCTGATGAGTGACTCATGATAATGTGAATGGGTTATGAATTTGAAGGAGTTGGTGGTGTGGAAATATGAATTGTAAAGAATCAGTAGCAACTCTACTCCTTTTTTAGAGAAAGCACAAGCTCCAGATTTTTGCTTCAAACATTGTGCTTGTGTCTGATAGTGACTCTGTCCTTAAAGTTGATGCTGAAGCTAATAGTGAGTGTGTCCTTACATGTATTCCCCATAAATTTTGTGAAATGTCATTTCGTACCTTGTATAGTCTTACATGGTGGTTGTGTGTGATCATGTCTAATATTGACTGTGTCTTTACATGTAGTGCTGAAGCTAAATAGCCATGTAAGAAGGTACATACTTGTATTCCCCATAATAGTGAAATGTCATTTCGTACCTTGTATAGTCCTATAAGGAATATTATGGGCTGGCATACTAGAATGCAGTAGCTGTGTAATAATGTACATGCATGTCACCCCTTTTAAAAATAAGCAATTTACACACAGATTTACACACACACACACACACACTAAGTGAGCTCACTCTTGTCAAATTAAGACACTAAGTGAGCTCACTCTTGTCAAATTAAGACACTAAGTGAGCTCACTCGTGTCAAATTAAGACACTAAGTGAGCTCACTCGTGTCAAATTAAGACACTAAGTGAGCTCACTCGTGTCAGATTAAGACACTAATTGGCTCATATATCGTTCTTCGGTTTCATATAGCGTTCTTCGGTTTCATATAGCGTTCTTCGGTTTCATATAGCATTTTTTGGTAGATGTTTGGACGTGGAATAAACGTGTTGTTATACTTTTCTGGATTTATAATCATTGGTAGATGTTTGGACGTGGAGTTTTTACATTTTGATATATTTCAGTTATTGTGACATAAACATTACATTCTAACCGCTTCGTAGAGTTGCCAATTCCTATATTTCATCCTTCACATGTGACTGAACTCAGGCGCATGCTGTATGATGTGTCTGAATTGCTTGAAGTTGAAGCCCAGTAAGGTTAATAATTGTATCTGTTTCTTTATGATGCACTTGTATATCTCCATATAAAGCTTTTGCATCAGTTTTCATCGATACAGTGTTTGTATAGGTCTGAAGAATCTAGTCAGTAGTCAATCAAGTGTTGTTTGACTTCTGACGTAGTTATTTCCTGAATTATGTGTCTAACTTGATTTCGAATTTATGGTCAGGCACCTACGAAGACTGCTGGTATGGTTGATATGAAAGGGTTAGATGCATCTACATTTCTCTAGTAGTTTGTTTCAATATTTTATGTTCAGTTTCTTGGAATGTAATTTTCGTTTGTATGTTGAGGGACAAAAGAAAAAAAAATGACGTTTACCTTTTAATAATGTAGAAGGCCTCTAATGGATAGTTAAAGAGAACAAGAACAATTATGGAGCAGTCTCCTTGGAGCTTAGAATGCCTGGAAGGATGAAAAAACAAGGCAGTGAGTGGAGTTTTCTGAAAAAGGATGGTGATTTTAATCTCGTTGCTGATACTTTTATCCTTATCCTAACAAACTAGGTATCAAAATGTTCAAAAGCTTCCAAAGGAAACAAGAAAGAATTTGAAAAGAAGGGTACTTCCCCCAAGATGGATACATCAGCAAATACTTGCCTGTTCCACCAAACTGCTTATCCATTCCAGATGTATCTGATGGAATAAGTGTCATGTCCTCGGTAGTTATGGTGCTACTCTTTTCTGCCATGCCCTTTGTTACCTTTTTTTTCCCAATGTTTTCATTCTTGTTTTCTAACTTATCTGCAGGATGTGTCTTCAGCAATGCTGAAGAAGGTACTAAGGAAGATCGAGGAAATAAAGAGTTCACGATCACGTGAGCCTAACTTCCAAGCTCATGAAGATGAAGTCAATGCTTTATAGGTGGCTGTAGCTCAGTATCTTCAAGTGCGAGCATTGGACAGAGAATTAACATTTAGGAGCAATGAAAAGCAAAAGAAACGGTGCATTTCTAGAAAATTTTGGCATAGTCTCCCTGTTTTTCTTCTCTTCCCCGGTTCTAAGAACCTCCACAAAATGAACCAGAAGGTGATGACCAGCAATTTCAGCAATACGGTAACAATCACCATGTCCACTAGAAAATAACTATATCCATACTGTATCTTAAAACAACAAAAACATTAAATCCTAAACTATGCCCCTCCATACTGATGATAGTACGAATCCCATATAGTCAAGGTACTGAGAATCCCTTCTAACCCCTGTTCAGTTTGCCTCTGTTCCTCGTGCGGCATCTGCTCACGGTAGTAACTCCATCCCAGCTACGATATCCAGGTAATAAAGGCCTACCAGCCTCAGTTGCCTCATGCATGAGTTGTAACATAATATTATAAAGTTAGTCTAGCATTCATAAAATGCTATAATCAACTGAAATTATACAAAGGAAGAGATCAACTTACTAAGGCGGGATCCGGCCGATGAACGAAGGTGTTTTCGTATATGTCAGGATTCATGATCTTCGATGGGTGGTTTGTGTCGTCACAATCCAGATAATCTTCGTCACATGCATGTACGACCGCCTGTGTCTTAGTCAACCCCGGAGTAGGTCCACACTCACGTGTGGTGTCCCACACTATACATGGTGGGGTACACACATCTATAGGGCTTTCCTTTTCTCCCTCTTTTTTCGGATCTATTGTTCGGTCTAATAGGGGAAGGTGGGATACACTGAACATACCCGAATTAGCGAAGACAACGCTCTGGCATATATGGCTCATTCACGGTCATGTACTGCAAGGTACCCCTGTACCAAGAGCGGCCCCTGTTCTCATTCACTCTCTCTCTCGACCGTAGGGCAACCAATCAATCTACATTGGATCACAGGAAACGTAAGCATCAGTAATAAACAATATAGTAAATAATACAAATTGAAATTGTTTTACCACTTACATTTCTTGCTGTCAGAGCATCTATATGCTTGCGGTAGCTCTCTAGTGAATTTTGATTTTTCTGTTGGAGGTGGGCCTGACAATCTCATAGCCCACGGTCTATCATCCCCATCACGCCAGTCAGCACTAACTGCTGGTCTAAGAGTGGGGAAGTACGCATATATCCAGCACTACATACATTTTAAAAAGAAATTATGCCAATTATTAATGTGAATTCATGAAAATTTATTACACATTGTTGTACATTAAAACACTTACCTCGAGAGGGTCAAAGAGCCAGCAATGCTATTACAGTCAGCACGAGATGCTACCCCTAGCTGGCGATACAAGCACGCAAGAGTACCTGCTCCCCATGCGAACCTCTTTAGCTTCGTATTTTTACCCATGGGAGTAACTAACCAGAACGGTAGAGGACTCATGCGTGAATGGCCCTTGTTAGCAAAGATGGTAGTAGCGAGAGCATAGTATAGCCAACCGCACGCCTGCTTCATAGGTACCCTCTGGCCGGTCGAACACCACTCTATAAGTGGACATATCTGAACAGCACCAGTATGCCACATGAATTTCATCATCTGGTCAACACCCTCCTCAAAATCTAACAACTTAGCCATCGCCTCCTTAAGCTCACTGTTTGTCGGACTCCCCAGAATCGGATGACCAACGATTGGGATCCTCAGTATCTGCCACACATCATGAAGTGTGATCGTCATCTCTCCAAAAGGCATGTGGAAAGAATTGGTGTCCGGCTGCCACCTCTCCACTCTCCACAAGGTCGATATCAAAGACATGTTGTTGAAGCCCCATGTGACATCTAGCAGATGCTCCAACGCTGAGTACTTAATCATATTTCTTGCCCTTTTGCAAGTAACCCCGCTAAACGGCCAGTTCGTGATTATAGTTTTCGGGGTTTAAATCCCAAAACCCCGTCCTAGACAATTAACACAAATTTTACACACACATGAAGAAATAGTTAAATCTACATGCCAAACTGAAAGATAAGATAGTATATACCTTAGTCATTGACCAAAGGTCAATGGTGACATGCCCACCAAAGCTGGTGATAACACTAGTCAGCAGTGGACCACCGGGTACTAGCACTTCAGTAAGCCTCCAGAAAGGGGGAATAACGGGCTCCATAGCGAGAGCATTCCTCATCAGTCGCGCTCTCCTGATCAGGGTCATCCTCGTCTAGGCCCTCATCCTCAGATGTCTCCTCAGCCTCCTCCTCCTCCTCCCCCTCCTCATCTATGTCCATGTCAACGGGTTCTGCAGCATCCGGAGGGGTCCGGAGGTCATGATAGCTACACCCAGCAGAAGTCTGTGCCTCTGCATGCTCCACACGGTGGTCATGATAGCTACCACCAGCATGATCGCTACCACCAGCATGATAGCTACCACCAGCATAAGTCTGTGCCTCCACATGCCCCTCCTGGTGGCTACTCTGACCCGATATATTGTAACTGGAGCTATGGAGTTGGGCCACATCAACAGATGACCAATCACCTGCAGAGGATGAAGGTTCAGCATCCTTCTCCTAGGTATGTCGAAAGCGACTGGGTCGGAATCATGGAATGACTGCGTGGATGGGTCCATGATGGGCTGCTGCTGTGGGTGATATGACGAGTGACGAGGCGGCTCAGCATGACCCTCCTGTGGCTGGAAAGATGAGTGTCGTGCAGGCTCAGCATGACCCTGCTGTGGCTGGAAAGATGAGTGTCGTGGAGGATCAACTGCGGCAGCCCGCTCACGACGGAACGAAGCAGTCATTGGCTGCTCCGAATTCCTGTCCTTCTTCTTTTTTTGCTGTAGACGTTCATCACAATATTTCTTTAGCTTATCCATCACTGCACAGTTGAAGCAAGCAACCCAGTTAAGATTAGTTACACAAGTAAGTAATAATAAATCAACAGAACAACTATAGTATAGCCCAAAACTTTCCAAATTCATCATTGTAATCCTTAACTCTTAACTAACTTTGCCAAAACTTATAATATAACATATTAGGTCAATATTATCTAAAATCACTTAAACTTTATTTTAAACCCAACCACAAAATAAGTTTATAAGTATATTTAGGTCATTATGAATAATAAATTATACAACAACTACACCACACCCTAGTTCCCTCATTTTACACTTTAAACCCCAAAATTTCATAAACTTGTCATTTAAGTCCTTTAACTCATTCTAATGCTTCAACCTTGTTCTAAACGCATTGTAAACTTAAAATGCAGTAAATAAAACAGTAGGCATTCGGCTTTAATTGTTACAACACCAAAACAATACTCTTTAACCCGAAAATTTCATAACTTGTCATTTAAGTTCTTAAACCTTATTTTAACTTACTCAAACTTATGCTATAAGTTCATAAAACAAATATATCATTATAAACAATTTCATACAGAAACAATTCAGCCCTATACATAACTAACTCTTTAGTTTTCAAAAATTGCATTTTAGCCCTTTTTACTTATCATTTTGTACCTATAAGCCCTTTAACGCATATTAATGCTTTAGCTTTGTTCTAACACATTATAAACTTAAAATACAGTAAATAAAACACTAGGTATTCGGCCTTAATACTTACAACACCAAAACATCATAAAAATGACATTTAACCCTAACATATGGAGTTACCTCCTAATGCCCAAATGTTGATTTTTCAAGAGGCTTGTAGCTTGAAGTTTTCCTTGCTCTTCGGCCCTATTACAGAGGAATTTCACCTTAGATTATTGGTACAAATTTCAATCTTAGCCAACTCTTTACTTTCAAGGTTTAGAGTTTTTACCTTTAACAAAGATGGACTTGTTTCGCTTGTTTTTCTTGGCAATTTCAAATGATTCCCAAGCTCCAATTTCCTGCCATAATACAAGGAAAAAGAAAGTTCAGAAATAGAACTACAACTTAGTAAAATTACTAGGTAATTTATGATTTATAATAATTATTCTATATAATTGTAACTCTTGACTTTATAATTGTCATTCTCTTATTTATATTTTACTTGTTTTATTAGCATTTTTTCAATTTATTTTTTCATGATTTATAATAATTGTTCTATATAATTGTAACTCTTGACTTTATAATTGTCATTCTCTTGTTTAATATTTTAGTTGTTTTATTAGCACTTTTTAAATTAAATTTTTCATGATTTATAATTATATTAACCAATATTAAAAAAATTAAAAAAAAAATCCCATCTCGCCCCAACAGACGGGGCGAGTCTTCTACGGTCGCCTTTGCAGCGGAGGCGAAGCAGGCAACGACGCCTTTGCGTCGAGGGCGAGCAGCGCAGGGTTGCCTTTGTCGGTGCAGCTAGGAGCGGCTACTCGTGTCGATGGCGAAGGCGAGCAGCGTGGAGAAGCCTTTGTCGGCGCGGCGACAAGACGAAGCTCGTGTCCAAGGAAGAGGCGAGCGGCGATAAGTCGCCTTTATCGGCGCGGCGAGGAGATGCAGGTCGTGTCCAGTGTTGAGGCGAGCGTCGTCTGGTCGTTCAAGGAGCAAGGGCGAGTGACTGAACTCCATTAATGGAGTTTCAAGCTTTTTTTCCAGATTTTTATTTTGTAGATCTAGGCTAATTTAATGTGTATTTCTAAATTCTAACAACATATTTGAAATCACAACATCAAGATCTATAACTTGCAAAAAAAAATTGAAAAACTCACCGGAAAATTTTTCCGGCGGTGGTCCGACAGTGGCTCCGGCGATCAGGAAGAGATGATTCCGGCGAGGTAGTTTGGAGGAGAGATGGTGCGTTCATGAGAAATGAAGATACCGAACACATCCCGTTTATATATAACGTGCACGTTTTGGAGCGTTTTTTCAAAAAACGCTCGTTTTGACTCGTTTTCAACATATTAACGTCGTTTCGTACTAAATACAGTAAAACATCAATAACTTAGCATGAAATTACAATTATAACATCCAAACACAATAAAAACAGGTTTAACGACTTTTACTACAACGAGAGCGTTTTTTTTACCCGAAATTGGCGTTATCAACTACATTTTCAATATGACGTTTCTGAAATTGTGACAATGTCTGTAATTTAATCAAACATAACGTAAAATCGTTTACCAATGTCAAGTCCCGATTATAACGTTCGAACACAATAAAAACGGCTTTAACGATACAATGAGAGCGTTTTTTACGGTTCACGGTGACGAAATGCATATTTTGAAAAACAAAATTTACGACACGATGTCACTACATGTGTACAACGTCAATATGAATTTAAAAAATTTTGTACTGCGGTGATTAGTAATTTTGTACTGCGAATAGCAACCCAGCAATAATACTGTATGTTAATTATTCATATAGTTTAAGTGAATAATCAATATTATATTATAAAATTAATACTATGAATTATATTAATTAAAAATATTCAATTATAAGGTTGACTAAGTAAAACAAAATAAATTGAAATTTAAATGATTAGAACAACAAATAATAAATGAATCAGTTTTAAACAAAATGATAAATTAATAAAAAAAACTGAATTAAAATGTTAACAATAGGATTAATTTTAACTCAATCAACCACAACAAATCAATTATCCAGAAAACGGAAATCTCTTCACCTATCAATCAACATCCTATACTTTTTTCAGCTGAAACATATAGCTGATGTCAGTTGTCAGTTGAAATTATAAAAGTAGAGACAAATAATAGTTGATATGACAATTGATGTATGTGACATATAGAGAGAAAAAACTAGTTGATCAAATTTTTGATAATGTCACAAAAGAATGAGGCCATAGTAGTTCAAAAATTGATCGAACACTAGTTATGTATGTCATTTGAAATCATGGTTGTAAAAACAGTATGGTACGACAGTTTATACGGCGTATCGCCCGTTTTTGCAATTAAACATATAGATATAATCGTATGTAATCCGCCTCATCGAACACCCCATCTCGTAGTGGCGTATGACCGTATAATCATCTATATTTCCGTATTTACCGTATCTTTAAAGTATACGATATAAACTATTGAAGACAACGATTTGACGGAGCAAAAAGTGGTCCCATTCTTTTGTCAGATTATCAGACGAGTTTATTTGATCAGCTAGTTTGTTCTCTCTACATGTCACATACATCAACTGTCATATCAACCATTTTTTCTCTCTACTTTTTCTAATTTCAGCTGGCAACTGACATTAGCTATATGTTTCAGCTCCCAAAAGAAAGGCCTAATTTTTTCTATTAAATCCATAAATAAAAATAACGTTGACCTTATAAAAGGTGTTACTTTAGCAAAATATCATTAACTATAAATTGAGTATTTGTGAGGGTAAAATTACAATTATTCTAATAACTTTTCTATCCTACTATTTTTGTTCTTTTTTCTACTCGGTAATAGTGTGAATTGTTATTAAAATTCACTTATGTAACTTATCTTACATGATCAACAAAACTTCTACAAAAATTTTATGATTTAAGAATGTGACAAAATTTATAATATATAAATACAATTTGAAGGTATTAATAACAAAATATAAATATTATGTACAAAATGAAACATATTTCATACTTGTTAATATTTATTATAAGTTTTTTATTATTTAAATATTAATATTTCATCTGTACTAGTTACCTGTTTTATCTGCATTGATACTTCTCAGTAGTCCGTATCGAACTCCTATACTGTTTTTACAACCTATGCTGCAAACGAACGAGACCCTACACTGAACTAGGGTTGTTCATTCGGTTCGGTTAACTAAAAATCGATTTTTTTTTGAAATTTGAATTTCGGCTGTTTCGGTTATAACTGAATTAAACAAAATTATGTTCAATAACCAAATTAACCCGACACCGAATTAACCAAAAATCGAAATTTGGTTTACTTAATAATTGAAAACTGAATCAAAAATCGAATTAGTTACGATTAACCGTAATAAATTCGGTTAACCGAAATTTGTAAAAGTAAACTTACAATTTTCATTAAAAATTTAAAACCAAAATAAAATTCAGTTAATCACAAACCGAAATTTTTAAAAAAGTTATAAAAAAGTTTTAAAAAATCAATTTTTACTATAATTGAATTAGCCTGTATGGAAAAGTACTGGAAAATTATAAGCAGAATAATTTCAGCGATAGTGTATCCAAAATGCGCGGGTTATTTTGATTTCATTTCAGTTGACGCTAAGGTTTCTTACCGAGCATAAAATGCAATTAGATAATATAAGTGGCAATACAAATTCAGACGAATGATGTAGTATGCAAATATATTAAGATGGGATTTAATAAATGTAGTCTTAGTTGCCATCTTGATCAAACTATTAAGTTAATGGAGTGAGCTAGCTGGCATATTTATGTATCCATATCAAGGGAAGTTTATTTTAGCATAAATATGATATTTAGCTCTGTTTGGTATGGTTTTCTATGGTTGTTTTGTAGTTATTTTAGTCTGGTTGTTTTGGTTAGTTGTTTTGTAGTGTTTTGCTGATTGTTGTGTGCTGATGTTTTTGTGGTTGTTTTGAAAACTGGTGTCCGGCATGTGGCGGTTTCGTATAGCGTACGTGCAATGTGTTTATTATTTTCTATTTACTATTAAAATTTTGTATTATATTTTAAAACAATTTTTGTTAAGATGAAAATAAAGAAACTACTAACAATAAAATTAATATATACATAATTTATACTTCCTCTGTCCTGAATTGATCGTCCTGTTTACTATTTGGATATGTTCTTTTGATTTCAATTTTAATATATAAAATAAAATAATTTTTAAAATTTAAATTTTGTATAAAATTTCTTACACATTAAATTATATATTATAAAATTTAGTTTTATAAAATTATTTTATCTTATATATTTAATATTGAAATGGAAAAAGGTATGATGATGGTCGAGGCGGGAGTATCATTCTAACCGTTAATATTCAACAATTACTGTCAAATCAGAGTAGTAATTAAAAAACACACAAATAATAGTAGAAGAAAAGAGGCTTTCCTTTTTGTGCCACACGTCACACATGCGGGAAATGGAACACATCATCATTCATATTTCATACTGCAAATTGCAATACTTTCTGTACTCTGAAACACATTCATCATCAAGTATAGTATACTTAAAAATTAAAATCACAGCTAATATTACTCTCTCTGTCCTGAATTGATCGTCTTGTTTACTATTTGGATATGCTGTTTGACTTTAATTTTTAACATATAAAATAAATTAATTTTGAAAATTTAAATTTTACGTATGATTCTTTACATGATAATTATATATTATTACAAAATTTAGTTTTATAAAATTATTTTATCTTATATGCTTAATATTGAAGTGGAAAAATATGTTATAAAACACATGATAGTCAATTCAGGACGGAGTACTAATTAATAACCACTATTCATGTGAAACGACTGCTCTTTTGTCCAACTTTATTTGCACTGTTATGTTACCTAGCTTCTCCTTATCTTTAAGGTACAATTGGACCGTTTCCTGCATCTCCCTTCATTAAATTTGCTATTGATATTATTAGTATTATTATTCCCAGCAAGCTTGGTTTTACGCGTGTAATTTTACTCCACGAGTGGTCGAGGCGACAAAGAATGGTGGTGGTGCTCACTGCTAAGTGCTAACTGCTCAGCTCCAGCCCAGGTACAGACGTACAGTACTCACTCTTTTCTCATCTCCTTCACTAAATCAACGGCCAACATTCAATTTTGGGGGTGGGTAATTAACGAGTTTCGAGTTAGCGAACGTGACATGATCCAGCGTTGATTTTTATCCTGAATTGACTGTCCTGTTTGTTTTATGATATATTTTTTTATTTAATATTAATCATATAAGATAAAATAATTTTATAAAACTAAATTTTGTAATATATAGTTTATCATGTAAAGATTCATATGTAAAACTTAAACTTTGAAATTATTTTATCGTATATGTTAAATATTGAAGTCAAACGACATATCCAAATAATAAACAGGAAGATCAATTTACCACTAAGGGAGTACCTATAACTCAATCCCCTTATAAGCTGCATTTATTTTCATCATCTCACTTGAGAACATGGTTATGACTTAGTTCGTTTTTGACATATTTAATAGTAGTATATTTATAATATAAATGTATAGATTTTAATTTAATTCTAAAATTCAACATTTCCCCAATAAACCTTTAAAAAAACAACATTTCACCCATATAAAAACAACCACTATAAAACCAACAACGTCTAAAAATCTTAGAGTGATCGCGACGAGTGACCACCCACCTCCCATTCTGCATTATAAACTAGGCAAATTCGAAGTAACGGGCCGGTCGCACCCATACTTTGTACAGTCTAACCATTTGGCAGCCTAGTCAGCTGCTGACTGGATTATTTTTGCTGATTGGGCTGCCTTTTTACAATATTAACTTTGAATGTTTATAACTTTTAATATATAAGTCCAAAATAAAAAAAAATTATATCATTGTTCATCTAAATTCAAGCTCTTCAAAACAAGACCAATCATGGATATGTTTTGACAACTTTAAAAAAATTATTTTTACATGTGTATGATGATACACTAAAATGATAATATGATTCATTAATTTGATATTATGATTCATTAATATTGATCTTATCATTCATTAATTAATAAGTAGTGAATTAGATTACGAATACCGGAACTGATAAAAATCATTATCGTTTTGTAGTGTATTATTATTATTATATGGTGTATTTTAAACCTTATATGATGAATCATGTATTTTGCATACATACCAAATATTGTTTTTATATTGTATTTTGTTTGAAATTTTTATTTTATATGTTTACGATGATACACTTAAATGAAGACATGATTCACTAATTTTGATATTATGATTCATTAAAATTGATTGATAAGCGCATTTGCTTAGTAGCCACATGTGAGTCTCGATATGCTCTCGCCTCTCTCCCCCCTCTCTTCCCTCATCCCCCCCTCCCCCCCCACCCAGAGTGCCCACATCTCCGCCCTGTTAACCGTTCAGCCCCACCATGTCGCCACCCTCAATAACCGCTAAAGTGAATGTAACGCAAGCCTCCCCCACAGAAAACGCCGGAAATCACAAAAAACCTTGCTGGAAGTACCATACAAATAGTAAGTGCTCAGAATCCTTGTGAAGTCATGTGGAGGGATAAGGAATCCTCTTGGAGAAGGGGTAGAGGGAGTAGTAGATATTCGGAAGACAGAAGTAGTAGGAGGATGCCATGGTGGAAAACTAGGCAGAAAGGATACTACAATGAAGGGCATGGAGGCAAAGACAGCCTGGCAACACAAAGAAGAACCGTGGTGTACTCGACGCACGGGCAGCAGCAAGATAGGAATCGTAATAGCCCATGGGAGGTAGGTACAGGGTGTACATCCACGGTCTTCATTGATAATATAAGCCATCTAGTCACAGTGTACCAATTGGGGAAAATCCTGAGTAGATTTGCTAACTGCTCGAGGATCTTCATTAGTAGAAAGACGAGGAAGACTAGCCGGTCTGCATGCGCCTTTGTTGATGTTCAAAGTATAGAGGAGGCGAAACGTCTGATTGATGGTATCAAAGGCTGGGTCATAAACGGAAAGAGGCTATGGGCAGGATGGAATACCAAGGGGCTAGAGCCAGACAGTCCGCAATCCAATATTCGGGTCTCGGGACAGGAAATCCTGGGAGAAATAAGGACAAACTGAAGTGGGAGGTAACATGGCGACCTAAAAAGCGCTCAAATACAATGAGGAAAGAAAGAAGCAATGCCACATCGAGACTGTCATTAGAGATGGAGCCTGATCAAGGAATGCAATCTTATTTGCAGAAATGTGTGGTCGTGTCCCTACACGAAGAACGACAGGCAAGGGACGCAATGGATCTCATGCAGGAAAGATGGCCTCATATAACGGGTCTACTAGCATTCTCATGGAGAAAGTTCCTGCTGGTCTTCAATTCTCTGCAGGAAGCCTCAGAAATTATAGAGCAGGCCAAAGGTGGGCAGGTTGCGAAAGAGGTCAAGGAAATTCGACCCTGGTATGTGCAAGACCAGGTAGAACAAAGGAAGACATGGGTGGCCATGAGAGGCTTCCCGATACATGCGTGGAATAAACAGAACATGAGGAAAATTGTCCAGACCGTGGGCGACGTGATACAAATAGAAGAAGAGGAGGAAAATCTGTCTGTTGAGAATGCGGAGATACGTGTTCAAATAGAAACTTCTACGTTGCAGATGATAAATCTTAAGCTGTTAGTCAAGGTGGATGGACAAAATTTTCCAGTTAGCATTGTTGAAATTAGTAAATTCTCTACTAGTCAGAAGGAAGTTGATCCTGCGGAAAGCATTGTCCAAATCGTAAAACCTGATGACAGAGTAGGGGATGATGCGAGAAACTCCATAGTAGATGGGAAGAGAGAGGAGCAGGAAGATCCTCAGGAAAGTGCCGTAAAAGGTAATAATGATCATCACCAACCCCCAGGATTCCATATGCAGGCGGGAGAAGTGGCAGTTGCCGGCAAACAGTGCCATTCTTTTTGTCAGGAATATGATGGGGCAAGGCAGACAGGGGATCAAAAGCAAAACGACACATATGGGGCAATCCAAAGCGACCTTCGAGAAAGGGAGGGCCACGTGGATATTGAATCCCCAGTTGCAGTAAGCCCCAACAATCGAATGTCAGAAGAAGAGGATACGGGATTGATTATTCCCGAGACTGGAAGCATGCAACGGTCTGATAAGACAGATAATGGAAAGAAATCAAATATCGCGCAGGACAGGCGTGACCAGAATGTTTCCTTAGTAGAAAAGGTGGGGAGCAGGTTCTGACAGAGAACGCAGTAGACAGCACGGATGAGGACTTTAAAAGGGGCCCAGTGAGGGAGCCATCCCCAGTGCGCCCAACACTGGCAAATGCGGAACAACAAACTCCGACCAGTAAAGAGGGGTTTGGGCTAATTGCAGAGCTTTTTAATAACTCGCCCAAGCAGGCCCATTCTGGAGTGGCCATATCCGCAAGAGATGAAACAGGGCGGATCATAAATGAAGAAAAGGAGGCC
Organism: Limonium bicolor; assembly: GCA_023374045.1. Classification (NCBI taxonomy): domain Eukaryota; kingdom Viridiplantae; phylum Streptophyta; class Magnoliopsida; order Caryophyllales; family Plumbaginaceae; genus Limonium; species Limonium bicolor. The sequence goes on from CM041778.1 coordinate 285,852,807, forward strand.
GAGGAGTGCATAGAACTGCTTAGGCAAATGGGCTGTCGCATTCCAAGTCCAGCACAAACAAAAGAGAATATAGTGACCCAACTGAAGGCTCATCTGAACAAATAAGCCCGTGGGATGGCGACGTTTGGACTCCAGAATGTAAGAGGTATGGGGTCTACGGCGAAGCAAAGGAAGGTGCGAGAGGGGGTACGTAATCTGGGTATTTCTCTTTTGGGTCTTGTGGAAACGCAACAGAGTAGATCGGCTGGGGCTATCATCACTAAGTTTTGGGGAAAGAAAAAGCTAGCCTAGCATGGGATGAGATTCCCAGCCAAGGGAGGTCAGGGGGTTTAGTTGCTCTTTGGGATGAGGAAGAGGTAGATGTGGTGGACATCGAAAAGAGTGATAGATGGATGCGTCTGGATGTGAAAGCTAGGGTGGATGGGTTAATATCCTCGGTGGTTATTGTATATGCTCTATGCGACTATAGAGAAAGGAAGAGAATTTTTGACGAAATATTACAAGCAAGGAATAGGTGGCGCTCGGAACTTTCGATATTAGGGGACTTTAATGAGATTCTTGATCCAGCTGAGAGGCTACCATTGAACGGCGCAGGATATACAAGAGGCATGAGGGATTTTCGTGAATGGGTCGATGATATGGAGTTGGTGGAAGTTCAGTTGACCGACGCGAAGTTTACCCGGAGAGGTGTGGGCTCCCTGAGCCGGATTGACCGTGTGTTTTGCACACATGAATGGTTTGCCCATTATCCAGGTGCAAGCCTACGATCGAGTGAATGGACTGTTTCGGATCATCGTTTGTTGATATTAAAATCAGGGGCGGTGAATTGGGGCCCTAAGCCCTTCAGATCCATGGACGCCTGGCTTGAACACCCAGAGTTTGAAAAATTCATCATGCAACAGTGGGAAAATATGAATCAGGGCTCTACGCTTCACAAACTAAAGAAGCTGAAAGGTCCACTGAGGTACTGGAATAAACAAGTGTTCGGCGAAGTGAGACAGAAAATAGAGGAATGCAAGGAAAATCTGAGGAAGATTGAAGGAAAAATAGAGGAGGAAGGTGGGACACCGCAAAACGAGAATGAAAGAGTGTTGGCCTTAAGGAACGTAGAGAATGCAGAAAGAACACACGAATTATACTGGCTGCAACTGTCCAGAGACAAGTGGTTAAGAGAGGCTGATAGAAATACAAGATACTTCCATAGAAAAGCTACCATAAACCATAGAAAAAATGGCATCTCATGCCTGGTAACCGAGGCGGGTACCATTGACGACCCTACGGCAATTAAAAGTTATATAGTTGAATTCTTCTCTAAGCTTTACGAGGAGCAGAAGGTGACGGGTGTCTGGCCGCCTGAAATGAGCTACCCAGTGCTGTCACATTCTGAGGCTGCGCAACTAGAAAGAATTCCGACGCTCAAAGAAATCAGAGAGGCGGTCAAGCAATGTGATGGGGCCAAGGCACCTGGTTGTGATGGATATAACATGAAGTTCATAAAGAAGATGTGGCATGTGATAGGGAAGGAATTTGAGAAAGATGTGCAAAAATTCTTCATATCTGGCAAGCTGGAAAGAGGAGCTAATATTACATGGATAACCTTGATACCGAAGAAACCGGGTGCTACTCATTTGGCGGATTTCCGACCTATAAGTATGGTAGGCTGTGTGTATAAGGTGATAGCGAAAGTCCTAAATGCAAGATTGAGTAGTATCCTCCCAAAAATCATTGGTGAGACGCAGTCCGGTTTTGTGAAGGGAAGAAATATACTTGAAGGACCACTGATTGCTAACGAAGTCATCTCGTGGTTGAAGAAAAAGAAAAAGAAGGGAGTGTTACTGAAAATAGACTTAAGGAAGGCCTATGACTCAGTTTCGTGGCAATTTTTGGACAAAATGTTGGAATGCATGGGCTTTGGCCGAATATGGAGATCTTGGGTGAAGGAGTGTATTACAACAACGAAAATTTCAATGGTGGTCAATGGATCCCCTACAAAGCCGTTCTCTCCTAGCCGTGGATTGCGACAAGGGGATCCGATGTCCCCCTCGTTATTTGTTATTGTGGTTGAAGTTCTTAGCTGGTTGATTAGAAAAGCGGTGGAAATGGGCTGGTTTGCGGGCCTAGACATAGGACCGAGTCTTGTGAAGATAACACATCTACAATTCGCTGACGATGTGATGATCTTTAGCAAAGTTAACAAGGAGCAACTGATCCAGGTGCACAAGACCCTTATAATTTTTGAGGAAATGAGTGGTCTAAAAATAAACATGGAAAAATCTATGGCCTTTGGAATAAATATTGACGAGGAGGAGGCTCAAATGATAACTAGGATATTTGGGTGTCATCTTGGGTCGCTGCCGACAACTTACCTTGGGTGCCCGTTGGGTGCGAATCCGAGGAGGTCCTCCACGTGGGAGCCTGTGCTGCGTAAGTGTGAATCGAAGTTAGCTGTGTGGAAAGCTTCTAGCCTATCAAAGGCTGGGCGGGCCACATTAATTAAATCAGTGCTTGAGTCTCTACCGATGTACTATGCGAGTCTATCTGTTATTCCGGCTGCAGTAAGGAGGAAAATGGAAAGGCTACAGAGAGAATTCTTCTGGGGCAAAAAAGGTAGGAGCTTCACGCCAGTTAAGTGGGATGTTTTGGCGAGACCGAAGAATGCAGGGGGTCTGGGCTTTGTGAACCTGCAACAAAAAAATCTTGCATTTCTGACAAAATGGAGAATTAGTCTCGCACGGAACCAGACCCTCTCTGGAAAAGGGTTATTCAATCCATATATCATATCCGTGACGGTATGCACCCTGGCGCCCTTGATGATATTCCGCAGGAGCAGAGAGGGCTATGGTTTTCAATTCTGAAAGCTACCAGTAGAAACGAGATGATACAGCAGGTATTGAAGCAGAAACTTGTTATCTCGGTCAAAATCGGGCGCAATACCCGCTTCTGGTTGGACAGATGGCTACCGTGTGGCTGCCTAAAAGACACGTTTCCAAGGTTGTACCAGATTAGCATGCAGAAGGAGAATTTCATTGCCGACATGGGTGACTGGGTGGATGGCAGTTGGACGTGGCAACTCCTGTGGAGGCGGCCATTATTTGAATATGAAAAGTGCTCCGTGGATGAATTAAATGAATCTCTGTCAATCTGCCCCACGGCCGGCCACGAAGCTGATGAGTGCTACTGGAATTCCACTGGTAAATCTTCGGTCACTAAAGAATTATCTATTGCTTTGCAGACTGGGAATAATCAGGAGTCTCTTGGCTATCCTGATTTGAGGAAAATTGGGCTGGTCTGTGTGAGCCTAGGGTCGAGATCACCCTATGGCTTGCAGTTATTAGAAGACTGACAACAAGGGAATTTTTGTTCGAAAGAGATATAGTCCCGATTAGGGGAAGCTTATGCCCGTGGTGCGGACGGTCTATGGAGAGGTTAGAGCACGTCCTATTCCTTTGTGTGGAAATATCAGAAGTTTGGAGTCAAACCCTCCGGTGGTGGAATGTGGGCTTTACTTTTAAAATTCAGTAGCTGAGATCTATCATGATTGGTTCAACATACAGCTACAAGGTAAGGCGAAGAAGGTCTGGAGATCCACTCTTTGCTATGGAGTCTATTATGTCTGGTTGCACCGGAACAATAAGATCTTTCGGGATGAGCCTCTTAATACCCCAAAGGTTGTATCCCAAATCAAGATAGGGGTGTGGAGGTGGACGAATCGCTGGTGGAAAGATATGCCAATGTCATGTGGTCTATTTGTTAGCGCACAATCCCTCAAGGAGTATCTGGAGTAGTGGTGCTTCTGTTGCGTTTTTGCACCTTTGTGGTGCCTTTAGTCTTGTTTATGTATGGGCTGTTTGGCCTAGTGATATCTTTCTTGCTTTTGTAGCTTTTGGACCTTTAGGTTGTAATGGATGTGGTGGGCACTCTTTTTCCCCCTTTAGCTTTTTCCCAATGGGTTTTGCTTTGGGGGGTTTTAATGAGGCCTATTTCTAACCCATCCGACCTGAGAAATCAGGGTACTTATCACTAATAAATTGGCGTAGCCTAAATTATCAAAAAAAACTAATAAGTGGTGAATTAGATAACAAATTTCGGAACCGATAAAAATCATTATTGTTTTGTAGTGTATTATCATTGTTGTATGGTGTATTTTAAACCTTATATGATGAATCGCGTATTTTTCATATATACCAAATATTATTTTGTGTTGTATTTTAGTGTACATTTTTTTATCCTCATATGTTTACAATGATACACTAAAATGAAGATATGATTCATTAATTTTGATATCATGATTCATTAAAAGTGGTATTATGATACACTAAAATGATGTTATGAATCAGAAGTCTTATTGATATATATGAATATATACATGTAAATAATATAAATTTTTAAAGTTCTCAAAACATATCCATGTCTGGTCTTATTTGAAGAGCATGAATTTAGATGAACAATGGTATAATTTTTTTACATTTTGGACTTATATTTTATAAGATACAATAATTTAAAGTTAATATAATAAAAAAACAGTACAGTCAACAGCTGACTGGACTGCTGACTGAGTGCCAGATTACCGCACTATTGTTGTAGGCGGCGTGCTTGCACATCTCCACGCTGTATAAACTATCAATACCTGCAAATTCCACGTGGGGACATAATTTAGAATTTGCACGTGGGATCAGAAGCGCGAGTATTAGTTTTGATTTTTGTATTGGGTTAAATTTGCCAAATCTATCTCAAATAAATGAGCAGATAGTGAAAATTAATTGATACTATCTATGAAATTATTTAAAGGGTTGGATGAACGGGGAATTAAAGAAAGGAGGAAAATATCAACTACAAACAGAAAGGAGCAGGATGAGATCAATCGAACTGCTGCTCTCTGCGGCATTTACGCACAGCTTAATCAAAATGGAAATGAAATTGACTGGAAGAAGAGGATCCAGTCAGTAAATGGGGAAAAAACATATTTAGTTACAACAACCATAAAAAATGGGAACATGAATAGTACTATGAAAAACATATTACATACATATAGTATGCTGTAAATTATTGAACCTATTCTCTGACACACAACCATGTGTTTTTTTTTTCTTTTTTTTAAAAAAAATTCATAATAAAATATAATATTTTATAATTCAAGATGTATCTTTTTTTTAAAAAAATTTATGCCACAAAAATATTTTAAAATCTACAAAATATTATTCTTTTATTTTAAATGTAAATAAGATAAATTTGGAGACCCGTTAGGTACACCCAAACTTTTATGTCAGTTTACTTGGTCCTAGAGGGTGATACCTAGGCTTAACAATACCGAGAAACGAGGAAATTAATTAAAGATTGCAATAAAAGCCAAACTAAAATGTGTACATGGGCATAGCGTGCAAAGATGCGTACAGGAAACAGAAACAGATGATATCAAAACCATTAAGAATGCAAATTAAAACTTGGAGTAAATAGTCATGTCTTACCACTACTTATAACTAGCGAAAAAAAACAAAATTTCTAGACAACAAAGTCTGGAATCCTATTGCAAACAAATTCCAATCATTAATCAAACCTGAGCTAGTTTACAAGTCAGCCTAATTCACTACCATTTTAGTGCTTAAAGAGCAGCGAATGTTCAAGCAGAATAAGGCAAATCCAAACAAAGAACAGGCCTAGACTTACTCACCACGCTAGTTTTTGTCAATTCACCGTTTTCATTCACTTTTATCAGTTGAATCTCATAATCAGGATATGTGCAGAAGCAAACTAAACTGAACCTATATCCCCAAAAAATCTGGTATCGCAATGTAAGAAGCAGAACCAGAGAAAAGAAATCAAAACTTCCGGACAACACATAGCAGAAAGCTAAAATACACACTTCCAATTCCACCAGATCGAGCTTTACTGTTGATTCCTAACATCTTTACTGGAGCTAAAAAAAAGTTACAGATAGGTTATTCATCACACAGCTTGTATTCTACTTGCCTTCTCTCTTTTTTAAGGAATCCCAACCTAAACAAGTAAGCAAGTTCAACTTCTTACGAGATGCAGAACAGGAGTCATCTGAGTATGATATGCTAGTGATAAGTGTCCAAATTGAGCATGTTTTACAGGTGTATTTCATATATTATATTAGCACTTTTCTTGCTCATTTCTCTCACTTTGGTTAGTTTCCTCTAGTTATGTTTTATTGATTATCTCACGAATTTATTGGTTAAACATGAGGAAAACAAAGCTAGGAGCAAAGTAGACAAAGAGACGAACGCATAGGCGCAAACGGCTCGAAAAACGGAGTCCAAACGAAGAAGCTAGAGCCGGTCAAAGTTCATAAAAAAAACGAGTCAAGGACTTTTGTCCGTGTCGTGTCCGCTCATTTAAGGCCGGACAAGGGCCGGACGTGAGTAAACACGTCCGCGGAACTAAGGCCGGACGAGGGCCAGACGTGGGTGAATGAGTCTGTGTCTTGTCCGAGAAACAAAGGCCGGACATGGCTGTGTGACGTCCGGGGAAAATAACCCGGACACAGACACGGACAGAAGCAAGATAGGCACGTCCGTGGAAATTGACAAGACTCAATCTGTCCGTGGATTAATGGACGGACAAAAACAAGGACGCGTGTAAATGCAACGCAGATCCAAAAATTAACGCGACAGACTTCGGTGCTGTTTATCTTCTTCGTTGCGGCGCCTGCAACTTATCCATCTACCCGAGCAGCAATATCAGGGCGCTGCCGACAGTTTCTCACGCGTTCAGCCACCCCAATCCATTCCTTAATTTCCTCACGCGGTGTCCCCCTGTCTTCTTCCTCTTCCTTTCTTCTATATAAACCCACACTCCTTCTACCTTCAAAAATACACTACCATCATCCATCATCGATCCACTTCACCACAAATCAGACGTTCATCCCATTTCTCTTCTCCCATCTTCTCCATTTTGTTTTCTTTTCATTCCACCGTATCCACCTCTTGTCCGACGTATACAAATAGCAGAACGAATGCAGGAGTGACTATAGATGATTTATACTACTCTTGTTTCTGTTTATCTATTTAATATGTTAGGCTAGAATACGTATACTCTGGGAATGGTTATTATGTATTTGTATTAATTATGCAATATGTTTTACTGGTTTTATTTAAATACAGTTTGTTGCATTTTAAGGTCATCTCGCCTTTTTAATAAACCTCATGAATTTATTAAAGTGCTTCACAAATCTATTTTTAATCTGATCGGTGAAAAAATAGATAGGTTAATTAAGCCGTAAAACTGTAGGAAACTTGTTTTCATCGGATAAGTTAGTACTCAGTTGCAAGAATATTATTCCTTTACAATGCCGTTTACTAGTGCTTGCTGAGTTTTCATCGGACCTTACATTTTCTGGTAACGAGTTCTTATGAGTCTATGATTAGTCCTTAAGATAATAAGAGGAATTTCGCCAAACGATTATAATTAAACCAGTAGACATAGCATGAAAGAGCAAATTATATTAACCTGAACCAGAGTCCCATTTAATTACCTATTTAATTAGTTTATTTTATCTTCCTTTTTATTTGTAAAAACGAGTCAATTAATCCCCCCTTTGTGACACGCTTAGGTACTATATTATTCCCCTTAGTCCCACGGTTCGATTTCCGGTCGCTTACACTTTACTATACTACTACGACCGGGATTGTTTGCAGCCCGACTGTTATTTTGAGTTTTAATTTCTTTTCTTTTGTTTTAATTACACCAGTTCCAACCACTCACAATATAGTCTGCAAATGGCGCCGTTGCCGGGGACTAGATTTATTCTAGTCCATAAGCCCCGGATTATTCACTTGTTATATTAGAATGTTTTGTCTGTATTATTTTGTTTGTTGTGTATATATTAATTATCTATTATATTTTGGTTTATATTATTATTATGTTTATTTCTAATTTGTTTCATTATTTTGTTTAATCTACGCAAAAAACTAAAAACGGTACTTACGTCCGCCCTTAAAAGGCCGGACGCAAGCCGGAAGCAAGACAGGAAAACAACACGTCCGCCCTTATTTGGACGGACAGAAAACCGGACATCGGAAACACGTCCGCCCTTATTTCAACGGACGAAGGACGGACGCACACAACCTACAAAAAAAATCTGTAGTCCACTTCCGCGGCAAATGGAAGAGGTGTTCGAACAAGAGTGTTGCTATTCACATGATTTATACTGCTCGGTATGTGGGGGAGCTCATGATTATGAGGATTGTCTCATATTCCAGGAGCAACTCTGGTTAGAGGATCAACCAGACTACCTGGAGAGAATCGCTCAGCAAGAGCAGCAACCAAAGAGCGAAACAGTTCATGAGGTAGAACACCCCACTACGGACAAGCCATCAGAGGACAGCTTCTACCTCAACTTCATGGAGTCTCCTCCCTCTGAAGTCCATTACCGTTATTTTCCCTCCTTCTCTGTACTATACCCAGACAATGAGGATACTTACATCCTCAAAAATGAAGAGAAGGAAATTGCCATCACCTCCCGCCAAGATATCCAAACAAAACACCACTATCACCTTCGAAGAGTCAACTCTCTCTGAAGATGATATTGATCAGCGTTCTTTCTATGAGCCTCACCTACAAGAGGAGGATGTTTACATCCTCCAATTTGAGGAAGAAAAGTCATCACCACCGGGTCTTCTGTTAGAACTACGTTACCGGCACTACCTCCTCAAACACCAGGTTTTGTGGAGTATTCATTTTCCTATTATATATGCCGAAGTAACGTTTTGTTTTGATCCAGGTGGTTTGCTTTTAATTATTGCCAACTTCGTTTTCCTGGCAGAGCTGTTGTCTACTTATATTTTTGATCCAGGATAACGAAGCAGGCGTCTAGCCAAAGACGTTAAAGAAGGGCAGCTTCCCGGGAGGCAACCCGGTTGAACTTTTATTTTATTTGCTTTTATGCTCTTTTAATTTTCAGGTTCTCTTTAAATTTTATTTTTGCTAACTTTTAACCCCGTGTGGAGTATGGTTGCTTCTAGTGTCTTATGCAGGTGCACCTTCATATCCACACCGCAACCAAGCTACGCTACTTGAGGCTGAAGCTCAAGTGTGGGGGAACTCCTTTAACAACTAGCAAAAATAATCTCAAGGGAGTACCAGTTTCTTTAATTATGCTTTTATTTAAATAAAAACTGCAGAGAAGCGTTTATGTGCTTAAATGTTTATTTGTGACCTTGTGTTCTCTCTATTTTATCTAATGACCGAAAAAGTCTTCTGAAACCTTCCCTTGTTTTTCTGGTGAACAATGAGGACATTGTTCAATTTAAGTATGGGGGAGTGTGCCCTTTTCGGGGCATTTTGTGCTTAAATGCTTAATCTCTCTACTTATCTTGCGTTTGTCCAAATTCAATATCGTGGACCTTTATATGTGGGTTGTTCTCTTTAAAAATAAATACTGTTATGAATTGTGGGATAAATGGTACAAATTTTAAAATTTTGATTACTTTTGAGGAGCATTTTTATGCGGTGTGACCAAATGATCTGCAATGGTTGGATTTTTATTGCTCAGGGGTTCTTTTGTCTTCTCTCTTAGGGATTGCTAAGGGGTGCTTCTCTGTTAAAAGAATACAAAAAGTAATAAATAAGGGACTTGCGAGACACCATTGGTAACCAACAAAGAAAGTTGAGTGTTCTTAAATACAAAAGCTTGATGCTTACATATTATCTTCTCATCTCTTATGCAAAAGTGAAACAAATGCATAAATCTATTTTTCCTTTTGTTTTCTCCTCAATGCCCATTCTTGAGAGAAGTTGGCCATGGTAAAAGTTCTCAAAGTCACCTTAACTAAGAAGCATTGAAGTACTCCGGATCATACCCTGAAACTCTAATTTTTATTTTTACCCTGAGTAAACCTGTGCCACCAGCAGTTGATGGATCACACTCCTCGAAAAATTTAAAGATCATGTTTATCCTACCCTTCATAATAATATTTGTTAGTATTGAGCATTCCCTACTTACTTGGGTACATGGTTTTGCTTGAGGACAAGCAAAAAGATAAGTGTGGGGGTGTGATAAGTGTCCAAATTGAGCATGTTTTACAGGTGTATTTCATATATTATATTAGCACTTTTCTTGCTCATTTCTCCACTTTGGTTAGTTTTCCTCTAGTTATGTTTTATTGATTATCTCACGAATTTATTGGTTAAACATGAGAAAAACCAAGCTAGGAGCAAAGTAGACAAAGATACGAACGCATAGGCGCAAACGGCTCGAAAAACGGAGTCCAAACGGAAGAAGCTAGAGCCGGTCAAAGTTCATAAAAGAAAACGAGTCAAGGACTTTTGTCCGTGTCGTGTCCGCTCATTTAAGGCCGGACAAGGGCCGGACGTGAGTAAACACGTCCGCGGAACTAAGGCCGGACGAGGGCCGGACGTGGGTGAATGAGTCCGTGTCTTGTCCGAGAAACAAAGGCCGGACGTGGCTGTGTGACGTCCGAGGAAAATAACCCGGACACAGACACGAACAGAAGCAAGATAGGCACGTCCGTGGAAATTGACCGGACAAGGGGCGGACAAGACTCAATCTGTCCGTGGATTAATGGACGGACAGAAACAAGGACGCGTGTAAATGCAACGCAGATCCAGAAATTAACGCGACAGACTTCGGTGCTGTTTATCTTCTTCGTTGCGGCGCCTGCAACTTATCCATCTACCCGAGCAGCAATATCAGGCGCCTGCCGACAGTTTCTCACGCGTTCTGCCACCCCAATCCATTCCTTAATTTCCTCACGCGGTGTCCCCTGTCTTCTTCCTCTTCCTTTCTTCTATATAACCCACGCTCCTTCTGCCTTCAAAAATACACTACCATCATCCATCATCCATCATCGATCCACTTCACCACAAAATCACACGTTCATCCCATTTCTCTTCTCCCATCTTCTCCATTTTGTTTTCTTTTCATTCCACCATATCCACCTCTTGTCCGACGTATACAAAATAGCAGAACGAATGCAGGAGTGACTATAGATGATTTCTACTACTCTTGTTTCTTGTTTATCTATTTAATATGTTAGGCTAGAATACGTATACTCTGAGAATGGTTATTATGTATTTGTATTAATTATGCAATATGTTTTACTGGTTTATTTAAATACAGTTTGTTGCATTTTAAGGTCATCTCGCCTTTTTAATAAACCTCATGAATTTATTAAAATGCTTCACAAATCTATTTTTAATCTGATCGGTGAAAAAATAGATAGGTTAATTAAGCCGTAAAACTGTAGGAAACTTGTTTTCATCGGATAAGTTAGTACTCAGTTGCAAGAATATTATTCCTTTTACAATGCCGTTTACTAGTGCTTGCTTGAGTTTTCATCGGACCTTGCATTTTCTGGTAAACGAGTTCTTATGAGTCTATGATTAGTCCTTAAGATAATAAGAGGAATTTCGTCAAACGATTATAATTAAACCAGTAGACATAGCATGAAAGAGCAGATTATTATTAACCTGAACCAGAGTCCCATTTAATTTACCTATTTAATTAGTTTATTTTATCTTTCCTTTTTATTTGTAAAAACGAGTCAATTAATCCCCCCTTTGTGACACGCTTAGGTACTATATTATTCCCCTTAGTCCCACGGTTCGATTTCCGGTCGCTTACACTTTACTATACTACTACGACCGGGATTTGTTTGCAGCCCGACTGTTATTTTGAGTTTTAATTTCTTTTCTTTTGTTTTAATTACACCAGTCCAACCACTCACAATATATAGTCTGCAGCTAGTGGATTCAACTAATAATGCTCCTAAACCAAGTACAGATAACAGATCAAATATCTGCAAGTTCTGTACAAGTAATGAACGAGAGAGCACACATATTTCAGACATATCAGTTTAGCACAAAATCTAAAGAAACTATCATTTAGTGCAGTAAGAGATGAATACCGCTGTTTAGATGAAAAACTCCTGTGAATGACTAGAAAGAGACATCAACAGAGTAAATTAGGTTAAGTGATAAGCATAAATTGAATATACAGGCATGGGGTGGAAGAAAATCAAACAACCGAGGCGGATACGCAAGCTGTGGTTCGCTCCTTGTTGGAGCCTGTCTTATGAACAAGAACATGGTGTAACTCAATCATCCGTTTTAGAACGAAGAAAATGAACCCAGACCAGAAGCAACAAAACAAATTTTTTTTACAAAGGTTAGTATTAGGCCACCACCTGTATGAACAACAATAATCGGATCCCTGTAACGAGAGAACGGGAAACCAACGAGTATATTATCACAAGAAAATGGCATAAACTTCTTAAACAGAAACACCACCGACGCTTGCCCTGGTGTTATGTGGACTTGCTGTCCCGAATGAGAAGTCGAATGGCTCAATGTTGCCGGCGGAAGTTCGAAGAGGGAGTGGTCACGAGGTTGGCGTTGATTTTCCGACGAAATGGAGAGAAGCGGTAAGATCGAGGGTGGAAATCCGAGAGACGACTGGTCACGAGGCTGTGGCGATTTCTTGCTCGCAATGATTCGAGAAGGAAAGAAAAAGAACCGATGGAAGAGGAAATGTTAGACAGGGTTGAAATTTCTCGGGTTTGAAACTCAGAAAGGTAAAGAATGTCGAACAGGAAAATAGGATGAGAGAGATGGGGACTAATGTTGGCTGGTTAATTCGATTGAGGAATGTGATGGTGGGGGGTGGTGAAGGCGCGAAGTTGGTGGTAGTCTTCCGACGTGGGTGGCGGTGGTTCACGATGGGGAGCTCTACAAATTCGCAGCGGCCATTTCCCTTTTGTAGGATGAAGATGAGATGGAGCCGTTGAAGGGAGTTCGATCCTTCAAACTTCTTCAGTCGAGGAGCCATGCCGAGGATCTTGGGGGGGGGGGGGGGGGGAATTCTCTTGATTTTGAGGGAGAAGAGGATGGGCAGCGACCATGCTTCCTCCACTTTGAATACCAAGGAATGCATCGAGAATATCAGGGGAGGCAATCGGCTCTCTCAACCCATGCTATAGTGTTCTACTCTTTTTTGTGAACCTGGGCTTACCGAGACTGGAGTAGACCGATACACCAACAAAATAAAAAGGTTCTGCATAACACATAGACAAAACAGATTCTGCTACTACTACTGAGGTTCGAACTCGGTATCCCCCACACCCTCTATGTGCACTTAACCAGTTGAGTTGGAGCACCTTTCAATAGACAGTAGCGAAGAAACAAAATAAAAGCGTGTTGAAATAATAAAGAAAACGCCTCCAGCTTACGTCAGGAATCGAACCCGGGATCTGTGGGTTGCATGACAGGTATCTTAACCAGTTACGCCAGGTCAAATTTCAGTATGTTCATGGGAGAAATAATATAAGAGCTCAAAACTCGACTGGATAACTTTGTTTTTCAAGAGCCACAAATTCAAGAGAAAGTATATACAATAAAAAGAGATGATTAGTCTAATGCATGAAATTATGGAATCTAAAAAGGCTTAAACATAACGAGGTATAAATAAAATAGAAGAGCACATGCACATGCAGCAATAAAATAATGTTCACGAAGTGATGATGCGAACACATAAATAAAATAAACAAAATAACGATGGAAATGATGATGATAAAATAAAAAGTAAATGCTAGGAGACAATTAAAAGTAGCAATAAATAAGATAAAGAAGTAACAACATGAAAGAAAACTGATACGTAAGCAAATAGACAATGAGGCAAAAGGGATGGTTTAAAATCGGATTGTCATTTGGAAATTCATTTTTGAAAATCGTGCATTTATGAAATGTTTTGAAAAGGATTAAAAAAATGATGGTTTCGTTTTGGCATGCACGCTAATACGTTTTGAAAAAGAAAGGCGACGACCCCTCTCATTATTTCGTAATTTGCTTTATGGGGTGAGACTTTTGGTGTCTACAGGATTCTCAATCCTACAGTGGTCATGACTCAGTTACCCTAGGAAATGGGTCCACTCTGTCTATCCACAATCAAGGAACATGCAGGATTTTTACTCCCTCTGGAACTCTCACTCTATCTCAACTTTTGCATGTGCCTGAACTGAATAAGAATCTTATTTCAATCAGAAGGTTTTGCATTGACAATAATGCTTATTTCGAGTTTCATGTGTCTCATTTTTTTATTAAGGATCGAAGCACCAGGAAGCTTCTTCTCCAAGGAGGAGTTAGGGATGGCTTATACTGTCTCTCTCAATCTCAAGAACCCTCTCCAGCAGCTAATGTTACAGCAAAGACCAATGCCAAGACTTGGCATCTTAGACTTGGCCACCCCTCTACAAAGACTACAAGACTGCTCTTGAATAACTATGACTTACCTACTACTGATATATAGTCTCTTAACTCTGTTTGTGATGCTTGTTATAAAGGGAAAATTCACTCCCTTCCCTATCCCCCATCTAACACTACTTCATCTGCTGCCTTTGACCTGGTTTTTATGGATGTTTGGGGACCAGGCCCTGTTTTGGGTTCTGATGGCTCTAAATACTATCTTGCTATCGTTGATGACTATAGTAGATATTTATGGATATTTACTATTTCAGCTAAATCTAGTGTTTCTGCTCTTGTCTTACAATTTATCAAATTTGTCAAGACACAGTTTGTCATTATGGTGCGTGCTGTACAGACAGATGGTGGGGGAGAATTCAGGCCACTCACTCCTATCCTCACAACTCAAGGTATCACTCATAGACTGACATGCCCTTACGCTCATAGTCAGAATGGGAGTATTGAAAGTCGACACAGATCTATAGTGAACAAGGGCTTAGCTCTTCTTGCACATGCTTCTCTACCCTTACTGTTTTGGGACAAAGCTTTTTCCACAGCTACCTTTCTCATGAACAGAACACCAATGTCAGTCCTTCACTCTAAAACACCCTATGAAGTTCTATACAACCAACCTCCTGACTTCACCTTTCTCAAGGTGTTTGGATGTTCTTGCTGGCCTAACCTCAGGCCCTACAACCAAAACAAAATGGCTTTTCGAACTACACAATATGTCTTTCTGGGCTACAGCTCTACTCACAAGGGATACATGTTTTGATCCCTATCACAACAAATCCTACATCTCTCGTGATGTCCTTTTTTATGAAACATGCTTCCCCTACAGAACTCTCACCAGTCCCTCACCTTCACAGCAACCACATTCCACCTCCTTACCCACGATACACTTACCCTTGGTCCCTGACCCTATACCATCAGACTCTCACCCTAACCCAGACTCATCTCACGCAGATAACACATCAACCTCTTACTCTTCCCCTACGTCACCTGCTGCTACTCCAACCCCTATCTCTAGTCCCACCTCTGCCACTAACATACCCGAACCTGTCTCACCTACAACAGAATCTGCTCCCACAGATTCTGCATCCCTACCTCAACATCCCATGATCACCCGTGCCCGCAATAACATTTTCAAACCACTTTGTCACACCGATGGGACCATCCCTTGGTCACAGGCCCACACCACCACAGCTATACCTGACTCTCCTTCCTACACTCAAGCTATCAAGTATCCAGAGTGGAAACAAGCAATTCAAACAGAATACCAAGCTTTAATATCCAATCACACTTGGACTCTGGTTTCCCCTCCTCCCAACACTCCTATACTAGGGGTCAAGTGGGTCCTAAAGACAAAGTTTCACTCTGATGGAACTATAGAGAGGCGCAAAGCGCGTCTCATGGCTAAAGGCTATAATCAGGTACATGGTGTTGATTATTTCGATACCTACAGCCATTAAACCCACCACTGTGCGTGTTATTTTATCCCTTGCTTGCATGAACAAATGGCCTATCAAACAACTAGACATTCAGAACGCGTTCCTTCATGGAGACTTGTCTGAATCTGTCTATATGCAACAACCCCCGGGATTCAAAGACAAACACAATCCTCACCTTGTCTGCAAACTATAGAAAGCCATTTACGGGCTGAAACAAGCCCCACGGGCCTGGTATTCTAAACTCTCTGATGTTTTAATCTCTATAGGGTTTACAGGTTCTAAAGCCGACACATCTTTATTCATCTATCAGTGGTATGGTGAAACAGTCTTCGTCTTAGTTTACGTTGATGATCTTATTATTACCGGCAGTTCCAGCACCCTAATCTCTACATTTATCTCTACCCTTTCCACTGTTTTTCCGGTAAAAGACTTGGGTCCCCTACACTATTTCCTAGGGATCCAAGTACATAGAAATCACAAAGGATTATTCCTTTCACAGAGCAAATATATCCAAGACATTTTACAGAAAGCAAACATGCAAGCGTGTCGACCTGTTTCCACCCCCATCACACCAACCACAGAGTTTTGTTCAGACTCAAACAGTTTCTCAGAACCCACAACGTATCGCAGCATTTTAGGTAGCTTACAATATCTAACACTAACAAGACCAGATGTTGCTTACAGTGTAAATCGTCTTTTCAGTATATGCACCACCCGACAGAAGCTCACTGGCGCGCGCTCAAGCGACTGCTGCGGTACTTGAATTCCAGTAAAGATCTGGTCTTTTACATCTCTGCGTCCTCCAATCTGCGCCTTTCCGCTTTCGCTGATTCCGATTGGGCCAGTTCTTCCTCCGACCGTAGGTCCACGACTGGTTTCTGCGTCTATCTCGGTTCGAATCTTGTTTCTTGGTCTTCAAAGAAACAGTCGACGGTAGCACGTTCCACTACCGAAGCAGAATACCGGTCACTCGCCGCCGTTGCTTGCGACCTTCTATGGCTTCAGCATCTTTTCAGCGAAATCGCGGTGCCCTTGCTCTCTCCTCCAGTGGTTCGATGTGATAATTTGGGGGCAGTCTCGCTGGCTGCTAACCCTATTTTACATTCTCGAATTAAACACGTGCAACTTGACTTTCACTTTTTACAGGAGAAAATAGCAAATGGCACTCTTCAAATTACATTCATCTCCAGCAAAAACCAAGTAGCGGATATTTTAACAAAACCGCTGCCTGTGGCCCGGTATGAGTTTCTTCGCTCCAATCTGCGTTTAACCCAGCTCGAAGCGCGGGAGGATAAAGATTCCATTAAGACAGGCCCAACATCATCTGCTGAATAAATATAATTTAGGCCCATTTACCTTTCTGTCTATACAACCCACTGTAACTAAAAGACAAACACTAGTATAAATATCTTCTTTACAGATATATGCACAGTAGGGTTGTAAATACGATACATCAATATCAATATCAGCCGCCTACTCAAATACAAAAAGGCGATTACATTTTCCAAGTATCAATGAAAAAATTCAAACAATCCATTGCAAATGTGAAGCTCCAGTCAATCTCACTCTCTCACACAAGAACACTTCAGTTGGTAGGACATACTACAACTGATGGACTTATGGTTTCTTTGAAAGTGTCTTACTTAGGATGAGGGTTGTATAGATCCTGCATACGAGTGCCTACCATTCAAAGAAACTATAAACCCATTTGATGTGTAGTATGGCTTTCCGTTTGAACAATTAATGTATCCTAAAAAAAGAAAATACCTCTGTTTTTATAAAAACTATTAACTTTTAAAAATTAATAGTTTTTATAATCACTATTATTTGTGAACCTTTATAAAAACAAGGATATATTGTGAACTTTTTAAAAGAATAAAATAATAGTGATTTTTAAAAACTATTAACTTTTATTAAATATAATATAAAATGAATATATCAAGAGATATAATCATTTTTCAGGATATAGTTAATGTTTGTTATCAAATCGTATAATCTCGTTTTTTAATTTAAATCATTTTGAAGATGAATGTGGATTATTTTCTCTCATTCGTCGTGGGGCAATAATCTCCTATAACTTTAGAAGACACTCAAACCACCCTTATATGTATATAAGAACAAAAAACAACTTCCAAAAAACAAGCTCATAAGGCTATTTTAGGAGGGCTTAGGATGCGAGACCACCACATGCCTAGCGGATCTCTCATTCGTTTTATGTGGGTGGAATCCTCCTTTACTCTCAACATACCCTTAATCAAGAGTTAATCAATCAATAAATTGATCTATCTCACAAATCAGCCCAAATCAGTAAGGCCTAAACCAGGCCCAAAAATCCAATCTCAAACAAGGCCTATTTTTCGGCCCAATCTCAAACAAGGCCTAATTTTCCAAATCTCAAATAAGGCCCATAGGCCAGTCCAGCCCAAAACCAAATCAAGTCCAACTCGGCCCAATTAGCAAATCCAGCCCACAAGCCAAACCGAGGCCCAAACCCAAACAGAGGCCCAAACCCAAACTGAGGCCCAAACCCAAACCGAGGCCCAAACCTAAACCGAGGCCCAAACCTAATTAAGGCCCAGATCCAATATGGGCCAAAACCCACTTCGGGCCTAAACCCACTGTGGCCTATACCCATTTCGGTCCAAGCCCAGTTTGACCCAAACCCAACTCAGCCCATTAAGCCCAACTCGGCCCATATCCTATCCAGGCCCAATCCAGCCCAAAACTCTAAACAAGGCCCCATTTTGGCCCAACTTCAAACAAGACCCAATTTCCAACAAAGCCTAAAATAGGCCCAATTCAATTCCAAAGCCCAATCACTCCAAGGCCCATATCCATTTAGGCCCAAATTTCGAACCCAAAATTCCAAGGCCCATTTCGGCCCAACATCTAAGGCTCATTTCAGCCCAACTTCTAAAGCCCATTTCAGGCCCATTTAAAAACCCAACCCCATGGCCTATTTAAGGCCCATTTCAAAAGCCTAACCCCAAGGCCCACTACAGCCCAATCACTCCAAGGCCCATATCCATTTAGGCCCAAATATCGAAACCCCAACCAAGGCCCAATCCGGCCCAAACCTTGACCAAAAAATATTGACCTTGACCAGAAAATGTTGACCTTGACCAGAAAATGTTGACCTTGAATGTTGACCTTGACTAGAAAACGTTGACCTTGACCATAAAATGTTGGCCTTGACCAGAAAACGTTAACCTTGACCCCAAATCTTTGACCCGACTCAAGTTCAATTCAAATACGGCCTAAGTGCAATTCAAGATTGGCCTAAACTCGATTCAATCCAACTCCATTCAATCTAAACCATCCTATCTTTAATCCAGTTCAGTCCGATTCAATTCGACCAATTCAACCCAACTCAAATCCAACTTGTAAATTCCTTTCAAACTCCAAAATCCAAAAAGAATTTCAAACCATCATTTTATCCAAGTTTCATCAAGATTTTCAGATTTCAAAGAAACCATTTTGTGGAATTTTAAAGGAAAAACTCTTCTCACATCACATAAAACTCTTCTCAAATGAAGAAAGTTCTTCTCACATATACAGAAAGTTTTCTCCTAAGGCATTTCTCAAAATTAGTGTTTTTCATCGAGAATTCCTAACAACTTCAAAAGTTTTCCAACTCAGTTTTTTTTTAACTCAAGTAAACCGTTTTCAGGGAGCAAGAAATGTCTAACCCCTTCAAAACATTTCCTCCATGGTTAGAACATCGCTTGTCTCCCTTCCCAAAATAAAAATCCGAGGCGGGGCACTGGGGTCATAACCTCCCTTGTCGCAATCTGGATCTCTTTAGGCGGGGCATTAGGGTGACAAACCTCCCCTAATTGTAGCCTGGATGTTTACAAGGCGGGGTGCTAGGGAAGTAACGACCTTCCTAGTTGTAGCCGGGATTTTAGAATCGCCTAACTCCCTTCCACTCGATTTCAATGTTTTCGGTTTGGTTTTAACGTTTTAAACCCGGGAGTTAGAGACGTTATCAGGGTTCAATCGAGAACATCTCATTCATGGTGTTTCTCTCTGAACCCTATTTTTCGACATAAATTCATTGCCCCATCTTTCGAGCCTCGACACTTACCATTATTAAGTGTCGTGTTCGAGGGGGTACATAGGGTAATCCCTCGGGATTATCCGCCCTTTTACAACAAAATCAATTTTTGGTTTTAAAAACTTTAAGAGAGATAAGGTTAAATAAACCAATCCAACCCTTCCCATAGAACCTTAGATACCATAAACATTTCTCAATCCTCTTCTGAACCAACTCCAAATCACATAGGACCTCCAATTCCTAAACACTCCCGAACAACCTTAGTCATCAGAAACCTGAAACGTCTTCAAAAGCTGACCACTTCAAGATTTGAACTTCACAAACATGAAAAACCCCTCAATTCCACCGAATGATCCGAACACCCCTGAACTTCACAAAAATGGTCAAAACGCCCTCCAGCATCCTCTCATGCCCCGTGAAAGTCGAAATAACCTCAAACCTCTCAAAAATAATCAAAACTTCTCAAAGTTCAAACAAACTTCTCCAACCAACACCCTAAGACGGGTCTATTTCTTCAACTCTTCGAAATCATCCTTTCCTCAGTCCACACTCAACCCTATCCTTCGGCTTTAACTGAATCTCTCTAATAAGGTTTTGAAAGAAGGTAATCCTGACAATTGGAGACCGAGGTTTCCTCGGGCACCAATCCGAAGTCGTGGTCGTTGCCACTTCTAAGGGGTGTAACCCAGTGCGAAACCACAATAGAATCTCTGCAAATGACCAGATAAGATAAGTCCCTATCCATAGGCAACAATCTTAGAGTCAATTAACGGTTCTTAGAACCCTTCTCTTCCTTTCCTAGTTCTTAGGTCAAACTAGGTGGTGGACTCTAGTCAACTCCGCCTTATAGAGGCATAAGTCCGCGTGGGGCCCATCGAGAGCGGGTGTAGTGCACACTTGCACTCCCCTTTATGCTTTCGGGGAAAGACGGACGATGTAGTAGGTATTTGAGGGATGCCAGAATAACGGGTTTTCACCCTCCACAGAATGACATTTTAGGATCTAGACTTTTCAGTCAAGAACCATATTTAGATAGACCCCCCTCATACCGAAAAATCACCCTCCACAAATCCAGAGAGAGATTTCCATAATCATGAGTGAAATGGTTGGTGGCTGCACTATCTGGATACCAAGTTGTTTCAATTGATGTGGTGTTGGTGTAGTGAGCAGTGAAGGAGGCAGGAGGTGTGGCTTGGTATGCATGATTAAACATGTGCCAGCAGTTCTTGGCTGTGTGACCAGGCTTATCGCAGATTTGACAGCTTGGTCTTGGATCTGGTTTGCCTGATATGTGCATAGAGGATTCCTTAGAGTTGTACTGGGAGTTGGAAGAGTAGCTGGATCTACCTCTTCCTCTTCCTCTGTTGGAATCAGATTTCCCTCTGTAAGAACCACCACCTCTTCCTTTAGATCCTGAAGAGCCCGAGTAGGTTGTAGAGTTAAGAGATAATTGAGAGATTTGTTGAAGATTCTGGGTTTGCTGCTGTAGATGAGCTTCAAGCTGAAGCATATGACCAAAGAGAACGGTAGTAGGAACAACATTTGACCGAGTGAGCATGTTTGTGACTAGGGAGTCATATTCTGGCCCTAACCCCCTTAGTAAATAGGAGTTGAGGTCACTATCTGAGAAAGAGAGAACCTGCAGCAGCGAGGGAGGGAAGCTACTATAGCCTGAGCTTTGTTGTAGTATTCCAAAATAGAATCAGAACCCTTTTTTAGATCCATCAACTGATTTTTTGACTGCATAATACGAGCCTCATTTTGTGTAGCGTACATATTGGCAATACATGACCATACTTCTGATGATGTGTTGCATCGCAGGATTTGACATACCACAGATTCATATAGAGAAGCAGTGAGGACTGACATGACAAGTTGATCCAATTGTTTCCATTTATTATACTCGGGATTGACGCTAAGATCTGTATTCAGAGGGGATGGACAAGGCATGGTACCATCTATCACACCAAACAGTCTGTGTCCCTAAGGTAGGGCTCAATTTGCTTTTTCCATAATAAATAGTTTCCTGGAGCTAATTTGATAAAGTTTCCTACAGAGGAAATGAGTGATGGGAATGAAAAAGTAGAAGATCCCGAAATGGAACCTGTACCAAGGAGTGGGACATTGTGTGCTCCTGAGTTTTGTGAGGAAGACGAGCTGCTGCTGCTGAAGCTTATGGTGCTGCTGCTAGAGGAGGCGCCCTCCATTAAAGCACAAAAGTGATCTTACTAGAAGAAGAAATAGCAAAGAACGCTGTAGAGCTCTGATACCATACTTGAAAATGTAATCGCCTTTTTGTATTTGAGTAGGCGGCTGATATTGATATTGATGTATCATATTTACAACCCTACTGTGCATATATCTGTAAATAGGGCTGCCCATGGTAGGTTAACCGCCTTATTCGGTTAACCGCTTTCGGTTAACCGGGTCTTCGGTTTTCTAAAATCCAATTCCATTACCATTCCATTTAGATCGGTTAACTAGATTCGGTTAACCGTTTAATTCGGTTTTCTAAAATCCGATTCCGTTACCATTCCGTTTAGACTGGTTAACCTTTAGTTCGGTTCGGTTTTATCGGTTAACCTTGTAGCCGTGTATTTTTTAATTGATAAGACCCATACCATTAATATTATAGTACAACATTGATCATTCACCTAAATCATTAGTGACAAATCAAACACATATGACAAAAAAATATAATAGTGTGCATATTCCCTCAATAGTTAACATTAATTATATGTAAGGTGAACATTAATATTCAAAGTTTTTGATTGTTTATATAATCGTTAACCACGGTTAACCAACGGTTAACCGTTAGGGAAAATTCAATACCATTACCGAAACCGAAACCGGTCAATTTGCACGGTTCGGTTAACCATACCGCAAGAACCGGTACGGTTAACCTGAAAACAGGTACGGTTAACTTCAGTTTCGGTCGGATACCGCGGTTTCAGAATTTTTTGGGCAGCCCTATCTGTAAAGAAGATATTTATACTAGTGTTTGTCTTTTAGTTACAGTGGGCTGTATAGACAGAAAGGTAAATGGGCCTAAATTATATTTATTCAGCAGATGATGTCGGGTCTGTCTTAATGGACTCTTTAAATTGATAACAAGAAGATGGTTATATTGGCAAAAGTTAGTTGTTGGAGTCAAACTAATCATTTGAATGAAAAATTAGTTGTTACAATAGCTTAAAAAGAAAACAGGGACATACTGTGAACTTTTTTTTAAAAAAAAAACAAGCGCATATTACATATTTTGTGTAAAAATAAAAATATATTGTTAACTCTTTTATAAAACATAGATATTTTGTGAACTTTTTATAAAATCATAAGTATATTATGAACTTTTTTAAAAATTAAAAAAATAGTAGCTTAACAAAAACCGCTGACTTTTAATTTTTTTTAAAAAATTGTTAGGATAATATACATAGTTAGTGTGAGTTGTTAAATCGTTATATTTTATAAATTTCAAAATATTTACGTTACATATGAAAACAAGTTTTTTAAAAATCGGAACGGAGAGGGTGGCGAAGGCGCCACGGTACTGTGTGGCGACGACTCCACGTGGCTGGCTGTGGTTGAAGAAATAAAAGAACGCTGAAAAAAACTCGTCTGCTCGCGCGCCTCTTCAAACACAAACGCTAGAAAAGTGTTGTTGATCAGATTTCAACTAAAACAACTCCTCTGCTCGCGCGCCTCTTCAAACACAAACGCTAGCAAACGTGTTGGAATCATCACACCATTCGTGAAGTAAATCACAGAACGCACGCCATGCATCGCACCATTTGTCCGATGAGATCGCTTTCAATCTTAGCTCACCTAATAACAGAGCAAAATCATCACGCCACAATCGCACCAAACTGATCAACAACGGTCGATTTTTGCTCAGTTATCCACAAACGCGATCAATTTCTTCAAGCTAGCATTGGACCACAGTTCCAACCAATGACGATGATTCAGCAGTGATCGATTAATCAGCCAAGTATCGGATCATACTTTCGAATTGCAAATGACGTTGATTCAGCAGTGATGATACGCATTATTAGCTGTCGATAGGAAAACCTAGACATACAACACTATCAATGAGCTTCAATACAGCAGTGGAGACTGATGGTATTGCATTGACGATGAGCACTAACGATGAAGAAAATCAACTCTCTCAAATTAGAGTTGAATATGATGGTATTATACTGTTGCAAAATGCGTTGGTTTAGTAACAGAAGTTTATATGCTCAGTTCACTTTTGGTAAATCTTACTATAGATTATGTTGTGTTAGTGTAAAGTAAATCATGTTAATATATGTTTCCGCAGTGTTTTTACAATGAATCAAATGCTTTAATAAATGCATCATTGTTAGTGTAGTATAAGTGAATCATTGTCTGCTATAATATTATCTTTCATATTATAATTTTTTAAATGTGAGACTCTGTTTTAGTGCAATGTTGAATCTTATGCAAGTTAAATCTGAATCATCATTGTTATATAAGTGAAGAATATTCTAGTATGTTTATATTAGAAGTATTGTTTAATAATAGCGTAGCAGTATAAAAATTTTTGGTACTATAGTGTCACAATTGTGAATTTAATGTTAGATTATAATGAATCATTAGTTATATTAAAAGTGAATTATTCTCTGCTATAGGAGTAAGTCAATTCATTGAAGCAGAAAATTCAGAGTTGATAGGCAAAGTGGTAACTAGTGAAGAAGAAGCATATCAACTATACAACAATTACGCATACAAGAAAGGGCTCAGTATACGTTGCAAAGAAAAAAAAAAAAGAGTAGATGGTAGCATTGTTTTAAGAACATATGTTTGCTGCCAAGAAGGAAAAAAAAATGTAAGCAAAGCACAAAACAGATTGTTCTCAAAAACTGATTCAAGGACAGGATGCAAGGCAATGATAGGTTTCAAAGTCGAGGACCAAAACACAAAATGGACTGTTACAAGTCACAGAATGGAACATTCTCATCCGTTTTCTGCTCCAAGTGAAGTGAAGTATTTCAGATCTCACAGAAGGGTACCAACTGATACAATCGAACATGTATCAATCATGAAAAAAAGTGGAATATCGGTTGCTGATTCATACAGATTTGTGAGAACAGAAGCGGGTGGGACTTCAAATGTAGGGTTCTTACAGAAAGATCTCTATGATGCAATGCAGACTATTAGAACTACATTTGTGGGAAGTGATTCAAACAACCTGCTTGAAATTTTTAAGTCAAGAAGAGAGAACGAATTGGATTTTTACTATGATTTCCTGTTGGATGAAGATGGGAGATTGTGCAGCTTTTTCTGGAGGGATGGTACAATGAAAGAAGATTACAAGTGTGGGGAGATCTTCTGGTACATGATACTACATATCGTACAAATAAATACGATATGATATGTGCACCGTTTGTGGGAATGAACTGTCATGGAAAAAATGTTATGTTCGGATGTGGCTTTCTGTTGAATGAAAAGATTGAATCTTTTTTGTGGTGTTTGATACATTTATGCAGTCTATGGATTTCATTCAACCACAAACAGTTATGACAGACCAATGTGCTTCAATGGATAATGCAATCTCGAAGATATTTACAAATTCAAATCATAGATTGTGTGTATGGCATATCATGGAGAATGCGAAAAAACATATTAGTCACCTGATACATCGGAGAGAAGGATTCAACAACAAGTTTCAGTACATTTGAAGTATTGTGAAACAGAAGCTGAGTTCAACCATGTCTCGTCGAGGTAAGGGAAGAAAGAAATTAAAAGAGAGTTGTTGATTATGTTGTTTCTAATTGATTGTTATCTTTTAATATTCAGTGAATCATATATGAAACTAAAGTGAACCATAGGTGTCATATAAATGAATTATTGTCTGCTATAAAGTTATAGTTTGAAAAGAATATAGTTTAAGTGAGTCATTATTGTCTGCTATGAAGTTATAGTGAACAATGAATTATTAATGTAGTTAAAGTGAATCATTAGAGATATAAAAATGAAGTAACGTAACGTCTGCTATACAGTTTTAGTTTCTGATATGAGCACGTTTGTTAATGGTAGGCCAGTATGAGTTTGTGTAGTTACTATAATTTAAATGTAAATAATAATAACAACTTGATCTTTAAAATATTGCAGGCTTATAGAAGAGTATCAGTGTGCACAAATTCATGGCTTAACAAGTTGTATCAAACACGGGAGAAATGGTGCAGAGCATTCTCAAAGAATTATTTTTCTGGTGGTGCATTGTCCTCTCAGTGGAGTGAAAGTACAAATCACTCACTTTCTAGGAGGATGAAGAAGACTCAACACTTACTGAGTTCTACGAAACTTTCTGTAATGTGATTTCAGAATGGCGTGAAATTAAACAATATGATGATTGGAGGTGCTCCAACAGCAAGCCAAACATGATAGCCCAAAATGTGAAACTTCTATCAGCAGCAAGAGAGGTATACACACATAAAGCTTTAAAATCTTTCAAGATGAGTTTTTGAAAAGTCTAGCATTGCAGCAAGAAAAATACAACGAAGATCAGGACAATGTGGTTACACTATATGGCAAAAGAGAGTGCAAAAATAAAGCATATGGTGACATTGAAGAAGGTAGATTCAAGTGTTTGCTGCACATGTAAACTGATATTGAGGTAGGAATCCTTTGCTCACATTGCATACGCATACTACACTTGAGGTGTGTACAAGAGCTGGGAGAAGACTATGTGCTTGATGATAGATGGAAGAATAAAGCTTCAACAGAGAAGAACCAAACAGAAGATGGATGTAATCCAAATTCAGAAGCAACACCAAATTGGAGAGCGATGATGCGCAGAAAGAAAATTTGATTACATTCTTGCTGCTACTGAAAAAAACATGGAGACGAAAGGGAAGGTTGTGTGAGAATGCTGTTCGAAACTTGCAAGAAGAAGTGGAAACAATGTTGTCTACACAAAATGTTCAAACTGGTGATTCAAGCACCATTCAAGCAAGGACAATAGTCCTTGATCCGCAAGGTTCAAGAACAAAAGGGAGAAAACCCAAAAGGATGAAAAGCACAACAGAGAAGATATACAATAGGAGCAAAAGAAGAAACCAGAATGCAGTAAGAACATATCTACAAAACAAAAGTTCAATTAAATCGATGATGCATGTTGATGAAGACGCACAATCTGTTGGAGTCTCATTTGCACATCCGGTAAATGAGGGTGGAACACTTACAAAAATAATTCCAGATTTAGAGAGTACAGAATTTTTTTTGTAAGCACTTCAGATTCATTTAGTTGATAAAATGGTATGATACACAGTACATTAGAAGGTTCATATTGTTGATACTGTTGATTCCATTTTTTAAATAAAAGATTCACATGTTGAACATATGTTATACACAATGGATGTCTCAAATGTGTTTTAGATAGTTATGTGTATGTTTGGGTATAAATCGTGACAATAATGTTGATTGACAAAGTATGTGTTATCTTGTACGATAATTGGATTAATTCATTTTATAGGATGTAAAGATTCATTCAAAGAAACATCTAATTCACTTTCAAGAAAAATGGTTCATTTTTTTTGTCAACAAAATGATTCACCTTCAGAAACAAGTGATTCAATTTACAAATAATAAAGATAAAATGTGTAATAAACAGATCAAAAATAACAATTGTAAACTTTCATAACAAATTGACAAAATCAAACCTTTCAATTTCACTTTTCAGAATGGTTCAATATTTTTAGAACCAGTGATACAATAAGAAACAAAAAAAGATTCATAAAGATCTGAACTAGGATCTTCTTTTTCATACACTTATAATAAGAGTTTCATAACAGATTCTAAAACACACTTCACCCCCCAACAGTTTCATGGCAGCTCCAAAGGTTCTAAACAGTCTCATAGCAGATACACCAAAGCTTCTAACATCCAACCATTTCTTACACTTCTAAAAAAGAGGCTCTACTTTTTCATAACGCAATCTAAAACATAACCCTTCTTCAAGTTATTTCTTATGAACAAGAATCTGCACAGCATACTCCATCCTCAGACGATCCAAAGGCTCTTTCTACAAAAAAGATAAAAAATTATTTTAGAAACAAAAGAACTACATAAAAAAACACATAGAAAATCAGAAAAAAAAAGATAAAAACTAAGATTAAAGAAGCTGAATGCTCACAGATCTTTTGGCAAGTTTGGAAACTAGAAACTCTTCCAATTTAAAACCTGTGCCCTATGTAAGTTTCCATGTGTCTGAGCATGTATATGGCCGAGCAGTTCCCAAATGCTGAAGACCTCCAAGACATTGGCAAGATGTAGTAGTCAAAATCATTGAAGAGTTTATATCGCTCATCACAGAGCGTCTCCAACATTGATGAAAATGCAGAAACCTGAAACAATAAAAACATGAGTTAGAAACAGTAAAAGAGTTAAAACAATATTTAGAAAATCTTTTTAAGCATTACAAATAATTTTTTAAAAGCTTACCACAGAATCAATACAATCCCCATATCTTTCTTCGATGGATGTCTTGGAATCACTATTGTCAATTATGTCTATGCTTAAAGTGATGAAATTAATCACAATAAGAAAATAATGACCATCAACAGCATAAGGAATAAAAAACAGTTTTACTCCAGACAACTTTTCTAAGTCTGTTGCACAAATGTCAAGAAGTTGTTTGCTCATTCTATTAACACACACATCTTCAGGGGAAGGAGCACCATCAACTCCAACACTCAACGGTACATACTACAACAGCAAGAGAACATAATCAGAAAACAGCAGATTTATGAAACAAAAACTGAACCGCAAGTATTAAAAAAGAATCTAAATGCATTTAAATATATAATTTTCTATATAGAGAAACACTTACACAGCTATCTAATGTAAAAAAGACCCTCTCTGGACCAGCAGGGCTGTATCTTGCATTGTCCAATTGAACAACAGCACATATTTATCAATAAGTACTTGGTCTGGCTCAACATCACCGACCAGAGTAAGGAAACTCTTGCGAGTGATAGAATGCAGTTCATCCTCAAACAAAACTTGACTGAAAAACATATAAAAAGTAAATAAGAAACAAAGAAATAAAGAAAAAAACAAAAACAAGAAAGTGAATAAATGTACTATTACCTCTCATCAGCACCAGACCGTATAAGTTGGATCAATTTTGGATGAAGAGGTGAGACACTTTGTTTACTTATGTCCACCGGTCGAACTCCAAAAATGAGAGACATCGTTGTTTGGGCAGAACTTGATGGAGCAGGAATAGATGCAAGGGGTACTGGACAATAATTTCATTTGGACGCTTCTGACTTGTTTTTCCTCCTTTTTTCAATTGGACAGATGTAGTAGACTTTTGGTCCACAAAAACCACTTTTTTGGACGATTTAATTGGTAGCTTCGACCGTTTCATAGGTCGAGAACTCTCAGTCATGCTGGTATTACCAGCTGCAGACCTTTTAGATAATCTAACAGAGCGTTTCACAGGAGCAGGTTGAAAATCATCATCATCATCATTACAATTCCAGGAACTGTTGTCAAAAAAAGTTTCAAGACTATTAAAAATATGTGAATCAGTTATATAATAGAAATGAATCAAAGAAGTTATTAAAATGAATATTCTTCTGCAATTAACTTAATTAATTCTGCAAATAAAGAAAGCTTTATATTAATAAAATGTGAAGTCTTACTAGTGTTATCAGGACCTTTACATCTCTTAACATCATCCTCAACTTCCAGATGTTCATCAACTACAACATCCTCACGAACCGCAACATCTTCATCAACTTCCAGATGTTCATCAACTACAACATCCTCACCAACCGCAACATCTTCATCAACTTCCAGATGTTCATCAACTACAACATCCTCAGCATCCGCAACTTCTTCATCAACACCAACTAATACATGTGTAGATTGTCATGTTATTAAGGAATAAGTGAATCATTTTAATAATAGAAACGAATCACAACAGTAATAAAAATGAATCGTTTTCAGTATTCTAAAATAATTAAAAATGATATTGTTAGATAAAAGTGAATCAATAGTATAATAGAAATGAACAAGAATGATGTCATTATGAAACATTGTAAGAAGTATAAATCATAATTATTTAAATTTAAAACTCACAACCTTTATCATGTACAACATTGGGCACTTCTTTAACAACTTCAGAAGATGGACCAACAACATCAGAACCATCCATTTCACCAGAACGAATAACTTCACATTTGAAGATTGTCATAACAAATTAAAAAATGAATCGGTAATATATCAGAAATGAATAAATCATGTATAAAAATGAATTATTATAAGAATCTAAAAGTTTTGATTTTTTTAAAAACAAAAAACAAATCCCACCAGGCTTGGGATGTACAACCGTGTCCGATTCTTTGTCAACTTCAACAGATTGAGGAACATAATCAGAAACACCCTCTCCAACAGAAGAATATCTATATTAAAACATTGACATCACAAAAATAAATCGAATGAATCAGTTATATATCAAAAATGAATCGGTGTAGTTAAAAAAATGAACTATTATATGAAACTAAATTATTTTCTAAATCATGTAAAAAATACCAGAATCAACAAGTTTACCAGGAACATCATTGGGCATATCCGTGACAGCATCATTAGGTGGTACAACATCATCAGAATCATCTTCTTCAAATGAAGAAAATATTGTTATATGAAATATTGAGACAACAAAACAAGGAAATGAATCAGAAGAATATCATAATAGAATCGAACATCTTAGAAAAGTGAACCATAGAATGAGATTAAAATGGTATTAAGTCTGTTACAAAATG
Source organism: Limonium bicolor (assembly GCA_023374045.1). Classification (NCBI taxonomy): domain Eukaryota; kingdom Viridiplantae; phylum Streptophyta; class Magnoliopsida; order Caryophyllales; family Plumbaginaceae; genus Limonium; species Limonium bicolor. The sequence continues at coordinate 285,883,322 of CM041778.1, forward strand.
AGTCTTACCTTTAAATGGTTCAGATTCAGAATCGTCACCAAGAGTCTTTTCAAATGACTCAAGCTACTCATCATGCAGGCAAGAGCTAAACTAATTTCATTGTTTTTCAATGGAGAAGTCACCAAGCCTTCAGATTTGCTTTGAGAGTCAACGTTGAAAGTCTTGAAAGGGATGAAGCTACAGCGTTTGCACATTCGCATATTTGAGTCACAATATCCTTGAAACATACAAAGAAAACAAAAAGTTAAGAGCATTTAAGCTTAAAAAAGAATCTGTCATAAATAAAACAAGGAATTAAAAAAACAGAAATAAAACATTACCGATGAAGACGAAGAACCAGCTTCAGCTTTACGAGGTTCACCTTTTGAAAAGTTTTTGCTGAACTTTGGAATTTGATCCAGCTCATCAACACTAGAAAGAGGGGGTTCAATCTTACCCCGCCCAAAACCCCCAGCAAGAGACTCTAACTTGACCCTTTCATAATATCGCTTCTGATCCCAACATAACAGCGAAGGAAAAATCCTAACCCCCGGATTACCCCCTAATGACGTACGATCAAGATAAATCAAATTTAACAACAACAAAGAACCCGTAAAATATTTACCCTCCGCTTGAGATTTATCCCAACTCATCATTGCTTGATTGAGTTTGCACTTCACAAACTCACACCAATTCATTTGCTTACATAAACTCAAATCCATTAGTGAATACAGAACTTTCCAATTGCAGTGGCCAGTTTGGTGTGAACTGACCAAGCATGAAAGAGCAAAACAGACAAATTTCTTTTGAATTCCTCACCCCTAAAACTATGCACCCTCTCAGCCATCTGTTTGATAGTGGGACCTTTCCACTTCACATTCCAAACATCTCGCCAAGAAACAATAAAATCATTAAAAGCATCATCACAGAACTGACTAGTCGCCTCAGTGACTGTCAAAGCACCCCGAGGAAGACCAAGACAAGAATAGATAGCATCAGTAGAGACATCAATTTTCTGACCATCCACCATCCAAAGACAACACTGAGCCCAGTCATAATTGTTTAACAACCAGAAATTCAAAGACCCATGCAAACGTTTGAGCCTCAGATGAAGAAGAGAACCAAATCCTATTTCCTCTACAAGTACCATCTGCTCATTATCAATATTCTGTATGACATGAATCATGTTTTTCATAGCCATACGTGTAGAGACTCTACATAAACCAGATTCTTCATCAGAATGATCAGAAAGTACATCCTCTTTAACTTGCCTTTTTCTTTTCGGAAGTTTAACAGAATCATGAACAGCCTCAGAAGGACCAACATCACACACCTTCTCTTTTCCTTTTCTTCTTTTTGCTTGTCTGAATGATAAAAAACTATTAGTTATGTAACCAAAATCTGTATTGAAACATAAAAATAACAGAACAATATGATTCAAATACATAAAATAAAAAAGCACATAAAAAACAAGCTAATTTACCTCGTTATAACAGGCTCAGTTTCTTCAACAACCTTCTCTGGAGGCACAAAATCAGAAAGTTTGGTTGGTTTCTGTTTTTCACCTCGGCAAGGTTTAGAAACAACGTCAACAACCTTCTCTTTTCCTTTCCTAGATTTTGGTGGCCTGTATAATTAAAAAAAAACCCTTAATTTTGTGAACCAACCAACGTATTAATATGAACCAACATTATGACTAAAATGAATAAACAAATAATAAAATACAAGTAAAATGAAATAACAAATATTGAATAGGAATATAAATGTTCAGAAAAAACTTACTCAGTTCTAACAGAAGCAGTAGCATCTGTGGAAACGGGTTTGGTTGCTCTGCATAAAAAATACAAACTATCAGAGAAGCAACAGAAGTATTAAAATGAATAAACAACATGAATAATATGAATCAAATAACAGTGAAACATAAAAAAGAACAGAATCAGAAACTACCTTCGTATAATAGCATCAATCTCTTGGGTAGACAAGTCGTCAACAGCCTTATTTTTGTTAGATTTGGACTTGCCCATTTCTACACCTCAAACACATAACACGCATTACAAACCACAAACAGATGCATTTCATACAAAAATGCAAGCAAGATCTGTACAGATAACAAAATAAAAACTAGAGAAAGCTAGATTGACAACAAAAATGGAGCAAAAATAGCTCAAATCACCAAAACAAACACACAAAAACGATAATGAAAGCTGTAATAACAGACCTATGGGTAAAGAGAATGAGATCGTAGGGCTTACGGCAACGACAAGATAAAGAGACTTGCAATGGATTTTCCGGTTGACGAAATGCAGTTAGGGTTACGGCAACGAGAAAGATACAGAGAAAGGATGAGCAGTAGATTATAATTTGTAGTTGGAGGAAACTCTGCGGTGCTAAAAAAAGAAACAACACAAACTCACAAGAGAAGGTGATGAAGAGAAAAATGGAGTTGAGAGTTACCGAAGGATGAGCGATTTCGAACTGAAGCAAATGGGGTGAGCACGGCGAGGATCTTCTGTTGCTGGAGCTTCGACGGTGAAGAACGAAAACGCAGAAAAAATCAGAAGAGAAGATGCATGGGAGAGTTGAGGGTTTGGGTTTCACTTCAGGGGAGCAGCAACGTGAGTTGTGGAATTAGGGAGCAGAGATGCGTAGTATCGGGGAGCAGGAAAACGACGGAAAAAAGAGAGGGAGAATAGAAGCTTCAATACAGAAAATTACAAATATAACCTCAGACACAATTACAAATATACCAATCGCCACATTACAATATGGCGCCTTCTCCATCTTCGAAATCGCGTTTAAAAATAGTATATATAGAATTATGAACATTGTAACGGTATAGTGTGAAATTTCCCCTTTTTTACATATGGACATGCACGAACTTGTAACACTGCATTTTGTAGTGTGAAAAAAGAAAGATAACAACTAGCACTAGCACCTAGCAAACTATGCTTTGCCGGTATAAATACATATTTAGTGTAGTAACTGATTATACCAGCCACACCACATGTCATGTTAAACTACGATTCTTTTCCCATACCCTACGCAACAATATGTGCACTGTCGCTTCTCCCTCCAATTGGACCGTTGTCCCATTTCCGCCTCACTCTTCGCATTAAACGTTGCAAAAGTTGGTTTGATATAGAGTATTTTAATTTTTTTGAATTAAATTATTTAAAATAATTCTTATACTATTTTTATTTGATCATGTAAAAATAGCTAAATATTTCAATATTAAATATAAAATAAATAATTTTATAAAATCAAATTTTGTAATGTGTAAATTTAAAATTTTAAAATTATTTTATTTTATATATTAAATATTAAAAATCAAACAATATATCTAAATTAAATAAGATGGTCAATTCAAGAAAAATAGAGTATTTGAAACACTTACGTATTTAAACAGATTGAGTACTATAGATTTGTTCAATTTCGATCGATTTTTTATGAATTATGAAAACCAGTTTATCTTATTAATTCACATTTTTTTATTTGTATCCATATAATATTAATTTTTTTTCTTTTTCTCTTACCCATATTTTGCTCCTAATTTTTCAAACTTCAGCTCAGTTTAGGTGTATCAATTTCAGCCATGCAAATGGATGGAACATACAACAAAATACCATACGATAACAAAATGCATGTAGAACTAGCTAGTTTTTTCTTTTGAAAAAGGAAAGTAGTTGTATTCACCGCTAGCTTTAAAACTATTATAGCTAATGATGAAAAAACTAGGTCTCCAAGAGTACAGTACTTAGTCCTATCATGATAGTACAAAGAAACCAAAACAATAGTTGAAATACCCGCCTATTTTTGGTTAGGAAATACATGTTATCTAGTAATATAATTGGATTTGGTTTTATTATGGGTTGATTGTCGGGATATTGGGTTAGTCAGAAGTTAGTAACTGTTATTGGGCTTAAGGAAGCTAAAATAATTATTCTATTTTTTCTTTTCAAATTAATTACATTATAATAAATTCCTTTCTCTTATCATAAATTATTTAACATTATCATTCTCATCTTCTCTAATGTAACGACGTTCATCCTTATCGTCTTTTTAAATTAATAATCCAATTCTACTTTTATTTCTTCCTTTTTTAAAATAATTATTTTTATCCCTCCTACAGATAACTATGTTCATCCTTATCACTTCATAACTGATAAATTATTTTACTCCTCACCTATTTCTAATTATCTATTAATTTATTCCTTATTCCCTTCTAATTGATTACTTAATAGTAATTTTCCTCCTCCTAAAATCATTTAGGTATTATCTGATTATTATCTCTCTCTCCCACTCTCTCTTTTACAAATAATACTTTATTTATATCATGATCTCCACTTCCATCTTCTTCATCGGTCATCGTGACGCTCTTACACCAATGTTAATTACATGCTTATATATTGAACTAATGTTGTATCTTAACTAACTAAAAGATAAAGAAAAGAAGATATTGATAAAGATATGAAAGATTCATAACTAATACTAATGGGCCTATTAATTAAGAAGTGGGCTTGGATATATGGGATGTTTAATATCCCAATACCCCCTCAAGCCATAGGTAAGCTAGGTTACCGAGGCTTGTCTTGTTGCCGTCACGCATGCCCATTTGTAGTAGTTGATCTTTGTATCTTGTTCCTGGTAGAACCTTTGTCATCATGTTTGTCAATTGTGTAGTGGTATGAGTATAAACCACATCGACGAGACCTTGTTGAATCTTTTCACATACAAAGTGACAATCTATTTCAATGTGCTTTGACCGTTCATGAAATATTGGATTTCTTGCAATGTGTATCGCTGATTGATTGTCACATTTGACAGGAACCGATGTGATGTTGTCAATACCTAGTTCATGTAAGATACGGGTGAGCCAAGTTAATTCTATTGTCACACATTAGAGTGAACGATATTCTGCTTCTGCACTAGATAGAGATATTGAGCCTTATTTCTTCGTCTTCCATGAAATAGGACTATCTCCGAGGAAAAAGGAATAGCCAGAAACTGACTTTCTAGTGTTGGGGCAAGCCGCCCAATCAGAATCACAATATGGCATAAGAGTCAATGGTGAATGGTCTCCAGCGATCAATATGATTCCATAATTCGCAGTTCCTTTGATATAACAAAGTGCATGTAAGGCTACTTCCATGTGAACATCAGTAGGATTTTGCATGAATTGGCTAAGATTCTGAACAGTAAAGCTAATATCTGGCCATGTGCTAGATAGATAGTTCAGCTTTCCCACAAGTCTCTGAAAGATAGTAGGACCACGTAGAGGTGTACCATCATCAGATAGTAATTTTTTTCTACTATCATGGGCTCTCGTGTTGTTCTTCTATCGTTGCAATCAAGCTCACTTATCAAATCCATGCAAAACTTTCGTTGGGAAAGAATATACCCTTTTGTGTTTTGATGAACTCTATTCCCAAGAAATAGTGCAAGTTCCCTAAGTCCTTGATTTTGAAGTTCAAGTCTAGAGCATTCTTGATATTGTTTATTTCCTCCTGATTCTGCCCTACGATCAGTATGTCATCCACATAGTCAGCAATGAAAATTTCCCCTCCTTAGTTTCCTTAAAGAAGAGAGAGTAGTCATCCTTGGATTGAGAGAAATTAAGAGTTCATAGAAATTTGCTAGCTTGGAAAACCACTGTCTAGACGCTTGTTTCAATCCATATAATGACTTTCTGAGAAGAAAGGTTTTGTTTGTTCCATTGACCTCAAGTCCATATCGAAGTTTCATGTAAACTTCTGCATCTAGATCACCGTGCAGAATGGCGTTGTTTTCGTCAAGTTGATTTATAACCTATCCATTACTCAATGCAACAACAATAAGTGCTTGTATTGTTGTTAGTTTGACCACTGGTGAAAAGGTTTCGTTTTAATCCAACCCGTGACGTAGAGTAAAGCCTTTAGCAACTAGTCTTGCTTTATACCTTTTGAGTGTCCCGACTGATTTGAGTTTAGTTTTATAAACCCATTTGCACCCTATTACTCTCTTGCCTTGAGGTAACGTGACGATATCCCATGTATCATTGTCTCTAAGAGCTTGTAACTCTGCCTTCATTGCCTTCTTTCAATGATCATGTCTGGCTGCCTCTTTGTAGCTATACGGCTCCTTCATGTCTATGATATCTTGAACTTTGTTGTGACTCTGTGACAAAAGACTATACAAATACTTGGTCTTATCTTTGTGAAGCTTTCACAATCGGTTATAAGATTCCTGCATGTATTGTTGTTTTTATACACTCTTTCGTCTAGAACCTCTTGGAAAACAGTACTACAAACATAGTCACTTAAATTTCCAGGTTTATGACTCTCTCTGCTTGAACGTCGAGGGTGTGGCTCTGGAAGAACTTCTCCTTTGACCTTGTTCGATTGAGTGACATGCAGATTGCTTCCATAATCAACAAGAGCAATTTGATAAGCATCAAGGTTCTGGTCGCGCCTTTCATCATGAACATCATGAGTATCTGTTGAAGATAGGTTGTTGAAGTAACCTTTATTGGTTTCCAAATATGGAAAGACATTAGTATGGAACTTTACGTCTCTGCATACTTCTATTGTCTAGCTTGCAATACTTAGAACTTTGTGCCCTTTCTTCTTTGGGTCTTCTCCAAGGTAAACACAAGCTTCACCCCTCGGGCTAAAATTTCCACCTCTATTATTCACCAAAGTTTTGTAACATAAGCACCTGAATGGCTTACTCTTATCATATTTAACTTAGTTGCCATGCAAGCTTTCACAAGGAAACCTTTCTTTTAACACCTTTGAAGTGAAATACCCGAACCTAAATATAGTGATTAAATAATTCTAATATGGTATTTAAGGGCCTAATAGTGCCTAAAGAATATTGTGAAGAAAATAAAGCCAAAAGAAAAGAGAAAACGCTTAAAAGCATAAACCACAAAATGAGCGTTATGTGACCATAGGAGGAATACGACCTCGTTTAGGCTCCTAGATGGATTCCTAAGGCTTAGTTAGGCCTAATTAATATACAGGAATGATTCCCAAAGAAAACGGATCCACAAAATGAATTAAAAGCGCTAAAAGCTTTAGCGCACGTTTTTTGAGGAAACCTGAAAACGTGACTTTGAGTGGTCAAATGGACCCGTAAAAATTATAGTTAATCAATCAAATATAATTAAACATTAATGGAAGCTTAAGAACCATTAAAATTAAAGAAACGAGAAAATCCGAAAAACGGGCCCGGTTAGTGAATAGTGCTAAAACCGAGTAAATTAACGAGCATTTTCTGTAAAAGACAAAAAACGCCCCAGCTTGTGTATACAGTGGGGGCCGGTTTTCAGTAATTAAATCAGCCTCCCCCTCTCTATTATTAGCTAGCTAGAAAGAAAAGAAGAAAAAAAAAGAAAGAAAAGAAAAAGGTAGTTACTCTCTCTCCTCCCTCATTTCTCTCTTCTCCCTCTCTTTCCTTCCTTTCTTCTTCTCTGCCTATTTCTTCTCCTCCTCCCTGCTGAACAATTTCTTCCTCCCTCTCCCATGGCTTCTTGCCATTCTCTTCCTTGCCCGAGCTTTGATAAAGCTCCAAATGAAAAAATAAGTGCATATTCTTGCTCCTCTCACCAAGCTCCATCTTCCTCTCTTTTCAAAATCTCAAATGGAGAAAGTTGACCTCTATGGGTATACCCCATTGGTGAAGAAAATGGCATATTCTTGAAGCTTGGAGTCCCCTCTTTCTTCTAAGGTAAAAAGTTCCATAGAAAGACTCATTTTCCTCCATCTTCCTTCTTGGCCGGTTTTACCCCTTTGTAATGCCCTTGTTTTCTTCTTGATTTGAGCATTGGTTCAACTCCTCAATGGTGGTGGAACCCTCTTCTTGATTCAAGGGTTAAAACCCCTCATAGAACTCTAAAGGTAAAACCCTAGCTTTTGTGCTTTAAGCCCTTTCATTGAATTAGTGTTATTCCAAGGTTTTAGGAGTTTAATTATGTCCATTTTGTGTTCCTTGGATGTTGGGATGGAATTTGGCAACTCCATAGCCCACTTGACCGAAAATGGAAAGAGGAAGAGGAGACTTAAAAAAGAACTTGGAAGATTAAGGTAAAAAGATTACCTTAATGCTTATTTCGATTGCCTTAGAATTTGGGATGGGTTAAATGAATGAATGAACCCAAAATATGAGTTGAAATATGAACAGGAAATGTGTTTGGTTGATGTTTAGTGCAATTGTGAAATTTGATTTGGATCAAGGGCTAAGAGCCATGCATTTATAATTTATGCATTACGTTGTGTTTGGTGGATTTTGGATGGAACTATGTGTGCTGGTAGGACTCTATATGGGTGTGGCTAGTTATAAATGAATTTAGGTGAAAAATGGTGCATTTGGATATGTTAGGTTTATGGGGAAGTTATGACAAAATTTGGGTAGAAGTTAAGTGTTTTAGGTGACCTTATGAATTGGAGAACCTAGGTGGTTATAGAGTTGAGTTACGTTGATTAATCACCATGAAATGGTAGTTGGATTATTGATATGTGGGTGTGTAAAATCTGTAGCAAATGAGTGTTGAAGTGCATTGGAATAACTAGGAAAGAACTAGTATGCAAGACTTTGAAAATAAGAGTTCAACTTGGGTATAGTTAATGCATTTGTCTAGGAAGGATTCGGAATGGTCAAAACGAGTGAGGACAAAGTGTAAACCACCAAGAGAAGTTTAGAAATGCACAAGTGTGCAAAAGACAAAAACATGTGAGAAGTGGAATTTGTGAAATTGAGCAAGAATTGGGTGGTGAATTAGACCAATGATTTAGGAAGGTTTAAGGAGTGTTTTAGGGTGCTAAAACATGTTAGGAAACATGTGGAATGATTAGGAAAAGATTGGGTGCGAATTAAGGTAAGTTTGGAGTTCAAAATGAGTAATTAAAATAAGTACTGGGCGCGAGCGACCCTAGGACCGACCCTACCAGGGTCGGTCAGCCTGAAATTTGCAAACTTGAAGTCTTCTGCATTCGAACGACCCAGGGACCGACCCTGGCTGGGTCGGTCGAGTTTGAATTTTTAACCGAGATGCTCTCTGCATCCGACCGACCCTGGCTGGGTTGGTCGGACTGGAATTTTTGGAACCTGATGTCTCTGCACCCGACCGACCCAGGATTGGGTCGGTCGGGTCACAAAAAAAACTGACATTAGTAGTAAGCCATTGGTAGAGTAATTGTAGTAAGAAGAATATGCCCTAAGAACCTAAGATTAACGGGATAATGGGGTAAGTACGGGAGTAAGATTAGTACATACCGTATGATCTTGATATTAATAGAACCACTTGACATGTGAACAGTGATTCTATAGTAAACCGAAGAACATGAGGTGACACGGTAAAGTAAACCCATGGTGAAAGTATGATTTTCTCATGCCCTGTATGCTAACCGTGTTACACTAATTGTGTGTTGTGTGTTTGTGTGCCAGCCTAATCAAGATAAAAGCTTGAAATGACTATTGCTTTGATTGTGTATCTTAAGGCATGTTGGTGTGTACTAAGCATCCTTGTATATTGTGTTGTCTAACTTAGCATTATAGACTGACTCATAATTGAGTAACGATTGGTTAGTGACTCGTAGAAAGAGTCGTTTCGTAAAATAATGAGAACGTGGAAACACATAAACACTATCGATTTAAAAATACGATAACGTAAACTTATGAACTCACTAGAACGTGAGAGAGTTGTGCGGGACTAGTAAATTCCCGATAACGGTTAGAGAACCGAAAAGAACAATCCATGAAATAATTAGTAGTGGAAAGAAATGATGAAACCTCTAATAAGAGATTGACGATAGTTCAAGATATGAACTTTTGAGAGAAGTAAAAGAATGATAAGGGACCATCAAACTCCCTTAGAAAAATAGTCGACCTACAATATGAGGATCCGACCTAATTTGAGAAAATATCCCAAACATAAAAGTATTCGATAAGTTAGGTAAAACCTTAAATATGAGAATACTAGACATTGAGAAATTCCCTAAGCTAATAGATGATATCGAGAGAGATACCTTTAGGATAATCTATGAGATTATGAAATAACTCCGAGAGAGGAGTTTTGAGAATTTGAGTAGTCCGGTAGAGAAACGGACCCTTGATAATTTAAGGAACTAGGAGAATAGTTCCGTTTGATAGTCGAACCTTCCCACTATGCTAGACCCAAAGTAGGGTCGAAACCGGGGAAGCAAGACTTGTATTTGTAAGCCCGGTGGCGAGTCTTATGTATGACTCTGCCCGGAGGTCATGGGTAATGACTTAAAAGATATCCCTTTGAGAATTGATTTTAGATTTGAGAATTTGATAATGAAATCAAGAATTGAGATTGAAATTAAGAAAGTTGAGTTTGTATTGAAGTTTAGATTTGAGAACTCGAGAGTTAAGAACTTGAGAGTTGAGAATTGAGATTGAATATTGTAGAACTTGAATTGAATTTGGGAATAAGAAAACTTGAGTAAGAGCAACCCAAGGGAATGGGTAAGATGATGAATAAGTGACTAAGGCATTGGTGAGGTAGAAACCCTCAGGGCCTAAGGGTAAGTATTATAAACTAACAACCTTGATGTGTTAGTTAGGGATTGTATTCCATGTTTGAATGTTGTATACTTGTGCTAGTGTACATATATATGTATTACTATCTTGCATGTTGATTGAACTAAAAAGAATCTCATGCTCTCGACAAAGTAGTCGGTGCACCCCCGTTAGCACGCGGGGTAAGCGAATTTCATGCCAGCAATATGCTGAGCTCCTTGGGGCGCTGTTTTATTTTCCAGGTACATTGGAGCCGTTTACCGTTCGAGAGTAGGACGGGGTTGATGTATAAGCATGGGTAGTTGTGTTAGAATATTGTATTGATCTTGTAATGGTAATGAATTGTAAGTCCGAAGTGTATCAGCAATCTTGAAATTGTAGAAACTCGGTATAGAATTGATTGAGGTTGTACTTGTATTTGAATCGGTAAAGGAATGGAACGTAATAGTATTGTTTATTACTCGGTATTCAAGTCATCAGACCGATATGTGAGTTGGATATTATATTTGTATTGGCCTTGTTAGTCACGTGGGTGACTAACGGCATTGTAATACCTACCGTTGGTAGTTTGATTTCTGCTGCTTTGATGTTGGTAATTGAGACGGATTAGGAGATAATGATTGGATTAGCGGTAGGGGTGTTACATGAAGGAATTCTATTGATTAAATATGTTGCATGTAGAATGCATTCTCCCCAGTATGCAAGCGGAACATTAGATTGAAAGTATACTGCACTTGTCATTTCAAGCAAATACTTGTGTCTTCTTTGGACCACTACATTTTTTGTGGGTGTATGCACAAGTTGTTTGGTGTACTATCCCTTCCTTAGCATAAAAGGATTTTCCTTCGTTGGGACTCTCTAGTTCCTTTGCATTATCTGTTCGGACAACTTTAATGTTTGTTTCGAATTGTCGTTCTATCATTCTTATAAAATTCACTATTGCCTCACAAGCTTCACTCTTCCATTTAATAAGTTGAACCCATGTCGTTCTCGTGAAATCATCGACAAAGCAAAAACAATGCTTATAGCCATTATACGTTTTGACTTTAAATGGCCCCCATACGTCGATATGTATCATTTCAAACGACCCTCATTTTAATTGATGAGTTAATTTAAATGGTAATCACTGAGCTCAGCTTTTGTAACATATATCATAAGCATAGTTATATGGGAAATACTTATTATTATAAACCCATTGAAACTAGCTTCTTAAATGGTACATGACCTAGCTTTATATGAATTTCTTTTGCCTTTGGGCTTACAACTGGCCCCAGGCCCACTGTAAAATCAAAGCTTCATTGCATTGTTGTATTGCCCTAACAGATATTCGCCTCGATCGGGTCCAGGATGTACAACCCGCCTTGATCTCACTCGACCCTTTTACTTTTCCCTGTTGAACGGTCCTGGAGAAAACAATCGTTCTCATCAAAAATTACAGAATAATCGAGTTGCTTGCTCAATTTCTTCACTAAAACCAAGTTGAACACGAAATTGGGAACAAAAAGAAGTCCTCTTAGCCAGTACTTTTTCCCAGTTTCACATCCCCCATTAGAATACTGGTTTGCGGCCTCCTGTCTGGTAAAATTATAACCTTACCTGTTTGAAGGTTTGTTCCAGTTTTCAAATAGGGTTTCTGCTCCTGACATATGGTCAGTGGCACCTGAATCATTATCCACTTCCCTTCGAAATCATTATGGGTGTTCTTGCTCATGAAATAAAGTTTGTTGCAAGTGCAGTAGGAATTATTACCTGAGAAGTTGCAATAGTTCACCTCTTCTGCCTTTGCCTTGATGTTGCCGCCGCGAATAAGCTTGGCAATTTGTTGAAGTTGTTTGGGTGTCAGCCCATCATTCAAATTTTGCTTTTCTGCGACTTGTTCTTCTCTCGCAATATTTGTAAATCCTTTCTTTCTGCGGGCGAGCACATTATCTCTCCCATGGAGATGATAGCAATCGCTGTATGGATGCCCAATTTTTTACAGTTATTGCATTTTTGCCTCTGGTAGCAATCTTCAAAGCTATGACCTACCTTTTTACAGTAAGTGCAAGTCGTGTTCCTTCTTCTCCTTCAACTTTACTGCTAGGGTTTTTCTTTCTGTGTTTGCAGGTCGATATCTCTAAAATGACATCACTTCTTCCCCCGAATTCTTGCTCCCCTCTGTTCTTCTTCCTGGGTAACAAGAGAAAAAGCCTTTTCAAGGGGCGGAGGCTTCTGCATAGCCAGGATTTGTCCTCGGATTGACAAAAAATTACGGTTGAGACCCATAAGAAGTGGACCAACTTATCTTCATACATCTCTTGCTTGATTGCCTGATTAACTCCGCAAGTGCAGCCGCCGCAGGTACACTCTTAGGAGGTCGCGCTTGCTCTAACTCTCCCCCAAACCTTCTTGAGTTTATTATAATAATCTGCTACTGAATCTTCTTCTTGTCTGACTTCTCGCAGACTTTGTTTCAAAGAGTGAACTACTGTATCACCTCGATTTTCAGACCTAATTTTTTTTTGAACCATACAGCGGAAGACTTACTACAAACTCAACCCGGGGTGCTACCGCCACACTCACTATTCACTAGTGAGTGCTAAGGCTAACTACCACTATCACTTCCAATCTCTTCCAAAATAAGGTATACTTTCCACCTTTATATATTCAGAATATAGACAACTTATATAAACTTACACTAACACTATTAGCTTATACAAAATGTTTAACCATAATACATAAGTACTTAATGGGAATAATTACAATGCCCTCTAACTTCTGATCCTAGTCCCGGTTTAGCTCCACACTCTCGTGCAACGTTATGACTAGGGAGAAACACCGTCCTTTCCTGTACCTGTGGTCAGTCATACAATCACAGAGAAAAGACCACAGGGCATAACGCAAAAATCAGCAACGAGGAGTAACTCCATCATAACATGTAAAATACATATACTTGTAAAACTCAAGAATACATATCATAACAAACAAAGGTAGTGGAGCAATACAACCATGACAGCGATAATAGCGTAGCAAAACCACAATAGGGTTAAACACATAAAACCACAAATTAGCACCACCTGTTGCTTACTTAACATAAGGTGCATAAATGATCATTCAAACATATTACAAGTATCATTCATCCAAAAATACAATCCATCAGCAGACAATATAGCCAATGTCAAGATCCACTGAGTATAACATTCAACACCATGATACAATTTACACATGTCCTCGGGCAATCGGTCTTTCGACATAGAGCACTATCACTCTCGACCCCTCGGATAATATTTCTTCACCTCACCCCATGTCCTTAAGTGTGCACACCCCCTATGAATCATCAGTCCATAGAGTAGATCATGATGGCTTAGCTCCAATACATTGGAGGAGCAAATAATAAAAGACCCCACATACACTGGTAGGGGCAGTCTCAGTAAACTCCAATACATTGGTAGGAGTAATATTCATAAACACATTACCTTGGCTTAGGCACAACCTTGCCTTACCCCTCACTTTAAATATACATAAAACAAGATAAATCAACACATAAAGTCAATATAAGCACCATAGTAACCGCGGACAGAAATAGCATCACAACAGTAAACATTATTATCCACGGTAAACACTGTACACTTAAGTACATCTCAACAGAGCACCAAATTCATCAAGCCAAGTAATCATCTAGCTTCACTCAACCAATATAACCACGATGGTCTTTATGACACAAGAAAATCAATCCCACACAAACACACCCTTCTCGGCAAACATAATAACATGATAAATAGTTATAGTTTTACAGTCAATTTCTAAGGTAAAAAAACAGTCATTTTAACAAATGGTTGGGCACTTCCTTGCCTCCCCCACACTTCCATATCAGATAGCACAAGTTATAGCATCACAAGATCAATATAACCAGACATAGCAATTGTGGACAGAAATAACACAAAGACAACATTAACAATTTACCGTTGTAACAAATTTGTGCACTTTTGTGTCCAAGCATTTTCACTAAGGTTCACTCGAACCAAGCTATCAACCAGCTTCTTATAATCAATATAAATTTAATTAATCTCTAATACAGAAGAACCAACTCAATAAACATTCCCACACTTAACTGTACAAACAACAACAGTAACAATGACAATTTAAAACCATTGTAACAATTAATGCACTTATGTGCATCCAACAAATTTTACTGAGGTTAACTTGAACTAGCTGTTAAACAACTTCATATAATTAACAGAACCCAATGATCTCTAAAACACAAGAGATTCAACTCATACAAATACCTTTACACTTTACTGTACAAAATAACAACGATAATGATAACAATGACAATTAACAGTCAATTTTTAGGTGATTTACCTATGGTTTTAGCCATCCTTTCTTCCCTTTATACTCACCTAACATATGTTAATGAACCACCTTTTAATCAAGGCTAACATGCACCAAGCTACTGATCCAAACAGCAATACACCATCCATTGCTTATTTAAAAAACAATCTTGACTTTAACAAACTTTCCATTTTAAATTTGTATAACTATGTTGTATAACCCATTTTACCTCAACTAATCGATCATATTCCCTTACCCAGACCCTATAAACCTTATTCACTCATTAAAATCAGAAGAAAACAATTCCCCGCCTCCTTTCATTTCAGTTACAACAACAACAACAAGGATTTTATACTTTGTACAGATTTGTACATATTAGCATATCTTGGTAATTACACTAGATCTAATCAATATAATTGGTTCCTAACTCACTATAAGATAGACCAACCTCATTGTTCTGTAAAAATCAAGAAGGACAACCTAAACTACTCAATTATCCCACCGATTTCAACTAAAACAACAAAACAGTAACATTCTTGGACAGATTTAAGTTTTCTTGTCATTTAGCCTAAGAAACTCATCAAACTGCTTTCCTTTTACATGGATGTTTATACACCTAATAAGCTTCCTTTCCCAAGCAATTCAAGCTAAAAACTCACAGAAAAATATCAAAACTCCTATATACAGAACCGAATTCTGTTAGGACAACAATTAGACAGATCTGAATTCTCTTGCTTTTCTAGCCTATGAAACCCATCAATTTGCTTCCCACTTCTTCATGGATGTTCATACACCTATGTAGCATATTTTCCTCAGCAATTCAATTCAAAAACGCAGAGAAAATCAACTCAAAACTCTGTTATACAGAAACAGCAACATCAGCAATTTAGAGCACATTTTGTCATTAAACTTGTTCTAATTGTCTAGCTTACTTCATTTGCATAGCCACGAATTTTGCTAGTTAAAATAGGAGAATTAAACCTCCAAAAATAAGCTAAATATAGACATAACACCCAAGGATAATCAATAAATAAATCAGCTCTTAAAACCGCAAAACATCACCGAAAAAAATCAGATTGCAACCTTGTTGATCAAGGTGGTTACCTGATTTGTTCTAGCTATTTCTTGCTAATTCTTTGAGGTTTATACAGCTAGTATGGCCCTCCTTTCTTCTCCTCAATTCTCCAGCACCTACACTTGATTTATGTCCTCCCAAACTGGCGCAAGACACTGACACAACAGCAGCAACAGAAATTTCAACACAACCCCCTTGGTCTCGGTCATGTTATTCTTTCTTTGCTGTTTTTTGATCGTCTTTGAGTTGCCTCTTTCATTTTCTTAAGCTTCTTTTTAAAGCAGGGTAGACAACCACTCATCTGCATCAAACTTTCTCATTGTGCTGCTACAGCGTGAAACATGAAATGCTTCTTCACAGTGATCACATATCAACATCTTTTCTGCAGATCCATGGAAGCCGCAGATATTGCATAGAAGGGAAGGACTTACTCCACTGCAAGAAGCTGCATTTTCCCCAGAGTCAAAAGACCCGTCTGGCCTGATGCAAGATAGAAGTCCTTGACTTCTAAGCATAGAGATGCAGAAATTCTTTTCCGATCTACATTGTCCTGTCACGTCTTCAATAAATGCACCTAAGGAAGAGCATTCACCATGCTGTCTAAGTCTGTTTTCAAGGAACCTCTTTCAGCATTTATATTTACCATTGAAGAAGAGCAGCTATCATCAACACTGTGAAGTTCCACCAGTTTATCCTCTTTATCTTTTACATACTGGTCTGGTTTCCTTCTCTGATAGACAAGAGAATTATCTTCTGATTTGTTAGCAGCACAACAGCTCAAAAAGCAAGTATAAGGCCCCTTTTGGAATTTCCTCCTCTTGTAGACTATTGTTAGTGCAGAATTACTCAAAGATGAACTGTTGTAAGCAGATACGTTTGAGCAGCCTTCCAATGCATTACTCAAGCTTACAGATTCCCAAGTTGGCTTTCCTTCCATGATGATGCCTAATCCGACAGAGTTCACAGGCAGTGTTGTCAACTAGCACCCATGTGCTAATTAGCACACCGTTCCTTTCTTTGCTGTTAATTTTCTTCAAATCCTAACTCTCTTCTATTCCCTTTGCTCACGTGAATGAAGAGTCAGGAGAGGGGCTCTTGTGTGGGGAAAACAATCTGAACGATTGTTACTTGAATAGGCAAGGGAATAATTCCATTCAGCTAGGTATTTGTTACGGTAATGACACCTACTATATGTTGGTGTGTTATTTCTCATTGGTAGTGTTGGTTGGCTAACTTAAATGAAGCCACACAATCTGGTGACTAAACAGAATAAGGCGGAAACCTCAGCTGGAGGGATTAACTTGACTTAAATAATTACAATGAGACAAAAGTGTTAATTGTTGCAAAAGGATGCAATCGGTAACACTAGTATAGGTGAGCTGATTTAATTGTTCAATATGTAACGGTAATGTGCTGAAAATATATATATATATATATATATTCATGGTTGGCGGTACTACAAGGCTAGGATAATCTACTTTTGTTTTATGGATATATAATCTTGACAATTTTGGCAAGGAAATCGGCAATATCAAGCTGATACGTATTGGTAATAATCTTATAAGACAATATAACTAATTATATACATATTGTATCGGTAATATGCTGGAACGTATCAATATGATAACGGGTAATGTAAACTTAACATGTCACTGTAACAATAACACATTTTAACATTACAGTCGGTAATATAAATTTCATGTCACTGTAACAATGACACATTTTAAACATTACAGTCAACCACTTTTACCAATAAACTAGGATATAATAATAATGGATAAGACTAAAATAATTAAGCAGCCCATATACATATACTTAATCGATATACATAATCGATTTAACATGCAAGGTATACATATACGTAAGCAACGTGTATATATATATAACGATCTAAACATTGTATACATATATATACAAACGATTTTGTAGGCAATATATTTATATATATTTAAGCGATTCAGCTAATACATATATACAAGCGATTCGTACCCATATTTATATTAACAATTTAGTAAGTAATATATATATATACACACACGATTTGGTACGTACTGTATGCATATATATATATAAATATATAGTTTAGTAATGTAATGTATACATATATATACAAACGGTTTCGTAAGCAATATATATAATATATATATATATATATATATAAACAGTTTAATAATGTACTGTGCTGGCAAGTTTGCTTGCGATGATGGGCTAACTATGTACATTTACAGCCGGTAATATAAACTCAACATATCACTGTAATATTTACAGTCGGTATCTATAGCGGTTATAATACATGTATACATGTCTACAATTTTCACACATAAAATAACAAAGAAGGTATATTTTGTAACTAGGATTTTCCAGGGTGTTTCAACTACTGCCAAGTTGCTGCGCTCATCCCGATCGCAGAGTGAAGTCCAGATTTCATATGGATCATTGAGTAACACACGCTCTCGACAATATTGGTACCTAGCGCATTTTTAATCCAAGAAACCACCAATGAGAAAGACCTCTCCCAGGCAGCAATCAGATTTCAGCGCTCTCGTCAGGCTTCGTAATTTTTCCAGTTAGAAATCCAAACTTGTACTTGTGTTTAAGGGCTATAATTATATCACATTTCCATCCAAGGAACTTAGTTCCATTGAATTTAGATGTAATTATTAACCCCGGATTCTCTACTGCGTGTACATACAAAGGATCGTTTACATCGATCGAATTTATGTTTGTTGAAGTAGATGCTATTTTTGTGCCTGCTTTATCACCGCTGGCCATAATCATTCATTTGTAGAAGCTTCAAAGAAACATGTAATCTGCCTGTGCTCTTGATACCAACTTAGAATTGCAAAAGGTTAATGAAAGGTGTAATCTTTATTGATATCTCATGTCGTCTATGTAAACGGTGTTAAGTACATGCTTATATACTGAACTGATGTTCTATCTTAACTAACTAAAAGATAAAGAATAGAAGATAATGATAAAGATATGGAAGATTTACATAACTAATACTAATGGACCTATTAATTAAGAAGTGGGCTTGGATATATGGGATGGTTTAATATCCCAATATCCCCAAATACAAAACTTCCAGTTAATTCTCTATTTTATTCAAGTATCTTCCCTGGTGCCGAGTTAGAGTTAGAAGGGTAAGGTCTACTACCGAAGTAAGGTTTAATTTATTTTAGTAGTGGTTAGTGGTTTTCTGATTCTTGGTTCTACAATTCTAGACCCCGAATTTGTTTACAAGTGCTACTTGTGAATCTGCTGAGCCGTCCTCGTAGTGGTGTGTGTAATTAGGTAAATTTCTATGCTCATGACTGATTTACTGCGTGGATAGCAATTATTGGGAAAGATGATTTGAATCCCTGATCAGGGTTTTGGAATTGGGAAATTATATCCCGCGTGTTGTAAATTAATGGTTGAATCTTACAACTGGAATTTTGATTCTGTTTTTGGGAGCCTTTCACTGGAACGATTGCTTGTTGGGGCCTCTTGGTGCTCCTTGAATATTGTCGGGGCCTCTCGGTGCTCCCTGATTATACATTAATTATTGGTACTTCGTACCCTGACTATACATTAATTTTGGTACTTTGTACCCTGACTATACTTTTTGTGCTGCAAACAATGAACCACAGTTAAGTTCTATGATCTACTCCTTTAGGTCACAAGTATCTTGGGGTGCACACACTTAAGGACTTAGGGTGAGGGGTATTATTGTCACGGTCCGTTCGTGGCCGTCTGTTTATGACTTGTGGTGGTTTCCTGTTGAAAGCTCCCCTTATGTTTTATTTCTGGATGTTGATTGTAGGTAAATGAGCTTTTTTGTCAATAAGGGCTACTCTTGCTAGCTGTTTAATAATTAAAAGGTTTTCAAAATGTATTTTACATAATGAGGCAGAATTTACTCAATTTCACTGATTTACGTGATCCTTTCTTGTTTGTATATTGCTTGTGATCGCAAGTGTGAATTGTTGAGATTCGGGATTGGGATTACACTGTCACATAGTTGCTAGGAATGTTGACATGTGGCTGAGAAACAATGATTATTTGCAATGTTTTGAATATTTACTTTTGTTAATTTGTTGAATAATGAGCATGAGCACTCAATGGGGTCGAGTGTGGCGGTAACGCTCTGGATTTGATTACAGTTCCATTGTGGTTTTATGTTAAACTTTTGCCATATATGCTTATGAATCTTTCATCGTCAATTGCAATTAAGATTATAATGTTGATGTGCACTTCTCAAAGTTGTTTTCACTTTAATTTTCACAGAATTGGACCTGTCCGGACATACATGTTCGGACAGGCCCCGAGAGCTCCTCTGTTTTTGGCAGTATAAGTGGTGTCCAAACGTCTGTCCGAACTTGCATGCGAGGACAACATGCGAGGACGGGTCTAGCTTGTAAGTCTCGGTGTTGGTCCAAACTTACATGTCTGGACCGATGTTCAGACCACGTACTGATTTATCAGAATTTGTGTCTGAACTTACATGTTGGGACACATGTTCGGACAATTGATGTTTTAACTCTCGACTTGTGTCAGAACTTCAACGTCCGGACACAAGTTCAGACATCCGGATTTTCTTAAATAGTTTAACTCTCGACTTGTGTTCGAATTTCAATGTCCAGACACAAGGCTGGACACATTATTTTAAACTCTCGACTTGTGTCCGAACGTCAATGTCCGGACACAAGTTCGGACAAACCTTCTTTCTTAATTTTAAGACTCATTTGAGGTCTGTTTTCGTTTCCGTTTGCGGTGTTAGATTCATTTGGTCGTGTACTTTTATGTGAGGTAAAATATAGGGTGTTGCAATAGTACCTACAATATAAACCGAACAAAGAACCAACAATGTTGAAATCCCCACTCCATACAAAAAACCAAACTCTTCTTAAGTCGACTAATCATGTCCGGTTTCACCTCCAATTTCACCTCTAACTTCCAATCTCATGACTGGTTCACCCCAATCTCACTTCAAAATTATGAGTTGTTGTTAGGATGCTTAATGTTTATCTCCCTACTTGTAACTTATTTTATTATTCCCGTTTCTAAACGGTCATATTAGTTTTAGGACTGTCATTAGTATAAAGGGGGTTACTGTTGTAAACGTGAGACTTGTCTCGGTTATCCATTCTTCCCTTTTTGATAATGAGAGTTCTGTTGTTTTCCCCTCCTATCTCAAGAAGGAGTTCCGATGATGGAGCTCAGTTGAGTGTGAAGCTGAAGGATTTGAATATGGTATCAGAGCACGTCGATTATGCGTTGCTTCGTCTCTCTTCGTGTTTTCAAGCTCTCATTCGTTTCATCCTACCTTCCGTCAAGCTCCGAGACTTCTGAGGTCAGATTTGCTCCCTCTGTTTATCTCGGTTCTTCTTTCGTTCTTGATTCTCAAGTTGAAGAACCTGATTTCTCTCGTCATACGATTCCGACGGCCCTTGTCCCTGCTACTTTCCGATTCCTTTTTTTCTTACTCTCGTAACCCTTATTCTGCATACCCAAACGACACCCATATTCCTGTCTATTCTTCGATTCCCTTCATGTTCTTGAAACCCTAATTCGCGTATCTACACCAACACACATGCCCATGCCCGCTCCTGAATTTCTCTCTTGTTCACGAAGCCCAAATTCCGCATATCTCACCAGTGCTGCCAGTAAACCAGATCCGCACCAAATCCCCAAAGATTGACGACTCCATCTGTTAATCAATGGCAGACGAAAATCCCACAGAGAAACTGGAAAGAAAGATGTTGAGGGCGGAGGATCTGATGGGGGTATTTTACACGGGGATCCTTTATACCTGGCTAGCTCGGAACAACCAGGTAATATGTTGGCCGGAAAGTTTGAGGGAAAATATGGCTTCTCCCGCTGGAAAATGCAGATGACCATTGTGTTGTCTGCAAAACACAAATTAGGTTTTGTGGAAGGCACTCTCAAGAAACCGACTGACAGTAAACTTAGAGTCGAGGCTTGGTCACGATGTGATTCTATGGTGAGGGTGTGGCTGCTGATGGGTCTTGAAAGAAACATAGCTGATAGTGTTATGTTTGCTCCCACCGCTGCACACATGTGGAAACAACTCATTGGCAGGTATGATTACTCCGATGCCACCAGAATGTATGATCTGGAGCACCGGCTGGCTAATATCAACCAAGAAAATGACAGCATCAGTGAGTATTTTACCAAGACCAAGAAGCTATGGGATGAGATAGATGCTAGTGAAGTTTTGCCGTCTTGCGGCTGTGGAAACTGTACCTGTGAGGTTGCAGACAAGCTGGAAGATTACATCAGAAAAAGGAGAGTAATTAAGTTTCTGATGGGGCTGAGTGACAAGTTCAGTCATGTTCGGGGAAACATCCTCATGCTCAATCCTTTGTCATCAATTGAGCAAGTATTCTCCCTTCTGTTTCAAGAAGAGAGGCAGAAACACCTCACCACCTCATCAACTTCCGACAATGGATCCCTCTCATTTGCTGCAGAACAAGGGAAGAAACCTTTCATGAGGAATAAAGGGGCAAACCTGAAATGCGGTAACTTGCAATGCACTTACTGTAATAAACAAGGGCATACAGAAGAAAGGTGCTACCAAAAGCATGGGTTTCCACCAGGCTGGAGAAACCCCAAGGCCAGGAAAGGAAGTGCCAATATCAGTACCTCTCAAGAAGGAAAGGAAGAAGGCCCAGGTGATAATGCCAAAGATCCTTTCGATGGAATCCTCTCAAATGAGCAAGTAAACAAACTTCTTGATTACGTCAGCAAGACAAGATCGAGCAGCAGTAGAGATTCAACTTGGACTCATCAAGCTGCGGTTTTGTCGGTAACAGTTCCTTCTCTTCTTCTAGTTTAAAATATGGGAACCATTTAACTATGAATGCAAGAACAGAACATAACTTTGATGTTTCTGATTGGATTTTGGATAGTGGTGCCTCTGATCATATGTGTGGGGATTTGTCATTATTTGATAATTATACAATACTTGATAAACCACATACAGTAGGCTTACCTGATGGGCATCCTCAATTTGTTAGGATAATAGGAGAGATCAGAATCAATGAGCTTATGTTACTGCGGCATGTTCTTTTTGTTCCTGCATTTAAGTTCAATTTAATCTCCATTAGTAAGCTTTCTCAAGATATGAAAGGAAAATTCCTGTTTGATTCAAAGTCATGTGTTTACCAGGCCTCTGAAGAAAAGAGTGACGTGAACATTGGGAGTTTATGCAGAGGATTGTACATCTTGAGAAGAAATTTTAGACAGAAGAATTCTAGAATTCATACTTCTTTGACTTGTGATAATAATGTAGTTAGCCTAGGTTTCGACTGTAATGACCGTCTAAGTCTTTGGCACCATAGGCTAGGTCATGTTCCTAAGGGCAAGCTGTTAAGGCTTGATTTAGTTGATCCTTTATTGAAGTCAAAACAATTTGTTTGCGAGTCCTGTTCAAGGTCTAAGAGTCACAGATTGCCTTTCACTAACAGCAGCACTAATAGTGCAGACATCTTTGATCTCATTCATGCTGATTCATGGGGTCCATATAAATACAAAACATATGATGGGAATTGTTATTTCCTTACTTTGGTGGACGACAAAAGTAGAGCTACCTGGACCCATTTGTGTGCCTCCAAATCAGATTCTTTTAATATAATTATTCAGTTTTTTAAGATGATTGAGACATAATTCAATAAGAAGGTCAAAACTTTAAGAACCGACAATGCATATGAACTAGGAAGTTCTAAGACAGCCTTGGATTTTCTCAAGAATAATGGCATAGTTCATCAAACAACTTGTGTTCACACTCCACAACAAAACGGTGTTGTGGAGCGTAAGCATAGACACATCCTTGAAACCGCAAGAGCTCTTATGATACATTCTGGTTTGTCTTCAAAATTTTGGGGTGATAGTGTTTTGACAGCAACTTTCCTCATTAATAGAATGCCTCTCAGTAATATTAATAACATGAGCCCCTTTGAAGTCATTTATGGAATCAAACCTGATTATAGTACCTTGAGATGCTTTGGATGTCTTTGTTATGCTAATATAAACAAGGATCAACATGACAAATTCAAGTCAAGATCTGTTAAGGCCATTTTCCTGGGCTATGCTAGTGGTAAAAAGGGATATAAACTGTTTGATCTTGACAATAATAAGGTGATTGTGAATAGAGATGTGGTGTTTCACGAAATCTTTATCCCTTTAGAACTGTTTCTGTTGATAATGAAAATCTTGCATCTGTTTTTGAGAACATATCTAATCGTTCTTTGCATGATGAGTATGATGAACCTATAAGACAGATAAGATACACCTTCTCAGAAGAAGAAGCAACTCATCGAGATTCTATTGATCTGAACACGTCAGAGGAAACAATATACAACCAGGAGGCCCCAGATATTTCCCAAGGGGGCAGTCCGTCAGATAAGGCATCAGAGACTGGCGGGACACAAGATTCACAGCAGCAGCAACCCACAAGACGCTCCACAAGGATAAAGCACGCTCCAGCACACCTTCAGGATTATGTTGTGGGACAAAGTGCAATCACAAACCGAGATAAGTACAACTGTGACCTTTTTTCACAGATTATGACTGACAGGATCTCAAGAATAAATTGTATGACGTCTGATTTCAATGATGATTCCCATTTCAATTCTGATTGTGGTTTGACTGATGAGAATAACACTATTGCTGGCTCTAGACTGTACAAAAATTGTTTTTATTCCCTAGCTGATGAAAGAACTCTGCATGCTTGTTTTAGTAGCTCACTGCATAAAGAAATAGAACCAACCTTGTACGTAGATGCTATTAGAGATCCCAGATGGAAAACTGCGATATTGGAAGAGTTTAAGGCTTTGGATAGAAATAACACATGGGAAATAGTTGATCTTCCAGCTAAGAAAAGGACTATTAAATGTAAATGGGTTTTCAAGTTTAAGTACAGGGCAGATGGATGTTTAGAAAGATGTAAAGCTAGGCTGGTAGCTAAGGGTTTTACACAAAAGCTAGGAATTGATTATTCAGAAACTTTTTCTCCAGTTGTTAAATTCACCACAATCAAAGCTTTAGTGATTATAGCTTCTAAGATGAATTGGGAAATTGGGCAATTAGATGTGAATAATGTGTTTCTTCATGGTGACCTAAAAGAGGATGTTTATATGGACTTACTGGAGGGTCACGAATTGGAGGGAACTGGGAAAGTTTGTAAGTTAAGAAAGTCACTGTATGGGCTAAAGCAAGCCTCGAGACAGTGGCATGAAAAACTGAGTCATTTCCTTAAAGGATTAGGTTTTAGACAGTCCCTAAATGATTATTCGTTGTTTATTAAAGAAACTGATGGCCGTGTTTGCTACCTTGTTGTTTATGTTGATGATTTACTCATTACTGGTGATGATATAGATCTGATTAGTTTAGTTAAAGCCAGTCTTGATCGAGATTTTAAAATTAAAGACTTGGGAAGGCTTTCTCTTTTCTTGGGTATGCAGTTTGTTCACACCAATGATGGAATTTTTCTGATGCAAAAGGCCTACAGTGAGCAGTTAGTGACTGAATTTAATTGTGCTAATCAGAAGGCCGTTGCTGGTCCTTTAGACTTTAATGTTAAACTCAGAAGGAATGAGGGAAAAACCTTAGATGACCCAAGTATTTATCGTCGGTTAGTTGGGAAACTTAGTTTCTTGTCCCACAGTAGGCCTGACCTTAGTTTTTCAATTCAAGTTTTGAGTCAGTTTTTGGATTCCTCGTCTGTTTTACATTTTCAGGCAGCAATGCATACCTTAAGATATGTTAAGGGTACCTCTGGATATGGTCTTCTATTTAACAACAAAAGCAGTTTTGATTTAGTTGCTTATTGTGATGCTGATTGGGCAACATGTCCCAACACAAGGCGCTCAATAAGTGGTTATTTTGTTTGTCTAGGTGGCAGTCCATTATCCTGGAAATCCAAGAAACAGACCAGTGTTGCATTATCTTCAGCTGAATCAGAGTACAGGGCGATGAGACAAGCGACAACAGAATTGAGTTGGCTAACGAGGTTGCTGGCAGAATTGGGAGTTGCTAATGTAGAACTAGTGCCTGTCAAGTCAGACAGCCAGGCGGCCATACATATTGCTAGGAATCCCGTCCAGCATGAAAGGACTAAACATATTGAGTTGGACATTCACTTCGTCAGACAGAAACTTCAAGAGGGGTTGATTACGGTTGAGTTTGTTCCTTCAACGGATCAACTAGCTGATCTTTTGACAAGTCACTGCCAGGAAGACACTATCTGCTGATTATTAAGAAACTGGGAATGAGAGACTTGGGTTCTGCTAGAAGGTAGCATAGTTTTATTTCAAATCATACAATCCTTGTATGATTTGAGGGGGGCTGTTAGGATGCTTAATGTTTATCTCCCCACTTGTAACTTATTTTATTCTTCCCGTTTCTAAACGGTCATATTAGTTTTAGGACTGTCATTAGTATAAAGGGGTTACTGTTGTAAACGTGAGACTTGTCTCGGTTATCCATTCTTCCCTTTTTGATAATGAGAGTTCTGTTGTTTTCCCCTCCTATCTCAAGAAGGAGTTCCGATGATGGAGCTCAGTTGAGTGTGAAGCTGAAGGATTTGAATAGTTGTAGGTCTCAAACTCAGGACACGCGTCCCATGGCAATACCTATTTGATACTGATTGATTAAAAAATAGTAAATAATCTGAGTTGGTCAACTTAGTCAAACAAATCACCTAAGACTTGCTAGTTAATACTCCCTCCGTTCAACAATATCTGTCATTTTAGAAACTTGCACTATTAAGAAAAGTAGAACAATAACGCATGTTCCCCTACTTTTTACTTTTCCATTTAGATAATAATTACTTTTATGTTGAATAATAGGGGTAAAAGTGGAAAGAAGTGTGTTAAAAAGCTAGAATGACAGATATTTTTGAACAAGAATCTCATCATAAAATGACAGATATTAATTAACAGAGGAGTAGTTAATAATATCGATTAATAACTGATTTTAAAAATGAACTAAATTAGTCAATCGAGTCAAAAAGACTTAAATCAGCTTAAAATAGGGAAAAAAAAATATTAGCATGAAGACATTGTTCGTCGTCACAACAAAATTTTTCCTTCCAATTGACGAATAGCAATCCCTGCGAACTCAATACCAGGGGTGCAAAAAAAACAACTACCGCAGTATCGTACCGAAACTTGTTTATCTGTAGTCTAACTGGTTAATCGTATTGTTATAATTAGACAATTGTAGTTTAGATAAATATATGTAACTTTTACATCATAGTGAACCGCGGTTAACCAGTAATATACATAATAATATATATATATTTATTTATTTATATATACATATAGTCTTAACTATAAAAAAATACTTATAGTCTTTTATTTTGGTTTTTGATTTTTTTTTTAATTATTTGCCAGGTGTTAGTCTTTTGTACCCTTTCACTTATATTTTGATAAATTAAGCAAAGATAATCTAGGATCTAGAAAAAGGACTCTGCTTACTATATTATGTGTAGTGAAGAACAAGCTAAACACTATAGATAGTATATACTCCCTCCGTCCCAGTCAAAGCGTCCACTTTACTATTTGGACGTGTCGTTTGACTTCAATATTTAACATGTAACATAATATATTTATATAAATCTATGTTTTATGGTGAAATCCTTATGTGAAAAACTATATATTGTACAACTTAATTTTTAAAAATTATTTTATATAATATATTTAATATTAAAGTGGAAAAACGTGCCAAAAAGTAAACAGGACACTTATGACGGGACGGACGGAGGTAGTATTGTAATTATGTTCTGGTAAATTATTTAAAAGTATTTTGCTATCACTTAGTTGATAAATCAGGTTGTAAATTATGTTGTTTGAATCTACATGGATTGATTTTACATTATATTCTTAGACTGTTCGATTCATTCCTGAAATACCCCAAACCTAAGTATGCTAAGTAAACATCAAATCATGATAGTAAGGCTAAAATATGCCTTAGAAAGATTGGTAGACAATTTAAACCAAGGAAAACACAAGAAAACGCCTTAAGGGCAATTTGGGCAAAAACATGCTCTAAGCTTGGAGTGACTTTGATTAGGACCCAAATACCATTGTAAGACTTTAGTAATATGATAATGGACATTTTAAATCAATTAGCAAAGAAAACCAAGCTTGAAAACAAGTTAAAACACAAAATGTGCTTTAAGAAGTCTTAAAGCACATTTTTGAGAAATTGTCTTAGAATTGAGTTTTGAGTGGCTAAATGTCCATCATTACTCTTTAATCAACATGTGTACTAATTAGTATCACATTAGGAAGCCTAAATCAATGGGAAATCAAAAAAATTCAGAAATATGTGCACTAATTAGTGAATAGTGCCAAATAGTGACTAGTTTAAGTTTTAATCAATATAAGCTAATTAGTTGGTCAACAAAGACCATGACTAGCCTTATTTAAGAGGGGGCCGGTTTTCTAAGAGATGATCACCATAGACTCATCAAATAAGGAAGAAAGAAGAATAAGTAAAGGAGTTACTATTTGCTTTTATAAAGCAAAATCTTATTAGCCTACCTTTCTTCTTCTCTCTCTCTTCATTCTCTTCTCCCCACGGTTTCTTCTTCTCTTCTCCTGCTCCAAAACCGAGAGAGCTCCATCCATGGTGCTCCACCTCAATTGCTCACCAAGTGTTCATCTTTGCTACAAAATCAAAAACCAAGTTAGATTTTCTCTTAGTTAGGCCAGACCTATCTTTCTAATCTTTTCAAATCCTTCAAAGCTCCATTGTGGTGCCAAGAGGCAAACTCCATTGATGGAGGAAAATCAAGTTTGAAGAGCCCATTTGGTTCTCCATTCATTCAGGTAAGGAAAATGTAAGAAAAACCATGTTTCCCCTCCACCACTTCTTCTACATGGCCGAAAATTTACTACACCATGGGGCTTGTTTTTTATGCCTTGTTCTAGCTTGTTTTATTCACCAAGGACTAGTGGAGGTCCTCTTTCATTCAATGCCCAAGTCTACCTTGAACTTCAAAGGTAATCATCCACTTTTAAAAACCTTAGAACACATTCTTAACTTAGGGTTTACTCCTTGAGGTTAGTGTATTGTTTAGTACTCATGGGAGTCATTGTGAATATTGATTAGACATTGGCAAGGGAGATTTAAGTGGTGGCCGATATTCATTCAAGAAGAAGGTCTAAGGAGGATATAAGATAAGCTTGAGAAAACAAGGTAAATACTTACCAAATGGTGGTTTAAGGTTTAAGGAATGAGTTTTAGATAAGTACTAATGTGGCTTAGAGCTTACATTATGCAATGGGCGATATAACCTAGGGAAAACAATTTGAACAAGCTTATGAACTTGTGACTAAGGAGCCAATGGGCATGAGTCAGTAATATAAGTTTAAGATGGGTTTTAAGAGTTATGTAACTACTATGAGATTGATGAGTGTATTTGCAGGTTGAAAGCTTTTATATGTGGGAAATTCAGTGTTTAAGTTTAAGTCATTTAAGGCCTAAGAGCCATGTCATTTAAGAGCCTTAGTGCTATGCAATTTAAGATTATTGCAATATATTGAGTTTGATGTGATTGAGTTGGTTTTGGGGAGAAGATATGATGGGAAAGAACTTGATGTGTGTGAGATGGTTGAATGAGGAAAACAATGCATTTGGGCATGATAATATACTAGAGAAGCTATGGCGAAATTTGAGTAGAAAACAAAGTGTTTAAGTGGTAGTGGTGAGTTAATATGCCCTAGGATTCACTAGGGATCATTATGAGGAGTTTGAGTGGAAATGAGTTAGGTAAAGTTCTTGAGGTTTGGAATGACCTAGAATTGTCTAGGATGAGATTAGAGGATTGGTGGGTGTATTGAACACACCAAAGTCATGTTATGAGGAATGTAAGACTTGTGCAAAAATCTGGAGGAAATGATGTATAATGCTTGAGATGGTTTAGGTATGAACTAAAGAATAGAACAATGAGAGTTTCGGGAAGTTGTGTAAGAGGTGGTGATGTTAGTAGTGGACTAGTAAGGTTTAGTTTTAATGGTAATGTGTGGACTTGGGTGATGGAAGTGAAAATTGTAGGAGAATGTTGTAAGTCGTCAAGGTAAATGAAGAACAATGTCAAGGTATTAAGGTAATGGAAGGAAATGTATAAGTAGCTCAAGAGTTTAGGAGTGATGAGTAACAAATGAAAAGAAGAGAAATTGGTGCATGGAAATGCAAGATAACCTTGGAAGGTTTAGCAAAGGAAAGATGGATGAATTAAAGATGGAAAAATGGTGTTTATGAAGTGGTCAAACTGCTAAGGAGGAGTTATATGGGTTGAAAAGAAACACTTTGGTTAGTTGAAGTTTTAGACAAAATGTACATGTTGGAAATATAAGGGATTAATTAACAAGTGTTAGGAATTTCTTGCAAGAATTGAACTAAAGGTTGGAATGATCTTTGGAGGTTATTTTAAGGAGTTTGAAGGATGATTAAAGGTGGGTTTAAGGGTCTAAGTGATGTTAGAAGGCTTTAGGAGAAGTTTGGTGAAGATTTAACAATTTTTGGACATGTTCTGGTGGTCGGTCGTCCGACCCAAGTTTGGGTCGGACGGCCTCTGTTAGACGCCAGTGAAGGGTTCTGTAATGGTCCGACCCAGTTGGTTGGGTCGGACATGGGTCGGACAGGAGAGTTTTAAAAGACGAAAATTTCTGTAATGATGGTCCGACCCAGTTGGTTGGGTCGGACGTGGGTCGGACAAAGTAGAACTTTACAATCCGAGAGTTGCTGGAATGGTCCGACCCAGTTGGTTGGGTCGGACAGTGGGTCGGACGACCCTTAAGACTTAAAAAAAAAAGAAATCCTAAGAGAGTTTAGTGGTATTAAGGGTACCCCATTAAGAGGGCAATGATGATTATAGGTATAAAGACCTAAAGGATTAAGCTAAGAATAAACTTAAAAGTTTAAGGTTAAGTTTGTAAGATTAAGTTGTAAGACTTAAGAGTGTTAGGTGGGGGGATCATTAAGGGTTAAGTAAGTTAAGTAAGTTAAGTAAGTTAAGAGTAAAGTTAAGCAAGTTAAGTAAGTTAAGTAAGTTAGTAAGAAAAGTAAGTTGAATCGAGTTAAGTGATTAACAACCAAAACTGAATGAATGTTTTAGGACTTGGAAATTGGACTCCGGAAGAGATTAAGCAACCGAACGACCAACGGTGAACGATACAGTTCTTCTTGTGACCTGCTTGCTAACGAGGTGTCCCTCGGCTTGTGTGCTATTTGTTTTTGTGTGCTCACTAAACAAGATAAAGCATGCAACCGGAATATTATGTTTATTGTATTGTTGTGTGATGTTTGAAAACTAACACAACATCCGTGAGAACTTACTAACCAACGTTTAGTAAGGAATTGAGTGAGACTAAGGAACACTCCCTAATATGAGTTTGATATAAACCGAAAGAGGTTAACCAACAAACATGGTCTTGAGACTACTACTAACTGGAACTTAAGGGGGGAGTGAGGAACCCGGGACTGACTCCGGTCATGCATGCTAAGGAAAGGGGGTCGGTATCTATAGCAGATTCGACTTCCGCTTAAGGACTTGTCTTCGGACTTGTAGCCTAGGGCCGGTTGCCGGCTCAGCTACGCTGGACTCCCGTCCAGGGTAGGTGGCTTTAAGATGGTGCGGTGGGATCACCTAAATCCCAGGTTTGAAATTAAGCTACAACCATTCCCCTCCAGGAACGGTTTGTATACTGAGAATAAGTTAAGGTTAAGATTAAGGTAAGGTTAAGATAAGTTGCAACCATTCCTCTTTAAAGGATGGTTTGTATTATTAAGAACTAAGATAAGCTACATCCACTCCTTATTAAAGGATGGTTGCTTCTAAGATTAAGATAAGACTAAGATTGAGGTGAGATAAGGATGGACTAAGATTAAGAGGAAATATAACTTAAGGAGTTAGATAATTAACTCTCTAATTAAGGGAACGCATTTAAGTCGTTCGTTATCTTTGAACTTTGATTGTTCATATTTGGTTTGTTGTTTACTGCACCTTCTATCATGTTGTGCATCTAATCAACCTCCATGCTATCGACAATTAGTCGTCGTAGCCACGTTAGCTTGGGGCCATGAGAGGATCGTACCAGCATTCGTGTTGACCCCCTTTGGGGCTGTTTTTACTACACCGGTGAACATCAGGAGGCGGCCGTCGCGAGAGTAAGAAGGGGTACAAGTGTTAAGGGTTAAGTGTGGCCTACGAGTTGTGCATGTACACTCGTATGGCAAATGAGTTAGTAAGATGTATAGGATGTGAGGGGATTGTAAGATATGTATTTGGTTAAGGTTGTTATGTACTAATGTTCGGTATATTCTGTAGTCAGACCGTGGCAAGGTCCTGAAGTGTAAAGAATTCCGCTGTGACATGTATATATATATGCTGTTAAGTTGCGTGACCACATTTGGATTGAGTTGGGGTGTTACAAAAAGTGGTATCAGAGTGTAGTTACGCTCTGAAGACAAGAAATACCGAACTTAGGTGAATACTGAGGTTGAGTTTGAGTTATGGGTTAAGGGTTGAGTGATAGAGTGAGAGGTGCGTTAGCTAGGACTTCCCGGTGTTTATCGGATATCCATAGTACCTAAGCCCGCCCTCCACATCCCTAACTCTAAATACGTGGAACAAACACCAGAGAGAAGAAAGCCTTCTCTTACTCAGGAAAAACCCGATCTGGCAGGTAGTTAACAGTAAGCAATACGAGAAACATCTTGTTGAACAACAGTTCACGGGAACTTGAACCTTTTAATTGGAGCGCAACGTGGAGATAGGTGCTGCCAACAGAATTTTACCAGTAAGAGAACGGTAATTACCGGCAACATGGGTCGACATGCTACGCAGTCGAGTTACACCATAATACCAATGATAAGAAAAGCACTACTAGTGCAATGGATAAGGAAATGATAAGCGACATGAGTGCCGAACAGTGGTCCGAATGAGCATAATAGTGGGATAATACCAAACATGAGAGTTAAGATTACTGGAAGGACTAGCTAGAAACGGGAACTCCAAACCCCATACCATGAGGAAGGTTATAAAACCTGGCCGACATAGCGCAGGTGACAATAAGAACGTGTACTACTGTATACCGGAATAGGACTACAAAGTAGTGCCTAAACGAGAATCACTACTTAGTAACCACGACAAAATGTGTGGAAACGGGAGCGAGAGTCAAGACATGAGTAAATAACAAGGGGTTTCCTCGGAAAGGGGAGCGCCCTGATGAGTGACAGTACTGTCAAACGAACAAAAAAACTGCCGGATGGCTAGTTATCCAAAATAAGAGAACATCCAAGGAGTCCTGAGGACTACCAATTACATGGAGATTAGGTGGAATTACCACTACAGACGCGCACAGTACCGGAAGCCCATCTTGCATGGCGCACTTGCCATAGCAAGTGCTACCATGATTAAGCTACACAGAGAGCCATCATGGCGAGGTAACAGAACGCTACAATTGTAGTACACACTAATACCGGATTGTAAATCTATAAGAACGGGAGAATGAGACCTTGGAAGGGCCTGACGGCCCGACCATGATGAGATGAGTGGATACACCAGTCAGCAGGGAGCTGAACTTGGACAGAATACTAAACGATATAAATATTAGCAACGGTATAACCTACTACAACAACAACCGACAGTACGGTAAGAGCACCAATCCCGAACTCCAAGAGGAAAACCTAAGAGATCGCTCAGTAATGCGAGCAAAACACTACGTAAGTGATAACGTACAAGGAATGCATTACGGAATACAATGGAGACCGTGACATAAAAACTTTCAACAAGAATGGGATAAGACTCCTAGATTGATCACTAAGAATACCAGTAATAAGCATTCTTCAATGAAGATGTTGGAAAACCCAGAAAACAAGGATAAAAGAAATGAACGTAAGCTATAATCTACTAAGGATTAAAGACGTACAACCCTAGAAAAAGGAAAGCTCAGAGGACTACCCCCACAGAGCGGGCATAGTCGAGCTGAACAAACTGATGAATGACAGTTAATACTGTTTGTTTAACTCATTAACACCCAAGTATGATTGATCATCAACGGGTGGCATAGTCAACGGAAGTTGAACGATGTGTTGAGATGGAAGTATAAGATGACGGGATGATATCCAACTCGGACACCGTAAGGCAAAAGCCTAATACCAACTTATCCTTATTTGCTAGAAGACATAAGTCTAATAAAACGACAGTATTGTCAAAGACACTAAGTAACCTCAGAACGCCTGAATAAACTTCCATAGCGAGAAGCAGGACGCAGCAACTTGCCATGAAACCCAATACTACATTCATTATGTAACCTAGCGGTGGATAGTGTTCAAGGAAACAAAAACCTTTAAGAATGACCTACATATGAGTGAGAGTACAAGTAATGAACTGAAGCACTAAGCACTAAGAGCCTACGAACCAAGGATGTTAACCACATCAGAACTCGAGGCGCAACGAGTTATAAAAGAGCTGATTCAAGCCATGAATGAACTACAATGTGTAGATGTGAACGATTACAAACCTATAACTTAGATTGGGAAGAAGATTGCCAAGAAAGGGCACCAATGAGAATACGGGGATAATGCTAAGGACAGGGGCGGAGAACGAACCATTCCTTTTTGGGTGGGGACACCTCTCCTTGTTGTGAGGCCATGAGTGGGAATGAACCCTTCAAAAGGGCTTTCACTTATTAGAGATGCAATACGCTTTTGTTAAAGAATGGGAACTGTAAACTTGAGATTACCTTAGAACATATCAGATACACTTGAGTAATAAGGAAGGTTGAGGAGATAGACCCCATATCCAACACCCAGGATGTAAGAATTAGTGATCGTCAGAGATAAACATTGAGAGTGCACATTATGGCACGACAAGTGACCAATGCTCAGAAGAGCTTGTGATTCAGTGGATGACTTCTTCAGTAACCGGTAGAATTACATGGTAGATAACATCACTAAGGATGAAAGAAAGCGAGAGAAATTAGCCTACTTACGAATCTGAGATTGGAGCAGAACACCTTCGTATTAAGAGTCAACTATTTTACAGCACGGTATGACAACCGCCATACACCGGAATGAGAGAACTCCCGGTGTGTTTACATCAAGGAGGGATTGAGTATAAGGTAAGACATTAGAATAAATGAGTAAGAGGTTGCACCATCAATGGGCAACATGGTAAGGGCCAACTACCACGGTAGTAGTGGTCGTGAGTGCAATAGTTAGATAAGTGGATTAAGTCATGGTGCACGGTAAGGCGACCTTTATGTATGAGCCGTCAAATATTGACACTGAGGCAATTAGATTTATGAGCTAATACCGATGTAAGTAAGGGAATAAGATGGTAGACGAACTGCGCATTGATGCCAGTAGTCTGGACCTGGTTAGGTAAGATTTCACAGGAAGCACACTACCCATTCCTTGAGGAACTGGAAGTGCATTCCTAGTTGAACAAATATGAGAAAGAAGATAAGAAGCTCTATGGAAAGAGACCTAAACTACTAAGAAATTGAGTCAATACGAAATACAGAAAGGAGCTAGAGCATACCATACCCAAGAACGCAGTAGATGGATTTCCCTTGATTAACTTCAAGAAGAACAATAAATGTTATTATGGAACGATGAAAGAGGAGATCGACAACAGAATACTTCATAATTAGCAATAGCTAAACGTGTGACGGACACTATGAGTTTACTAAAACGAGACGTGGGACGACTGCACCCCACAGGGGCTTGCAGGCCTGACACGCTCATTTATGAGTTAGTTGGGTAAGTAGTAATGTACCAGTAAGGTACCCCATGCATGTAGACGAGTGGTGTAAGGAACACGGGGAGTAGTCGACTCCGTACCACGAACAACGACACAAGATCAGACAAGAGCAGCCATTACCACAAACAGTCGAAGAGAAGAATTCAGTTGAACCAACAACATAAAGGAATCAGAGAACAAATAATTAAGGACTATGAAGTGCGAAGAACACGGGTGGATAAGCACGGACATTGGACATGTCTTTAAGTGTTAAGGATAAGACTGTAAGCGCAATAAGCACTAAACAGTAGTTTCAGATTAAGGGTCATCCTCAGACCAAAGGTCAGTGGGAGAGAACAATTTAGACACTTGAGAAAACACTAAGAGTACAAACATTAGATCTCCAGGAGGACTGGATGGACAAGCTATAACTCATCAAGGCCGTGTATATAGAAAGATAACACGTGACCATTGAGAGACCTTTAGTGCTAAACCGTAAGCACGCAAGAGAAAGATATCCGATACTGTAAAAAGGATAAGAGAGGCAAATAAACCTAAAACTATCAGAGTCGTGCAGCGGAAGCTAGCAGATCAGTACCTTTGAGGTTAGACCAAACTAAGATCAGAATATGGTATAAGTACCGTTAAGAATCCTCGATACAGAGACTAAGTCATTTATGATAGAATTATAAGTAAGATAGATGACATGGAAGCTAGAATGCTTGGTGAGAATTAGACATCTTGAACTTATGTTCAAAGATGATGTAATGTTGATTACGTGGGCGTAATCCATTTTAAGAGGGGTAGAGCGAAAACCGCTTAGCGTATGTTTGTGTACTGAGTACATAAACTACGGTGTGCTTAGCACAAAATAATTTGAGAATATGTTTTACATAAACATTTTGAGATAAATTATGGTTATTGCACACAGAAGATGTAAATACCATACACATTAAGTACCTATCTTGTTAACTCCGGTGTGAGTACAAGTTAAGAGAATTAAGGAGGAGGTTTAAGGAGACTTAAGAAATAAGAATATATGAGGTATGAGTCGATATGAGACTATGTGTGAGATAAGAATAAGATAACACTATGAGATATAAGATGGTGCGGATTGGCATGAGACGGTTATAGAACTTAGTGAGAATTTAAGTCTTGAGGTAATTACTAAGAGATGAATCGGGAATGTTTGATGGACTGAGTCCACACTTTGGAGATGTATTGATTATGATTAGAAGAACTAAAAAGATAGAAAATTGGACATGAGTGAATTATTTGGATGTTTGAAAATGACGTGGGAGGTGGAACTTGATTTTCTAGGGATCAAGGGAAACCAAACACAAATTGGGGTGGAAGGATAGTTCTACACTGATGCTGATCACATCAGGGTAGGATGATTCCTGAAACTCCCTACCAGTGGTCACAATTAAATCACACTATGGATAGAGGCCTTCGGATAAAATGAAATTGGAGTTGATTGTATTTTTAATTAGAGGAATTATTCCTCACATGACCTCGTAAAAAGGATTACCTTTTTACTGAGTCTCGCCCATGAAGTCGAGGACGCACGAGCCTTTGTCTTCGGACCGGTGACATGAAGAGAGCAGAGTGTTTTGTATTCTGGCCCATGGTGACGAGGACGAATGAGCCATTGTCTACGGACCGGTGACATGGGAGAATACGTTGGAAATTATGTGAATGTTTTAAGCATCAAAAGAAACAAAGAGAATTTTGAGTGCTATACATGCTTAAGCATGTTGTGTGATATTTAAGTATAAGAATATGGTGGATCTAATGATCCAATTAGTTTAAGTATACATAAGTATGATCTATATGATCTATGGAATGAGGTAAGACATGTATTTTAATAAGATAAGATGCATGGGAACTTTGGGGACAAAGTTCTTTTAAGGGGGGTAAATTGAAATACCCCAAACCTAAGTATGCTAAGTAAACATCAAATCATGATGTATTAAGGCTTAAATATGCCTTCGAAAGATTGGTAGACAATTTAAACCAAGGAAAACACAAGAAAACGCCTTAAGGGCAATTTGGGCAAAAACGTGCTCTAAGCTTGGAGTGACTTTGATTAGCACCCAAATACCATTATAAGACTTTAGTAATATGCTAATGGACATTTTAAATCAATTATCAAAGAAAACCAAGCTTGAAAACAAGTTAAAACACAAAATGTGCTTTAAGAAGTCTTAAAGCACATTTTTGAGAAATTGTCTTAGAATTGAGTTTTGAGTGGCTAAATGTCCATCATTACTCTTTAATCAACATGTGTACTAATTAGTATCACATTAGGAAGCCTAAATCAATGGGAAATCAAAAATTTCAGAAATATGTGCACTAATTAGTGAATAGTGCCAAATAGTGACTAGTTTAAGTTTTAATCAATATAAGCTAATTATTTGGTCAACAAAGACCATGACTAGCCTTATTTAATAGGGGGCCAGTTTTCTAAGGGATGAGTCACCATAGACTTCATCAAATAATGAAGAAAAGAAGAGATAAGTAAAAGGAGTTACTATTTGCTTTTATAAAGCAAATATCTTATATTAGCCTACCTTTCTTCTTCTCTCTCTTCATTTCTCTTCTTCCCACGGTTTCTTCTTCTCTTCTCCTGCTCCAAAACTGAGAGAGCTCCATCCATGGGTGCTCCACCTTCAATTGCTCACCAAGTGTTCATCTTTGCTCCAAATCAAAAACCAAGTATAGATTTCTCTTAGTTAGGCCAAGACCTATCTTTCTATCTTTTCAAATCCTTCAAAGCTCCATTGTGGTGCCAATAGGAAACTCCATTGATGGAGGAAAATCAAGTTTGAAGAGCCCATTTGGTTCTCCATTCATTCAAGGTAAGAAAAATGTAAGAAAAACCATGTTTCCACCACTTCTTCTACATGGCCGAAAATTTACTACTCATGGGGCTTTGTTTTTATGCCTTGTTCTAGCTTGTTTTATTCACCAAGGACTAGTGGAGGTCCTCTTTCATTCAATGCCCAAGTCTACCTTGAGACTTCAAAGGTAATCATCCACTTTTAAACCTTAGAACACATTCTTAACTTAGGGTTTAATTCTTGAGGTTAGTGTATTGTTTAGTACTCATGGGAGTCATGGGAGTCATTGAATATTGATTAGAACATTGGCAAGGGAGATTTAAGTGGTGGCCGATATTCATTCAAGAAGAAGGTCTAAGGAGGAAGATAAGATAAGCTTGAGAAAACAAGGTAAATTACTTACCTAATGGTGGTTTAAGGTTTAAGGAATGAGTTTTAGATAAGTACTAATGTGGCTTAGAGCTTACATTATGCAATGGGTTATATAACCTAGGGAAAACAATTTGAACAAGCTTATGAACTTGTGACTAAGGAGCCAATGGGCATGAGTCAGTAATATAAGTTTAAGATGGGTTTTAAGAGTATTGTAACTACTATGAGATTGATGGGTGTATTTGCAGGTTGAAAGCTTTTATATGTGGGAAATTCAGTGTTTAAGTTTAAGTCATTTAGGGGCCTAAGAGCCATGTCATTTAAGAGCCTTAGTGCTATGCAATTCAAGATTATTGCAATATATTGAGTTTGATGTGATTGAGTTGGTTTAGGTGAGAAGATATGATGGGAAAGAACTTGATGTGTGTGAGATGGTTGAATGAAAAACAATGCATTTGGGCATGATAATATACTAGAGAAGCTATGGCAAAATTTGAGTAGAAAACAAAGTGTTTAAGTGGTAGTGGTGAGTTAATATGCCCTAGGATTCACTAGGGATCATTATGAGGAGTTTGAGTGGAAATGAGTTAGGTAAAGAGTTCTTGAGGTTTGGAATGACCTAGAATTGTCTAGGAGGAGATTAGAGGATTGGTGGGTGTATTGAACACACCAAAGTCATGTTATGAGGAATGTAAGACTTTGCAAAAATCTGGAGGAAATGATGTATAATGCTTTGAGATGGTTTAGGTATGAACTAAAGAGTAGAACAATGAGAGTTTCGGGAAGTTTGTGTAAGAGGTGGTGATGTTAGTAGTGGACTAGTAAGGTTTAGTTTAAATGGTAATGTGTGGACTTGGGTGATGGAAGTGAAAATTGTAGGAGAATGTTGTAAGTCGTCAAGGTAAATGAAGAACAATGTCAAGGTATTAAGGTAATAGAAGGAAATGTATCAGTAAGCTCAAGAGTTTAGGAGTGATGAGTAACAAATGAAAAGAAGAGAAATTGGTGCATGGAAATGCAAGATAACCTTGGAAGGTTTAGCAAAGGAAAGATGGATGAATTAAAGATGGAAAAATTGTGTTTATGAAGTGGTCAAACTGCTAAGGAGGAGTTATATGGGTTGAAAAGAAACACTTTGGTTAGTTGAAGTTTTAGACAAAATGTACATGTTGGAAATATAAGGGATTAATTAACAAGTGTTAGGAATTTCTTGCAAGAATTGAACTAAGGTTGGAATGATCTTTGGAGGTTATTTTAAGGAGTTTGAAGGATGATTAAAGGTGGGTTTAAGGGTCTAAGTGATGTTAGAAGGCTTTAGGAGAAGTTTGGTGAAGATTTAACAATTTTTGGACATGTTCTGGTGGCGTCCGACCCAAGTTTGGGTCGGACGGCCTCTGTTAGACGCCAGTGAAGGGTTCTGTAATGGTCCGACCCAGTTGGTTGGGTCGGACATGGGTCGGACAGGAGAGTTTTAAAAGACGGAAAATTTCTGTAATGGTCCGACCCAGTTGGTTGGGTCGGACGTGGGTCGGACAAAGTAGAACTTTACAATCCGAGAGTTGCTGGAATGGTCCGACCCAGTTGGTTGGGTCGGACAGTGGGTCGGACGACCCTTAAGACTTAAAAAAAAAAAAGAAATCCTAAGAGAGTTTAGAAGTATTAAGGGTACCCCATTAAGAGGGCAATGATGATTAGAGGTATAAAGACCTAAGGGATTAAGCTAAGAATAAACTTAAAAGTTTAAGGTTAAGTTTGTAAGATTAAGTTGTAAGACTTAAGAGGTGTTAGGTGGGGATCATTAAGGGTTAAGTGTTAAGTAAGTTAAGTTAAGTAAGTTAAGTAAGTTAAGCAAGTTAAGTAAGTTAAGTAAGTTAAGTAAGTAAAAGTAAGTTGAATCGAGTTAAGTGATTAACAACCAAAAACTGAATGAATGTTTTAGGACTTGGAAATTGGACTCCGGAAGAGATTAAGCAACCGAACGACCAACGGTG
Organism: Limonium bicolor; assembly: GCA_023374045.1. Classification (NCBI taxonomy): domain Eukaryota; kingdom Viridiplantae; phylum Streptophyta; class Magnoliopsida; order Caryophyllales; family Plumbaginaceae; genus Limonium; species Limonium bicolor. The sequence continues at coordinate 285,924,176 of CM041778.1, forward strand.
AACGATACAGTTCTTCTTGTGACCTGCTTGCTAACGAGGTGTCCCTCGGCTTGTGTGCTATTTGTTTTTGTGTGCTCACTAAACAAGATAAAGCATGCAACCGGAATATTATGTTTATTGTATTGTTGTGTGATGTTTGAAAACTAACACAACATACCGTGAGAACTTACTAACCAACGTTTAGTAAGGAATTGAGTGAGACTAAGGAACACTCCCTAATATGAGTTTGATATAAACCGAAAGAGGTTAACCAACAAACATGGTCTTGAGACTACTACTAACTGGAACTTAAGGGGGAGTGAGGAACCCGGACTGACTCCGGTCATGCATGCTAAGGAAAGGGGGTCGGTATCTATAGCAGATTCGACTTCCGCTTAAGGACTTGTCTTCGGACTTGTAGCCTAGGGCCGGTTGCTGGCTCAGCTACGCTGGACTCCCGTCCAGGGTAGGTGGCTTTAAGATGGTGCGGTGGGATCACCTAAATCCCAGGTTTGAAATTAAGCTACAACCATTCCCCTCCAGGAACGGTTTGTATACTGAGAATAAGTTAAGGTTAAGATTAAGGTAAGGTTAAGATAAGTTGCAACCATTCCTCTTTAAAGGATGGTTTGTATTATTAAGACTAAGATAAGCTACATCCACTCCTTATTAAAGGATGGTTGCTTCTAAGATTAAGATAAGACTAAGATTGAGGTGAGATAAGGATGGACTAAGATTAAGAGGAAATATAACTTAAGGAGTTAGATAATTAACTCTGTAATTAAGGGAACGCATTTAAGTCGTTCGTTATCTTTGAACTTTGATTGTTCATATTTGGTTTGTTGTTTACTGCACCTTCTATCATGTTGTGCATCTAATCAACCTCCATGCTATCGACAATTAGTCGTCGTAGCCACGTTAGCTTGGGGGCCATGAGAGGATCGTACCAGCATTCGTGTGACCCCCTTTGGGGGCTGTTTTTACTACACAGGAACATCAGGAGGCGGCCGTCGCGAGAGTAAGAAGGGGTACAAGTGTTAAGGGTTAAGTGTGGCCTACGAGTTGTGCATGTACACTCGTATGGCAAATGAGTTAGTAAGATGTATAGGATGTGAGGGGATTGTAAGAAGGATATGTATTTGGTTAAGGTTGTTATGTACTAATGTTCGGTATATTCTGTAGTCAGACCGTGGCAAGGTCCTGAAGTGTAAAGAATTCCGTTGTGACATGTATATATATATGCTGTTAAGTTGCGCGACCACATTTGGATTGAGTTGGGGTGTTACAATTCCGATTATAATTATACGGGTTATATATTATGTAACGTATTAATTGGATGATTGAGTATTATATAATATGGTGGATTCAGTTTTTGTGTTATACGTTACGTATATAAAATAATATTCGCACATGATATTAAAGTGCTGCTTTCTAGTTTTTTTTTCATTTACTCATTTTATCTACTTTGTTATCATTATACAAGGTTAATTACATAAAAAAAATTCTACAACCGGTTTCAATTAACCTGAATTACCGTATCACTCTAAATGATTAACTTAAATACAATTAACTGAAGTAAATGAAATATTAACAATTTTTAAAAACTGTATTTCCCATTTAACGGCACCGAATACCTTACCGTGAACAAATATTGATTATACTTGATCTCTTATATGTATATCCTCTGCGCCATTCCCACTATATCGGTGCTTAAAAGGACACAAATTCGTTTCTCCTCAAATAAAAAAGACACAAAATCGCATTTATATGTTTTTATCGGGGGGAGGGATCTCTTTTCTAGAAGTTATTTGTTTCAGTAAAACTGAGAACCCAAATTTTTAGGGAAAATTTTCGTAAAAATATCGATCTCATAAAAAAATTACATGCGGTGGTCAATTTTGAAAAAAATTACGCGGACGTACCGAACCAGTGTAAAGATCAAAAACCGCCCGGTAGCAGGGCAGCTTCTACATTTTTTTGCTTGAAGCAGCCCTGGGTCTGGGCGGCTTCAGGCAAAATTGCCGGAAGGAGCCTTGAAGCCAGGGCGGCTTCTTTGCATTGTAGTATTGTAGTCGAGGAAAAAAAATTCCAACTTTTGAATCATTCATGCGATGCTTTAACGGCTCCGGAACTTGACCAAATTTTGTACGACGATAGTTGAACAGTTATACTTTGGATCTAAGTCATTTCCCTGGAGTTTTAGGACCATATGGGACCCACGTGACTTCATATAAATGGCACTAGAGTTAACGTTTTCTCGGTTTTGAACTTTTCAGGTAATGTCATATTTTGTGTTATTAACCAGTTTTGTACTTATATTAAAGTCCTATGATGCATTTGCAACCATTATAACTTCTTACGGCATTAAGACGACTTCATTGGGTTGGTCACTTGAGCTAGTTTTTTTTCTAACTTTTGAATCATTCGTGCGATGCTTTAACAATTCTGGAACTTGACCAAATTTTGTACGACGATAGTTGAACAGTTATACTTTGGATCTAAGTCATTTTTCTGGAGTTTTAGGACCATATGGGACCACATGACTTCATATAAATGGCACCAGAGTTAACGTTTTCTCAGTTTTAAACTTTTTGGGTAACGTCATATTTTGTGTTATTAACCAGTTTTGTACTTATATTAAAGTCCTATGATGCATTTGCAGCCATTATAACTTCTTACGACATTAAGACGACTTCATTGGATTGGTCACTTGAGCTAGTGTTTTTTCCAATTTAGTGAACATGTTCGTTAATTAAACAATGCCTTCGAAACAAACAAAAAATTGAAAAAACAACAATCAAACACCCATACTTTCGACTTGTGTATTTGCTATAGCCGATGTAACCCAAATATTTCATAGATTATACGGAATTCTTAAAGTAAAAGGGCACATTTATATTAAACACTCAACATAAAACACACTTCATTGCTATTTAGAAAAAATTACATTTTTTGTGTGCTTGCTAAAGGCACTACCTGTCTATGCAGGAGCATATTTAACATCTGAAAACCACAATCAATTATACCCTCTGTTAGGGCAGTTCCTCCTGTTATGACCCGTTTGTAAACAATGTCGACAACGTCTACGTTCTGTAGTCGTTTCATTTTCATCCATTTCATTTTGAATCCTAGAATACCTAGGTCTTCCCCTGACAGTCCGAATGGCATCTGGTTGTGGTACCACCTTAACCCCTGTATATGCTGGCCAGTTTTCTTCATTACCCAGCGGTGTAAAAGGATCACCGCCATATGCCTCGATCATTGTTTCCAGCTTGTACACTGGGTGCACGTAATTTTCCCACAACATACTGGTTCTGCAACAGACGGCCATGACATGAGAGCATGGGTATTTGAACATTGATAAAAAAAAAATGGCATAACACTATAATAACATAAACAAAATTAATTAGTGCATAAAACCACCAAAATTGGTACTTTAATAAACATAATAATTAATCATAAATAAACAATACAAAAAATGAAAAAAAAATTAAATATTGCAACTTACTTAATCGAATTCGGAAGTAAGAATTTTGTAGAAGTGGGAGAATGAGAGTTGAAGAATTGTGTGGAGAATGGAGAAGATTGGGGGGGGGGTTTATAGGATTTTCGGCTGTTGGAAACCGCCCTAAGCCCAGGGCGGCTTCAATGCAAAATTCCGGATAACCTTATCCGTCCAGAATCTGAAGAAAATCTAGATTGACGGCTCTGATTGGCTGTCGAGATTTTGTGGATTAGGGGGAGATTTGCAAAGAAGTCGCCCTGGCTTCAAGGCTCCTTCTGGCAATTTTGCCTGAAGCCGCCCCAGACCCAGGGCTGCTTCAAGCAGAAAAATATAAAACTGCCTGCTACCGGGGCGGTTTTTGACAAGCTGCCCTGATCCGAAGGCAGCTTCTTTACACTAGTTTGGTACGTCTGCGTAATTTTTTTCAAAAATGACCACCGCATGTAATTTCTTTATGAGATCGGTATTTTTACGAAAATTTTCAGAGGATTTATATATATTTTGACTACGTTTGGCAAGAGCTTTAGATCAATTCGAAAACAGCGGATATAGTAGTAGGGTATGTTTAATGTTTTTTCGTGAGAAGCGAATAAACCCAAACTTTAAATTAAACTAATAAAATTTGAGCTACTAATAGAAATGACATTTAATTAACTCCATCTGTTCCCATTTTATTTATTATTTAGACTTATTGTTTGATTTCAATATTTAACATGTATAATTTTATAAATTTAAGTTTTATAATGAAATTCTTATAAAAATTATTATGTTATAGAATTTTATTTTATGAAATTATTTTATCTTATATATTTAATATTTAAATAAAAAAATGTACTAAAAATAAACAGAAAGATCAAGACGGAGGTAGTATAAAACTTCATCTATAAAACAATATCGAACAGCATCAGTTTCACATACTATAAAGTCTCTCCTTTTTTTTTTTTTGAAGAAAACCTGCATATTCTCATTAAAGAAGGCATACCATATTACATACTTAATTCCTTGTCCAAAAGACAAGCACTAGTAATGCTGAAAGGAATAAAATCCCTTTCCCAAACTTTCAAACCCAAGGGAGAGTCATTAAATATTCTAGCAACTAACTTACTAGGGAAATTAAAATAGTCATTTGAGTTGTAACACACATGAAGACTAAGCGAATTACACAAATTTGTAAACTTCAGTCTTTCTACCTTGATCTCCAAATTATGATCGTTGTCACCCCCAAACACCATCTTGAGGTGCTCCTCCTTCATATTATCAAAATAGATGCACTCGTTACCTCCTGAACTAGCAAGTTCCACTGCATTACAAGCTGCTTTGATAACAGCAATTTGCACTTTACAAGTGCTTAACATCTTCTTGTTGAAAGCTAAAATTGAAGTACCTTCCACATTCCTCAATAGGCCACCAATCTGGTGTGGATGATTCCTTCTTGTGAAGACATTCAGAGAGACAGAGATTAAACCTGGGGGAGGAGGATTCCATTTGACACCTTCTCTTATTGCATGAGAATGCATATTGTTAACAACTTTATATGCCTCAATATATGCAATATTTTTGTCGATCACATTCCACCAAGCTAGAGATGAGTCATGTTTACATCTATTTCTATCATATATCACCCACATGAGATTAATGACAGAGGAAAGCTTTTTCCTCCCCCACCCTCTTGCTTGATCAATGAACCAATCAACAATGGCAGCTCCATCAATACTTGGAACCTTCTGAAGATTGATATTAAGTCCCCAAATATCAGAGACCGCACAACACTTAAAAAAACAATGCGCAGGAGTATCTATATCCCACAGAAGAAACAGGTAATTGCTCCACCAATTCTGTTACCTATGTTACCTTGACACGGAGTAATTCCTTTCAGAACTTCCAAATCACCAATCTAGCTCGAGGCGGGCTGATATCTTTGTCAATTTTCTTCCTAAGAAGAGAAAAACAGTTAGGCAAGGACGCCTGACCGTCTTCCTTTCCTTTTTGAATCAAATTGTAACCAGATTTTACAAAATACTTTTTATCTCTTGTGAGGTCCCAAACCCAATGATCATTTTGAGAGGAATTAATTGGCAGGGAGGCAATGAAGTTACTTTATGTGAAGCTAAGAGCTTGTTGGAGTTTTTGAATGTTCCAACAATTCTGACTAGGATTGATGAAATGAGAAACCAACTCGGTAGGAGAAGAGGAGGGTGGTTTTGGCGAGATAATGAGAGTAGCATCTTGTCTTGGAACCCAGGGAAAATTCCAAAACAAAGTAGAAGTCCACTTCCTACTTGCTTCCTAATTCCCGCTTTTAAGAGACTGATGTTAGGAAGCAAGGATTTCCAAATCTGGCTAGCCTTCGAGGGAAGCAAGGAGATAATATTGGAATAAAAAGGTCAAATACTAGTAACAAAATAGGGTACGTATATATCTCCAAATTGAAGGCATATAGTACAATTACTTCTCATACACACATGCGTGGATGGATGGACGGTAATAAGATAAAGGTAAGATCGTAGTCTAGGTAGGGCCATCCATTCTATACTAGTATTGATCTCCAACTCATCAAATAAGGCCTCATTCTTTTGTTATTTGATCAGTTAGTTTATTATCTCTGTATGTCACATACATCAATTGTCATATCAATTATTTTCTCCTTACTTTTTCTAACTTTCAACTGAGAACTGACATTCCATTCATATATGTGGACAATACACTAGTACTATATGATATGATGACACTCTGCATCGACCCGTGACGCGATCAATATTCGATGTGTATTAAAGGATTATTAACAATCTTCTCGTACCGAATTTAAATAAAATTCTGGTCTTTAATTTTATAATATTGTAAATAATTTTTAAATTAATCAAAATAACATTTATAAATAATACTAGTGGATATACTATATAATACTTACTTACCCTATTTGCTTCAAAAATATATATGTATATACTGACTCTATGTAACAGTGACCATTTTGGGTACAATATCGCTACGCCGCCCCTAGGACGGAATTAGAAGCATCGTCCATTATCATCATCATCCTCATCCAGTTCAATTATTTAATTACTTAAGTGTCGCCCTATGTCACAACATAGGTCCTATTACTATCTAGTTTGATGTTGAGAAGGGTTTTCGTTTGAGACTGTAAATACATTGTAACGATTAAGTTTCATTCTGCTAATATCGTTTGAACAGCCATGTGAGATTTAGTCAGTCCAGTTTATAAGTTACTAAAATAATATATTGACATGTAGTTGATATTAAAGGTTAATTTTATTGATGAATGGAGTTTATTTGATTAAGCTATGTTTTAAATCATTTTAAATTTTCGGTATGATATTATTAATTTTAGTTATACCGACCTAAAATATATAGGGTCCGTTCGGTGACGGCTTGTAAAAGAAATCAAACGTAGATTTTGTTGCGTTTGAATAGAGCTCACTCTAGTTAACTAATTATAACTAGACATGTGTGCTTTTTGTCTGACAAGTTAAACAGAATCCAATAAAATCTAGACATATGTCCACCACTTTTTTCTTAAAGTAGATTAATATCAATTCGCTGGGAACGAACAGCACCATAGGCAAAAAAAAATGTGTATATATTACACATGAGTTATTTTGATTTTCTTTATATGTCATGTATATAAATTAAAATATTTCTTTTTTATATTTGATTATATTCAAACTTTAAAATTCTTAACTTTATTTGTTGTATTTTTCATTAATTTCTGATTGCTTACGCAAATTTGTCCTAAGAAACTTTAGCTAATTAAATAAGTAAACGGTCAACTAAACTTAAACAACACCGCATGCAGGTTTTGTGATTTTATGATATTGAGGGGGATACTTTTTAATAATACCATACTTGATGGGTTGGAGATGTAATTTCCGTAAGTATTGATTTATTGACCCATTGACCACTCTACTGTTCTGTTACACCGGTAGGCGGTAGCGATTAACTGTACTCATTCGCTTACGTGGCTAGCCTTCCCTCTTTGACCAGTAGTATCCTAGCTACCTCCCCACTAAATTTCTTGGGATGATTAACGTCAGGACCAAGTAACACCGGGGAATAATTATTACTAACGTCGGTGTTATTAGTAATTAATAGGAGTAGCTCAGTAACTAAATTTGAATACATCTGCATTAAGGACCGTACTATCCGTTGCGGTCATAATTACAAACTAGCCCCGTGATTGATTGCTGACCCGACCCGTTGTTAGTAGCACTTAGCATTATTGAAGTGGTATTTCTAGTTTTATAAACGAAGCACTTTTTATGCATCCCTATCCACATTAAAAAGCTAGATGTATCTCCTCTTTCAAAAAAGAGAAAAAAAGTTTAGTTGTATCAATATATGTACCGTTTATAATACTCCCTCCGTCCTGAATTGACCGTCCTGTTTACTATTTGGACATATTGTTTGACTTCAACTTTTAACATATAAGATTAAATAATTTTTAAAGTTTAAGTTTTGCATATGGTTCCTTACATGTTAAACTATATATTACAAAATTTAGTTTTATAAAATTATTTTATCTTATATGCTTAATAATGAAGTGGAAAAACGTGTCATAAAGCAAACAAGACGGTCAATTCAGGACGGAGGGAGTAAAATACATACAACTTTTCGGGAGCAGATCCTGCGACGGAAGATAAGAATAAATGATCCAGACTATATTGATAAATCAAAACTTATCATGTCAAATCAAATTCACGCGCCATGTTCAGTTGTTCACTCGTGGTCTATAGAATTGATAAATATGAAACTAATATTATTAACATAAAACACACTAATTAGTTACATCATTTTCCGTCACTTTTTTAATAAATTGTTATTATTCAATTGCGATTATTTTTTATACTACACATATCTGGAGTGGCTAGGTGTATTAATATAATTTTTTCTTTTACAATAATATAATGACATAATTGATTAATTTTTTAATTATACAAAACTTTTCCATAACAATATAAAAATAGAGTATAACAATTTTAAAATTGTTAATATAAAATACACTAAACTAATATTTATATTATTTTCTAATTCAAAAGTGAGGTATAATGCTTTTAAAAAATAATGAAAGTAAACAGTTATATGCTATCATGCATACATAAAAATCAAAAGTTGATGAATAAGTAAAATTAACTACCTTATTGTTTATCTATCAATCAAGTTCGATACACTAAAATGCTAATAAAATATTTTTATATACATGATTCGACATGAATGGAAAAAGAAAATATATATAACAATTAGTGACATCTTTTCTATAATAGTGATAGAAACAATTATAGAAGGTTGTGTATATATTTTTAATCATTGATGGAGGCGTTTATAAACTATCGTAGATATGTAAAAATCAACGTTAATGAATATGTAAAATTAAATTCAACTTATAGTATCTAAATGGTTATAGTCTTCAAGTTTATCAATCAGTCAAGCTTGATAAAATGATAAATGTTAATAAAATATTCTTATACTGAATTATTCGATAAGAATGGTCAAATGAAAATATATATATAACAGTCAGTGTCATATTTTTTATAATGGTGATGGAAACGATTATGAAGGTTGCGTATACGTTTCTAATCAATAGTGGAAACGTTTATAAGCTATCGTGGATAAGTAAAACCAACGTTAAGAAATAGTATAAACGATTATAGAAGGCTGTGTATATATAACAGTCAGTGTCATATCGTTTCCTTCAGGTTTATCCATCAGTAAAGCTCTGTGAAGTGATAAATGCTAAAAAATATTCTTCTACACCATGATTCGATAAGAATGGTCAAATTGAAGGAAAATATATATAACAATTAGTGTCATATTTCATATTATAGTGATGGAAACGATTATACATGTTTATAAAAAATTAAATATATATATCAATTCAAAATTAAATGGCCGTCTATGAATGTATTCATCAAATAGCTAAGGATGTATTTATGAACATATTGATATGTCTATGAACGATCCATCACTATCTACAAACATGTCCACCACTGTCTACACACGTGTCCACCACTATCTACAAATGTATCCTTCACTGTCTACAAACGTGTCCATCACTGTCTACAAAATGTTACATTTAATTGTGACATGGAATATATAATTGTGTAAATGTATATATGTAATCATGACATGTAAATGTTTATATATAAATCGTGGAAACGTATTGTGGCATGGAAATATTCATATACAATTATTTAAATGTTTATATGTAATCATGCCATGGAAACGTTATATATAATCATGGAATCGTAGAAACGGGAAACGTTTAAATAAAAACGTGGAAACATATGTATAACAATGTGGAAATGTTTAAATAAAAAGGAGGAAACGTTTAAATAAAAAGGTGGAAACGTTATCTGAACTCGTGGACTCCTTTATGTATAACGGTGGAAAAATTATATATAATTGTGCCATGGTAACATCATATATAGTTATAAAAATGTTTATATATAATCATGCGGTGGAAATGTTTATATGTAATCGACCCTAAACCCTAAACCACAAACCCTAAAAACTGTCGAGTTAGTGACGACGATATAAAGTGCAAAACTAGTGCCAAAAAAGATTACCCTACACCCTAAACACCTTAAAAACTACCATATGCTAAAACATCGGTGTCAATAATTTTAGTACTTACTTATATGGCTTTTAATCATTGTATTTATACTATAGTTGTAATACTATTTCATTGACATTATTGTTTTTACTATATTGTTGTAAATTACGGAAATTCAATATTTATCTTTATAGATCAATTTTCAGCTTTGTGATAAATCCTGACATTTATTTACACCCTAAAATTATAAAAATATTTATGATTAATTAGTATGTATAGTAAAATATATATGTACATACAAAAAATAAAAAAAATTAAAATTTATCAAAACATACTCATGTTGGGTCTTATTTTGAAGGGCTCAAATTATGATAAATAATGATATAAAATTTCTGTTATTTGGACTTATATATAATAAGATATAACATTTTAAAATTCATAAAAGGATAAATATAAAATGTCAAATTAAGTGTCACCCAGAACAGGATCAAAATCATCTTTATACTATTTATTATTATATGTCATGTCATCAAAACAGCACACTTGTATGAGAGAGGGGAGATGGTGAACTGAAAAAATAAAAAATGAAATACTGATTTTGTAGGGTTGAGATTAGAAGTTTGAGAATTTAATCAGTGGCTTGAAACTTTTCCGTCGCTGACGGAAAAAATGGTTCCGTCATAAAATCCTTGTCGCAACTTTTCTGTCCACTCTACTTTTGATGGGTTTAAGTTTAAGAACAGAAATATTGTATACAAAAAAGACATGTGCGGTATCTTTTTTACCTGCCCTAAAATCAGTGGAGAAGAAAAGCGGTGGTAAGCCGGACCCAACTCTCCGGATGCATGGCCCGACTCTTTCCGATACACGATTGAGTTAGTTTTTTTTGTCATATAATTTAGGGGCCGTTCGGAGTTATTTTCAAAATGCAGCTATTGCTGCTTTTGGTTAAGGGATTATTTTGTGGCAGCATAAAAAAAGCTACTCATATCAGTTTTTTGTTTAATCCCACCATGGTTAACAAATAAGAAAGTGTCAATTATGCTTGTGGGTCCAGTTACTTTAAATGATCCAACAGACAAGTGACAAGTGTCACATTAATGTAAAAAAAATAGACTGCAGTGAAAGAACGCGACCTAAAGCTATGTGTAGTTAACAAATATGAGTTAGATATGTGTACCATGGTTATAGATAAAACCAATTAAAAGAGGACACATGTACTCCACTTTTTTTTAAAGCACATTAATCCTTCATTTGCTATGAGCGAACAACCCCTTATTTATAGTATAGATTCTTATTCATATTTTAGGGTGTTCATTTTACGCAACAGAAACATAATGGAATCAGGAAAGAGAATGTTAAAGGAATGGGAAAAGATTTCCTTTGATTTAATAAACTGGTTGGTTTTAACTTAGAAACAGAATAGAATTATGCATCATTCCTTTTGTTGTTGTTTGGTTTTGAATATAAGGGAATTACCATTTTCTTCAAAAAAAAGTTATACTTGTTTGATTCAATATTAACATAATGCAATAATTTTTGTTTCCAAATCTCAAAATGATCATCATGTTCATTAATTTCATAAAATTATTGATAGTTAAACAAAATATAAATTAGAAATAATCGTAATTATACATTCAATAAAAGTATAAACACTTTAACCAAAATAAAAAATTATTAATAATATCAAAACTATGTTAGAATTCAAAAATATTTACACTATATTATTGATATTTATCTAATACATACATTAGATAATGTTTAATATTTTAAGAATAAGTTTATATGAATATCTTGTTTTATATTTCTCAATATCTTTTAGTATTATCTAAAATAATTTAGTTCACATTTAATTAAATAATACTAAAGTGAACTGTTATGATAATGAAATAATTAATAATGACTATACTTTTGTTAGTACTTATAATATAGTCATTTATTTCACATTAGTAAGTTTTTTAAAAGTTTTATGGTATAACTTTTAAATCTAAAATTTTATAAATTTTGTTTTGAATATTATTATATGTAGTATTTAATATATATATATATATATATTATAATTAATAGAAATAATTAGTATATAGCAAAAATTACTAAATGAATCATTGTAAATATTTTATTTAAGATAAAACATCTAACATATTTGTTCATACATAAATTGTTTATTTTAATTTTTTTAAGTATATGTTACTCATAATTTTTAATTCTTAAAATATTTATTTAAATTAAACATTGTTTGAAACAACGATGATGATGAGTTATGTGGTGGGATAAAATGATGAAAAAGGAAAAAAAGGGAATACCATTCCCCATGATTTTAGGGGGAATGAGTAAGAAGGGAATTGCGGGTTTTTAAAACCGGAAAGAGAGGAAATATAATCATTAAAAATTAAAAACAAACCATCACAAAGGGAATGAGAATCATTCCCATTCCCATTCTTAATTACCCCCAAGTGAACACACACTTAGTATATGGCATGATAGTACTTATATTATTTTTTTCATTTTTTTGAATGAAAGGTAAGCTATATTAGAACAAAGCTGGAACATTTACAGTATTTTCCTGCAACAAGCTGTAGGGCAAACTCCCTAATTACATCAACCTATAAACTCACTTAACCCAAAACATAATAACGCTCTTTTAGTTTTCCTAGACGGGGTGAATTTGAACTTTCCCCATCTCTGTTTTAACTCAGCTTGAATATCCAATACATATTTCCTCTTATCAGAAAAGATGAAATCATTCCTAACTTTCCAGATGTGGTATAACACCACTCCAACTGCAGCAGCTCTCATTTTGTACAAGAAACCTCATCGGACTTCCAAAGATTAAACATACAATCCGAAAAGACCCAAGGCAGTTTGCATTTCAACCATTTATGAAGCACGGATTGAAAAACTTCAATACAGAAAGCGCATTCAAATAATAAATGGTCCCAGGATTCTTTTCTGTCGTAGAACACACACTGCTCATCTATATCCAGGTTCCATCTCCTCATTCTATCCTTAGTGGCTAGTCTATTATGGCACGCAAACCACCAGACAAATGAGACATGGGGGGGGGGGGGTACAAAACGAATTCCAAATGATTTTGTCCCACTCACCCCTGGGAGGAGCAGGGAAAATAACATTAAACACTTCAGTAACTACAATCTTACCCTGCGCACCACTTATCTCCATTAGTGGAGCAGCCCGGTTGTTCATACTGATTTCATCTCTAAGCTTCAGACAAGTATTCCACCAATAGGCATGGTTTCCTCTATATTTAACCTCCCAAATACTTTCATTTCTCAGAGTGTAAGCCCTATACCATCTCATCAAAGCAGACTAGTAATCACCATCATCATTCAGCCTCAGTAGAATGGCAATCATAGCAGCTTTATTCCATGACAGTATCTCCTTGATTCCCAATCCACCATTATTGCACAGATTAATCCATGCCACCGGAGCTTTCCTGCCTGTCTCACCTCCACTCCAAAGGAAGATTCCACATCTTCTTTCAATCAACTGTATAACATGCTTGGGAAACAAGAGATGTTAGACCAAAAACACTGGATACTCATCAGTGTACTTTGAACTAACAGCAGTCTACCAGCATAGATTAGTTTCCTAGTTTCCCAATGAGTAATTCGAGAAGTAATCTTGTTTATTAAGGGCATAAAATCAGCATAGGATAACCTTTGAGATGAAAGAGGAACACCCAAGTATCTAACTGGCAAGTTAGCTTCCTCAAATCCCAGCACATTCAATATCCTCTCCATTTCAACATCTGAGACTCCACCAAAGAATACCTTGTATTTCTGACTACTAACCATAAGTCCTGAAACAGTAGAGAACTCGTCTAACATATCCTTAATGATCTTTATAGAGCCCACATCCCCTCTACAAAAGATCAAGAGGTCATTAGCAAAACAAAGGTGATTCAACCCAATTCTACTACATTTGGGATGATAATTAAAATATGGATTCTCCTGTACTAGAGACAGTTTCCTACTTAGATATTCCATGCATAGAACAAAGAGGAGGGGGGAGAGAGGGTCACCTTGCCTAAGCCCTCTTTCACCCTTGAAAAACCCTCTTAGTTGCCCATTAATCAAAACAGAATAGCTTGAAGATGAAACACAGATCATAACCCAGCCATTGGATTTCTTATGAAAGCATAGACCAGAGAGCACCTCTTCTGAAAATTCCCAGCTTACATTGTCGTAGGCTTTATGAATATCTATTTTAAATGCACATCGAGGAGAGACATTCTTCCTTTTCGCTAGTGGAAAAAATGTTTTAAACCACGGTTATTTTGCTTATATACCACGGTTAGGAACCGTGGTTTATGCTCCCGTCGCATATAGAAAATTGTCTATATACCACGGTTGATAACCGTGGTATAAAAGTAGACTATATACCATGGTTCTCTCCTTAACCGTCGTTTAAGACCGTTTTTGGACGCAGTCCTCAACGATTTTAAACGACGGTTAAGGAGAGAACCGTGGTATAAAGCCCTTTTATATGACGGTTAAAGGTCAAAACCGTGGTTTATTATCTATAAAATCAACGAATAAACCACGGTTATACATATAACCGTGGTTTATAGTCTATGAAAGTTTTTCAAAATCGCCGGCGATTCAGAAGCGCCGCTTCGCAGATATCAAACACAGCACAGAAGAGAATGAGAGGCTAGAACATGTGTGTTCCTTGTTTGCGATTTATGGTTGCAAAATAATGAGTGAAGAATGGCGTAGTATGTTCCTTGTTCGCGGTGGGTTGCAAAATTACCGTGAAGTTGAAGAGAATGAAGAACGGAGGCGTAGGTCATGTACCTTGTTCGCCGGTTATGTTGCGAAAATTACAGTGATAATGAGTGAGTGAGGACGAGCATGTTCCTTGTTTGCAAGTGTAAGCTGCAAAAATTACCGAAAAACAAGAGAATGAGTGAGGAAGAGCATGTTCCTTGTTCGCGGTTTAGGATTGCAAAAATTACCGTGAGCTAGTTGAAGAGAATGAAGAATAGTTGCAGAAAATGTTCGTCGGTTTGGGTTCCAAAATTATCGTGAGGTTAAAGAGAATGAAGAAGAGTTGTAGAGCTCGTCGGTTTGGGTTCCAAAATTACCGTGAAGAGAATGAAGAAGAAGAGTGCGTCGACATATATGAGAATAGAGAGAAAGCGCCGCGTTAAATTTCGGCCGAAAATTAAAATTCCCGCCTAGATTATATACCACGGTTGATCAAAAAACCGTGGTTTAATATAGCAAGATGTGCAATATAAATGACGGTTGCCTAGGAACCGTGGTATATAGGTACCTTATATATGACGGTTCTTGAAGAACCGTGGTATATTCACTTCGGCATGTACTATATACCACGGTTCCACTGAAAACCGTGGTATATAACTAACCTATATACGACGGTTCCGGAAAAACCGTGGTATATGCGCTCTGGAATGCACCTTAAACGACGGTTTCTATTAAAACCGTGGTTTATAAACTTTAAACCACGGTTTTCCACTTAACCGTGGTTTAAACGCCGTCATTAAAAACATTTTTTCTACTAGTGTTTGTATCCTTGAACTATTTCTTGGCAAAACAGCACATTATGTGCAAGACTTCTACCAGTAACAAATGCACCCTGACAGTCACTGATGATCTCTGGTAAAGCCTTTTCAGTCTTGCTGTTATGATCTTTGAAATAATTTTATATAGCACGTTACAGCATGCTATAGGTCTTAAGTCTTTGACTACCGTACGGTTTTCCACCTTAGGTACCAGAGAAATGACAGAATGATATGGACTTATATTTCATATAGTTTGTATCTAGGACTTTATGACTTGTACTCTTTTAGTGTGTATTAGGCTTATATGTATTTGGGCTGCTTGCCCCACGGTCTGTTGACCGGTATTCTTTTATTTCCTTCATCGGTTATCAGTACATATAGTCTATACACAGATTACATCTTATTGTACTGAAACTCTCAAAAGAAAGATGCAGAAGCAAGAAACTAGTGTCTCGGTTTCTTCTTCGTAATAAGATGAGATGTTTTTCTTGAGAGTTTGTCACCAATTATCATGGTATCAGAAGCACTACTACCAAACTGATTGAAGATGAGCAACGAGAAAGAAGATCCTGTGCTGACTGGAAAAGAATCACTGGAGAAAGCAGCGATGAAGGCAGCGACAACCATAGATCCAAATGATCCGCTATATGTTGCAGCAACAGAGCAGACTGGACAATCGCTTGCTCCGAAACTCACCAGCACCGGCGATGGCTTCCTTGGCTGGAAATGGACCATGCAACAAGCTCTTGGGGCGAAAAACAAAATTGGCTTCATAGACGGCACCCTGTCGCGTCCCGATCCCTAGGATACCTTCCGCACAACAGCATGGAAAAGGGCCAGATCCCTAGTGGTGACTTGGATAATCTCTTCTATATCACCCAACATAGCAAGAACGGTCATGTATACCGAAGACCAGAAGGAGATTTGGGACTGGCTATGTCGTCGGTTCGAAAAGAAGAACATGGCAACCCTACACGCCGTGAAAATACAAATTGCAAATCTGAGGCAGGGAGAAGATTCAGTAACTGACTATCTGATGAAGTCCAAAGAAACATGGGCGCAGTATGATTTGGCAAAGCCACTGGAGGCATGTAACTGTTGTGATTCTTGCACAGCTTTGGAAAAACAAAGAAAAAGACGGGAGGAGGAAGAGGCCATACACTTCTTAATGGGTATAAACAAATCATACTCACATTTGCGGGGACAAATCCTAGCTTCCAGTCAACTCCCGAATCTTGAAGAAATTTTTTCAATCATCGCCCAAGAGGAGCAGACGAGGCTCTCCAGCGACGACAAAAATCAGATTGAACAGAGCCTAACCCTAGCGATGCGAACGACAACGGGGAACAATTTCTCTTTTGGAAAAGGAAAGAGTAGCAACCCTAACGTCGGCAACTACAAATCGACATTCAAGAAGCAGCCCGCCAAGAACGCAAGCCCTGGATCGAGAAAGGATCCCCAAAAATGTCAGAATTGCGGTAAGGTGGGGCATTCTCGGAATGAATGTTGGTGGCTAGTGGGCTTCCCCTCTGGCGAATCAAAGCAACAAAGAGAGGGCCAAATCGGATCAGTTGTCGCACAACAAGAATCTTCAACCAGTCAAGGGACCGAAGTCAACCTAGAGTCACCGGTCAAGGGTTTTTCCAGTGAACAACTCCAGCAACTCGTTGCTTTCCTCCAACAACAGAAAGATGACTCATGGACAACAAAACAAACTGATTTTGGAGAATTTTCAGGTAACACCCAAACGCCTGTTAATTTTTTACCCTGCTTAAACTCAAATGCTGCTCCTGTGATACATTCTCTGCAAAATTTTTGGATATTGGATTCAGGGGCTACTGAACATATTAGTGGCAACATAAATTTGCTCTCTGATTGTGAATTATTGAAAGAAAAGAAACAAATCGCATAGCCTGATGGAAACAGAAAACATGTTGATTATTGTGGAAAACTGATAATCGATGGTGTGACATGTTTACAAAACGTTCTATATGTGAAAAGCTTCATGTTTAATATTATCTCTGCGGCTAAACTGATTCAGCAACTGAATGTGCCCATAATTTTCAATCAAAACTCTTGTGCCTTGCAGGATTCTGAGAAAGGCCAGTTCCAAGAAATTGGAAAGCTTGTGTGTGGTCTATACATAGTAAATGTGAATGCCTTGCATGATTTTGTCTTGAGAAATAGTGATGTCCATAGGGTCTGTGTGAATTTTCCTGCTGATATCTCTGCGCATACATCTAATGTTTGTAATGTCAATGACTACCTTTTGTGGCATAAAAGAATGGGTCATATCCCTCTTTTGAAATTGGCAAAGATTATAGACATTGATATTCCTAGTAATGTGAAAAACACACCCTTACCTTGTGCAATCTGTTACAAGGCCAAAGGAAAATGCAGCAAATTCCCTTTATCCACAATCAAAACTTTAAAACCTTTTGAACTCATCCACATAGATACATGCGGACCTATGAGAACCCAAAGCATAGGCGGACACAAATACTTCCTAACCATTGTTGATGATCACACTAGGGCCACTTGGGTTACCCCTTTAAAACACAAATCTGAAGCGACACAAAACATTAAAAATTTCGTTAACCTTGTTGAGAGACAAATGAGTAGTTCTGTGAAAACCATTAGAAGTGATAATGCCATGGAGTTAGGAAAGTCCCTTGAAGGGACTACTTTCTACTCCAACAAGGGAATCGTTCATCAAACCACATGCCCTCACACTCCGCAACAAAACGGAGTGGTCGAACGGAAACAAGGTCACCTAATGGAGATCACTAGAGCTTTATTATTTCAGTCAGGCTTAGGTAATGAATTTTGGAGCTACTGCGTTGAACATGCAGCATATCTAATAAATAGAATACCTAGCAAACCCATCCTTGACACTTCTCCATATGAGAAATTGTATGGGTCCAAACCTGACTATGATGATATAAAAAGCTTCGGCTGTCTTTGTTACATAACCAACATTGACCCTGGTTGGGGAAAACTAGACCCTCGATCATCTGCATGTGTGTACATTGGCAACTGCAAAAACACAAAGGGATACAAATTTCTTACTCTAGAAGAAAGAAAGATTAAAGTCAGTCGGGACATTACCTTCTTCGAAAACATATATCCCTTAACTAGTGATGATTGGAAAAACAATGCCTAGAGAGACCAACAAAACATTGACATTTTCCCTAAATCTCTCCCAATCTTAGAGGACGATGTTTGCACGTCTCAGCCTTCTGAGATAAGAGAAACACTTGTTCCTTCAGATCTCATTCCAGATCAAAATACCACCCACGACACAAGTCAAGATCAATCTCAAGATCCACCGATAGTCAGGAGGTCCTCCCGTCCGCACATTTTCCCATCCAAATACAATGACTTCCTCTGTTCCACAAGCTACAACCAGAAAGACCTCTTCTCTTCTATCCTTATAGAGAGACTTGAACATAAAGACTCTACAAATCAGCCTCTATCCACCGTTAACACTCTAACCGACCACCTGACCTCCACCATCATTCTCTCATGCTCCATACACCAGGACACCGATAGAATCATCAAACACATCAATAACCTTAATGAGCCTCCAAACTACCAAATTGCCAGCAAAGATCCCAATTGGACCCGTGCTATGGCTGAAGAATTTGAGGCTCTTAGACAAAACAAGACTTGGTCCATAGTAGACTTGCCCAAAGGCAAGAAACCCATAAGCTGCAAGTGGGTCTACAAGACCAAACTTAAACCAGATGGTAGCTTGGAGAGATACAAAGCCAGGTTGGTCGTTCGAGGCTTCACACAAAAACAAGGCCTCGATTACGAAGAGACTTTCTCCCCCGTTATAAAGCTCACCACCGTCCGTGCCCTCATCATAACAGCGGTTAAGAAAGGGTGGATCCTAGACCAACTAGACGTCAACAACGCTTTTCTTCATGGGGATCTCCATGAAGACGTGTACATGACGATACCGCAAGGTCTAAAGGTGCAAGGAGAAAACAAAGCTTGTAAATTACACAAGTCTCTCTATGGATTAAAACAAGCTTCCCGTCAATGGTACGAGAAACTTGCTTCCTTCCTAAAGGTCCTTGGTTTCAACCATTCCCAAAATGACTACTCCCTCTTTGTCAAGAAAAAGAAAAACAACATAACACTTCTAGGCATTTATGTGGACGACATCCTTGTTGTGGGAAATGATGCGAAAGAGGTAAAACATCTGAAAACACAACTAGACAAGCAGTTTAAAATAAAAGATTTAGGAAAACTAAATTTCTTCTTAGGAATGGAATTCCTAGAAACGGATGATGGCCTCATTATGTCCCAACAGCGTTACATCAATCAAATTCTTCATGAATTCAACATGCAAAACTGCAAATCTTCAGTTTCCCCTCTTCCTCTCAACCTCAAACTATATAAAGATTCTGGCTCCAAATTAGAAAACCCAACCGAATACAGGTGCCTTGTGGGGAAACTCAATTTCCTCACAAACACACGTCCAGATATAGCATTTGCAGTCCAATATCTCAGCCAATTCCTCCAATTCCCTACTACAGAACATTTCAAGGCTGCCCTACATACTCTCTCCTACATAAAGGGGACTTCCACCTTCGGTCTGCTCTTCAACAAGAAACAAAACTTTGATCTCCAGGCTTACTGCGATTCGGATTGGGCATCTTGCCCAATCACACGCCGGTCAGTTTCCGGGTATTACATTCTACTTGGAGACTCACCCTTGAGCTGGAAATCTAAAAAGCAAACCTCCGTGGCCTTGTCTTCCGCTGAAGCGGAAATACAAATCCATGCGACAAGTTAGGGGACTAAGTTGGCTAAGTAGACTCTTAGTGAACTCGGAGTTCCTAACATAACACCCATACCATTGAAATGCGATAACCTAGCAGCCATCCATATAGCTAGGATCCAGTATCACACGACGAACAAAACATGTAGAATTAACTGTCATTTTGTTCGCGAGAAACTGCAGGGTGGTCTTATATAGGTACAGACGTCCCGAGCACGCAACAGCTGGTGCTGATCTTATGACCAAGCCACTGACGGGAAAGAGTTATCAAAACTCTTTCAAAAACCTTTGGGTTGCCAGCAACAACAAAACAGGTGAATGCATCTCCCAGCAGCAGTTCCGCTTTCTTCCTACTCATCTCAGCGACAGCACAGCCAAAGAGCTATCCTTTTATCTTCTTTTCAGCACATAAAAGGAGTACTCTTTGAGGGGGGATGACAGAATGATATGGACTTATATTTCATATAGTTTGTATCTAGGACTTTATGACTTGTACTCTTTTAGTGTGTATTAGGCTTATATGTATTTGGGCTGCTTGGCCCACGGTCTGTTGTCCGGTATTCTTGTATTTCCTTCATCGGTTATCAGTACATATAGTCTATACACAGATTACATCTTATTGTACTGAAACTCTCAAAAGAAAGATGCAGAAGCAAGAAACTAATGTCTCGGTTTCTTCTTCGTAATAAGATGAGATGTTTTTCTTGAGAGTTTGTCACCAATTATCAAGAAATAAGAGTAGCATTGATCTGTCTCAGAATTTTCCCTTTCTCAAACACCTCCTTGACTGGTGTAATCACATCTTTCCCCAAGATATGCCACGTAGACTTATAGAACAGTGAGCTAAAACCATCAGACCCAGGGGCCTTTGAGTTTTTAATGGAGCTGAGGGCGTCCCATATTTCCTTATCCATTATAGGCATAATAAGTCTATCATTCCTCTCTCCAGAGACTGCTTTACCTTTCTCAAACACTCTCAGGTCACACTTATCTCTTCTTACCATCTTACTACCCAGGAGCTTCTGAAAATCAATAATATGCTCTGCTATCTCCTCTTTCTTAGTCAATTTCATTCCAGTCTCATTGTATAGAAGATGGATTTTAGAGAAATGCCTCCTGGAATTCATTATTCTATAAAATAGGAGCTCGATTCATCTCCAAGCTGCAACCAATCGATCTTAGCTTGCTGTGATATCTGAGAGTGAAGCAGACTGATATTTTGATTATACTCCATGAAAAGAGCATTCTCTTCTCCTATCAGATCTCTATCAAATGGGCTACTCTAAATCTTTTTCTGAATTGTGAGCAAATTATCTCTGTTGATCTCCAATTTCCTCTTTAAATTACCAAACTTCAAAGAGTTCAGTCTTTTCAGTTGAGCTTTCACAGCTTTCATATCCTCTGTGTAATCCTAAACGTAGGACAACCTGCAACCTCCATACCCCAACAATCTTTCACCAAGTCCTGATAGTCACCATTTGTAATCCAAATGTTTCTGAAACGAAACAGATTGAGCTTTCTGCTACACTCACTGTCCAATATGACCGGAGCAGGTGAGTGATCAGAAATTTCAGGCGGAAAAGTCAGCATTATTAATATGCATTATTGATTGTAAAGTTATATCTTAAAAAATCTTTTGCTAATGTATATTGCATCTAGTAATTTAGTTTAAAACAAAATTAATTTTCATGTAAATCTCTACTTCCTCATATTGAAAATACTAATGTTTAACTTTTTTAATTACAAACTTTATAAAGTGATTTAAAATTAGATTCCAAAATAATTTATAGTAAAAGTTATCAGAAAATGTTACTAGAACTATTATTCCACATAAATTATTATATACATTGACATGTAGTTCAAGCTACATTATTTTTTTAGGTGTTTGTTATAAAAAAATCTAAAACAACTTACATTTTGAATAGACTTAGTATGGGTCTAACTAAAATAAACTTTTTTAAATGTTACTCAGTACTAGAGAGTATATATTACATGGTATAAAAAATATATGTAAAACATTAATATTACTGACATTATAATTTCATATAAGCTGTGTAATCTAAGTTAAGGATCTCGTCCCATTATTACAAAATAGTTAAAAGAAGCCAGTTTTATTATAGTTATTAGAGCAACTACAACAGAGTTTCTAACTCATTCCTTACTGACACAAGAATTTAAAGAAAAAAATAAATACTTACATAAAAGAGAGAAGTATTGAGAGGACTTCTTAACTAAAAACCTAAAAAGTGGATTTCTTAACATAAGATGAGAAATTAACAAAGAAATAAATAAAATATATTATATTAGAATTCCTTAGCATATGATTAGTGTGGATCCTCTTAATAGTAGAAATAGACAATGGATATACTTCTCAGTTCCGAACTAGCCTCGCTATTTTTTTATATGTGGTCCGGAAGGTCTGGTTCGGTCCAGCGGTAGCACAGTTTATTAGTACTATTAAGTAGTATTAACCTAGCTAAGCTACCTTGGCTAGGCCACCCAATAACTTTTTTTTTTTTTTGAGAAAAAGGCCACCGAGAGTTAGCAGAGACAGACCCTTTTTTTTATGCGCGGTGGTCAAAAGGAGGAGTAATATCATACCCAGCATTATTTACGGTACGGTAGCGGGAACTTGTACAGCAGTACTAGTAGTATAAAAATGGGGAAAAGTCAGATCTACGGTTATAGATGCTCGTCTGTTACTTTGCCGTTTAGACACCGAGATAGCTCATAACTCAAAACTGATGACATCTGTATTTTTGATTAAAATAAAATTATGATTTGAGTGCAAAACAGTGGAGAAATAAATCAGTAAATGATATGAAAGAAATATGGTCATATTTATTTTTCCACCTTTCAACTATTGTAGGTATTATTATTTGAATTTATCAGTCTATTGTTTTAAAATAAATTATGTATCAATATTAGTTTTTTTGAAAATAAAAACTTGTTTTAAAATAAATTATGTATCAATATTAGTAACTATATAGATATACGTAAATTCTATTGTGTGGAACTTCCGCCCACAAGTTTGTGCAGTCCAAGTGATTTGGCAGTCCAATCAGCTGTTGACTGAATTATTTGTTGACTGGGCTGCCTTTTTACTATATAAATTTTAAATTGTTGTAACTTTTAATATATAAGTCCAAAATAAAAAAAATATATATCATTGTTCATATAAATTCAAGCTCTTCAAACACAAGACCAATCATGGATATGTTTTGACAACTTTCAAAAAAAATTATTTTTATATGTAAACGATGATACACTAAAATGATAATATGATTCATTAATTTTGTATTATGATTCATTAAAATTGATATCATGATATTAAGTAATAAGTGTTGAATTAGATTACAAACTTCGGAACCGATCAAAAATCATTATTGTTTTGTAGTATATTATTATTGTTGTATGGTGTATTTTAAACTTTATATGATGAATCATGTATTTTTCATATATACCAAATATTGTTTTGTATTGTATTTTGTTTGAAATTTTTATTTTTATATGTTTTCGATGATACACTAAAATGAAGATATGATTCACTAATTTTAATATTATGATTCATCAAAATTAATATTATGATTCATTAACCAGTAAGTCGTGAATTAGATAACAAACTTCGGAACCGATAAAAATCATTACTATTTTGTAATGTATTATTATTGTTGTATGATGTATTTTAAATCTTATATGGTGAATCACGTATTTTTTATACATACCAAATATTATTTGGGTTGTATTATTGTGTAAAAAATTTTATTCTTATATATTTGCGATGATACACTAAAATGAAGATATGATTCATTAATTTTGATATTATGATACACTAAAATGATGTTGTGAATCATAAGTCTCATTGATATATATGGATATATACATGTAAATAATATAAAATTTAAAAGTTGTCAAAACATATCCATGTCTGGTATTGTTTTGAAGAGCTTGAATTTAGATGAGCAGTGATATATTTTTTTTTTATTTTGAATTTATATTTGAAAAGTTACAACTAATTAAAGTTAATATAGTAAAAATGCAGCCCAGTCAGCAAAACAGTCCAATCAGCTGCTGACTGGACTGCCAAATAAGTGAGACCGTACACTGTCAGGTGTGAGCGTCCGGCGGCGTCGACCTGCTGATAGATATAAATTATCTCTTATTTACTGGTTTTATCTATTTGATTTGATTAATTAGATATACCTATATCAATTAGTATGAACGATCAACTAACAACTCATAAAAATTAACACAATAATTAACTTCTCCAGTTTTCCTTCAAGCAAAGTACCCACCCATAGTTTTATAACTGAAACTAGTTACATTATATACATCACAAACAAAATAATGATAAATTTCTTTGACAACTTTTGCTTATAAATGGTTAATAAAAATGGTGGAACAATTAAATGTAATATTGGTCTAAAACAATCTAACTAAATAGCTAAATATAATTTTATCTTGTTTCGGATTTAGAGTTCAATTCCGACATGAATCGAATTCTCTTATTTGTTTAGTTGTTTAATCCGCATTAAATCATGTTAAAATCAAAAGTGTAAGTAAGATTTAGATATTGTACAACTTTTTAGAATTACAACTGAGATCGATTATTAATTTCAACTTTTATTAAAAATAGTGACAGAATATTAGGTTTTACTGTTTAACTATTTATCATTAATTTGACGGAGGTTGTCAATTGTTGGTTTGTAGTATTTGGATGAAGGTTAGCCGATGGAATAGAAATCTCTTATTTTGGTTGTACATATAGTTCCTTGTGTTCCATTTAGTTAAAAACTGTATTTAAAAGTAGAAATTTCTAATATTATTTTTGTTATAACTTTAATATAGTTTTTTGTATCTGATAATTCATATAATTAATGTAAGTATTTTTAATATAAGCCAAGACTTATATGTTATCCAAAGGGTAACCACCAGCATATGGTAATTACAAATATGTGGGAACAAATTAAAGGCAGATTGAAAAATCAGGAGTGAGTCAGCAGCACGCTCTTTCCATCTAGAAGCACCCAAACATAACCCAAACCCGAATAGAAAAGCCAGAGCCAGCCACCCACCGACCCGATATTCGTACCAAACATCACCTAAAACAGGGGCCCTCACCACAAGCATAGCACAGCACAGGGGCAGCACACCTCTGTTTCCTCACAGAATAGAATATCACGGCGCAGTTCGAGAAAGACCAAATCCAAACCAAACACATTTCAAAATAATACTCCGTCCGTTTTACTATTTGGACATGTCATTTGATTTCAATTTTTAACATATAAGATAAATTAATTTTGAAAATTTAAATTTTGCATATGATTCCTTACATGCTAAACTATATATTACAAAATTTAGTTTTATAAAATTATTTTATCTTATATGCTTAATATTGAAGTGAAAAAATGTGTCATAAAGCAAACAAGACGGTCAATTCAGGACGGAGGGAGTAGTAGTGAAAAAAAAAACATCCGAGTTCTGTTCTCCACGCAAAAGTGATTTTCAGTGTGAGATTGATTATTATTTACTCCTACTTTACTTGCTCCTTCCTCCGACCTCCCTCCCTCCTTCATCCTCCTCCTCCTGCAGTACAAAGCAAACAGTACTACTACGCTCTGTTCCCTTCATTTCATTCCCCTTTCTCTTTTCTACCCCAAAGCAAAAAAGACAGAAAATAAAAGAGAGACATGGAACTTATGAACTCCACCATTAACGAGACATGGAAGCTCTGCACTATTGGTGGATTCCTTGGATTCTTTGTCTTAGCTGTGTTTCTCACCACCAGTCCTCAGACTGTTGAGCTCTCCACCGCTCGTAGTAGCACCGTCATTACTTTCGTCTCTACCACATCCTCCTCGTCGCCGGTTGTTGAATCTCAACAACAACAACAACAACAACAACAACCCGTCGTCAACCATCAGAATATCTCCGACCACTTAACATCCTCCTCCATTTCCACAGCTGTCAATTCCACTACTTTTACTCCTCCTCCCTCCGGCGAAAACAACTCAACCACCACTAGTATTAGTAATACTACAACTACTGACACTTCAAACGTGAGTAGTTCTACTACTTCACCATCGCCCTCACCGTCCCCCAGTGACAGCTTTAGCACATCAGCAGATGTGTTAACACAGCCTCCTCCTATGTCCACCACTGTTACCACTATCGACCGTGTTTATGACCTTGACAACGCGGAGGAAGTGGCGGCGGACGCAATAACAACAACAACAACAACAGAGGATGATGAGAAGCAGAGATGTAACATATTTGAAGGGAAATGGGTATACAAACCAAACGTAAGTCCAATGTACAGTGTATACCAATGTCCATTTCTAGAAGATAAAATGAGTTGCCGGAGAAATGGAAGACCAGATTCCGAATACGAAGGTTGGAGTTGGGAACCTAATGACTGCGAGATTCCTCTGTGAGTTTCCTCCTGTTCTGTCCCGTACCGTACATGTCTAAATCTAATTAATCATTCACAAAACCGTGTTTTTGTTTTTGATTTCTGGGTAAAAAAAATCAGATTTTGATATGAAGTGTGTTTCTGTGAATGAATCTGAAACAGGTTTAATGGGAAAGATATGTTAGAGAGGATGAGAGGGAAAAGGATGTTAATAGCTGGGGATTCACTTAACAGGAATATGTGGGAATCATTAGCTTGTCTTCTTTACACTTCAATCTCAGATCCTTCTAAAGTCTTTGTCAACGCCGCTGGTTCATTGTACAAAGTTCTCAAAGCTAAGGTTTGTTTGTAACAACATCTAATGCTCTACTACTGTAGTTACTTTTTTCCGCAATTAATTGAGTTTAGAGCTCCCCCCTCTCTCTTGGCTCATCAATTAGTAGAGTGGTAAAGAGAGAGAGAGAGAGACTCATTAATTTAGCCTGGATTTCCACTGAGAAATTTGAATTGATTATTCTGGCTAACTGTGTTGCTACAGGAATACGATTTCACACTGGAGTTCTACTGGTGTCCATTCCTAGTTGAACTAGAGGAAAAACACCACAAGCATGGCAAAACAATTCTCCATCTCGACAAACTTGTAACTTCCTCAAACCAATGGCGTGGTGCTGATGTGATGGTTTTCGATTCCGGACACTGGTGGACACACCGTGACAAGTAAAAAAAAAAACACTCATCTCATCTTTATCAACTACGTATTATTTTGCATTTCAATCGAATCCATCACAGCTTACCTTTTAAATTTTCAAAACACAGGTGGGATGTATTCCAATACGACGGGAAGACAGTACAAGACATGGAAATTGAAACCGCATACACTCAAGCATTAACCACTTGGAAAAACTGGATAACCGAAAGCATAAACCCTAACAAGACCAAAGTTTTCTTCCGGAGCATATCACCAGAGCATAAAGGGAAACAATGGTGTTTCAATGCGACAACACCTATACTTGACGAATCATACATAAATATTTATCCAAAATCGATGATCGGAGTAGTGGAGAGTGTGGTAGGCTCAGCAGCTTCTACGACAGGAGTAATAAGGTATTTGAACATAACAAAGTTGTCGGGTTATAGACGAGATGCACATCCGGCGATGTACAGGTATGAGGAATGGAAATGGAAGGTATTGACGGCGAAATACATGAGGTTAGTTCCACAACAAGCGGATTGTAGTCATTGGTGTTTGCCTGGATTGCCGGATACTTGGAATCGGTTGTTGTATGTTAGTTTGTTTTATGAGTGATTGCGCCGGCGGGTCATGACGGTGGTGGTAATAATGATGGGAAAGATGAGAAATTGAGGATAATTCGTGGATTGAGGAAAAAACGATAAATTGGGGAACTGAAAACTGGGATTCGAATATTAGGTTAAGATTAGTTGTTAGTGGATCAAAAGTAGGTTTGCACAGTTTTGTTTGTTTATCTTTGTTTTGTTTTTTTATCTTTGTTTTGTTTTTTTATCTATTGTTTCATCTCGTCGTTTGTTCATTGTTTCCAAGTGTATGTATGAATATGATAGTGGTAAGATAAGGTTAAACAAAAAGAAAAGAAAAAAAAGGAGCTGGTGTTTCCATGTGAATTGTATTTTTTTTTTACAAGTTCTATGTGAATTGTATGTTTGACAGGGAATAGATTTGTTACTTACTGGCTAAGATTGAGAGATTAGGTTGGGAATTCCAATAAATTAAGAAAGCCTGAAAGTTAGGTTAAGATTATTGTCTTCTCCTTTTATTTATTTAACAGCTGTAATAGAAATCTAAGTTGTACATTTGTTTGTTTGTAATCAGTTTGATTGTTTTGATGCTGCTAACAGTTTATAAATGGTTTTAAATAATCGTGTATGTGCTAGCTAAATGTATCATTTTATATTATTACAACTAACTATGTCTATATTCTATAACAAAGACTCTTTAAAATAAAATAGTGTTTGTAGAGAAGCTTCAGATTGTAAGAGTTCAAAGTTGGATGAATAAACTCATCTATTCCTATAATACCCTTTGATAATATTTATTGACACACAATAATACTAGAAAAGTTGTCTGTCTCTGTCTCGGCTTTTTTTTACAGTTGTTGGTAAGTGCGGCCAGTCCACCAACCATTGACTTCCAAATTGAAACTTGATTTAAAACATCCAAATAATGAATGTTCTATTGAGATATCCTAAACAGGTGACATAATTCTGTACTCCTACTTTCGGTCTCCCAATGCTCTTAGAATGAACCAAGTATGGAACTCTTATCATATGCCCTTTCCGTTGGAACCATATTACACAAATTCAATGTCACAGACGAACCTTTAACCTTAAATATCCCAATATTGATGTCTGACAGAAAACGGCCTAAGAAACAACCAACATGGGTTTCACGTGCAAAAGTCACATGTTACCATAAACCCTAGAGTTAGAACAGAATGACATAACATTATTCCAGAGAAAAAAAAAAAAAGTATGGAATCTCTCACATGAACCGTTCTCAAAGCAAAGAATAAATAAAGACAGCCACAAAGCTTTTTATCTCCCATCTAGCTAGCTACTAGCATAAGAAAACACTGGCATATCATATGGCCAGTAAGAAAAAAGCAGCATAATCTACATAAGAGTGGAATTCATGAACTATATTATACAAGCATCAAATTCCAAAGTAGGCTCAAAAGTTGTGCGTGGAACAGATCATTATTAAGTTGGAAATACCAAATTCATTCCACACAGCTCATATATACTCCAATCATCGACCCAAAAACCAAGCAGCACAGTAAGATACCGAACTACTACCCACATGAGTATTTATGAGTTATAAATAAGAAAGAGCAAACTGATTTAATTTATTAATGTATTGCTGATCACCTAAATCACAAGAAGTCACCCCCACCCATGGTAAATACCATGCCTTCTACTTAATCAGGAGGGGGGCTCACTAATTGGACCAAATTAACACTTCCATACCATATCTAAATGGTTTCATTTATACAATTTTTATTCACAAACTTGATCATGAAACTCATACTCTTATGTGCCAACCAGAAATATGATTTAGATGAGCTCCCATTCTAAGTCATCCTCTGTTCGCAATTTGGTGGTTTTAACTGGCTCCACGGCACTAGTAGTAGTACTGATGAATACTGCTGCTTCCACCCCAATCTTCTTGTTCTTCTTGGCCCACACTCTTCGGTACAGCACGTCCCTCAACTTCTTCTGGAAACAGTATAAACAAAAAACAGCTGTTCAGTCTGTGTGACCATATCATGTGCGCCCGCCATAACCAGCTTCTACTAACGCAATGGAGAAGAAGCAACACAACTTACTTACCCATTTTCATATGAGGATGCTAGAGTGCAACACGAGTTGTTATCATTATCTAAAATCTAAAAACCACAACTAAATTAAGCAGGTATGTAACTCATCTCTTTTTTTTTTTTTGCAAGATGGGTTATTGAAAACATATTTAATTGTCTATTACCTTGTAAGATCTCCGTTGTTGCTGGCCTTGAGCATATGAAACTGGAACTAGTTCAGGCTCGTCCACTTGTACATATGAAGCTGGAACTTGTTCAGGCTTGTCCACTAGCACACAAGATTCTCCAAGCCTCGTCATCATCATGCCTTGCTGACAGTAAACTTCTTCTTCTTCTTCTTCAGGAGCAGCAGTAGCAGCAGCAGTATTCCCACTCTCTAATCTAGTGGGTCTAACTTGTAAATTATTCAAACCTAACCATCAAAAAACCAAATTAGAGAAAGATTTTGAGTTACTCATGTACATGAAACCTTGGGCAGAGAATCAAGTGTGTGTCAATTATCCCAAACACATAAACAACTCCAGGCAAGTGTGTTGCTTAGAATTAAAGAGACTCTCGGCAGAATCACAAATAAAGTGTGATCCTCTATAGACAGACAGTGGTATGATGTGGAACTACAAACCTAGCCCTAAATCCTACCTGGAAGAACCATTGGACATGGAAACAGTCAAAAGTACAATAATATAAGGTCAAAACAACAGGAGATGCTATAGCAACAAAGTCAAAGGATGTCCTCAACTCAAAGACCTCTTCAAACATACAGATACCTAGTTGACAAAAAACTCACAAATCACAGAGCATCCATCATACAGATAAAAAACACAGAAGCAGCAATACTTTTTTTTTTGTTGTAGTTAAAGCCAGAGCTCATGAGAAAAAAGAACTCTGAAATTTTGAAAGGTCAATAGACAGACACAGAGAGTAGTCTGAGGCATCAAGACTGACCGACTCACCAATAGAAGTAGTTTGACTTGACTCACAAGCTTCAGATTCTTCTCTAGGTATTGATGATGCTTCAGACTGATAAGGTATCTTTTCAGAACTATCAATAATACCGACATTCATTTCTCTGGGATCTTCCTGCTTTGCTTGAGAAGATTCAGACAGATCTGCCTTAGCAACCCTGTCATCTCTGGACAGTAGTTCTTTACCACCGTCCATATTCTCAATATCTGAAGTAATAGCGATGGAGTCACTGTTCAGAATCATTGTATCGATGTTCGCTTGAGCTTTCTTGAGGACATTATCATTAGCAGACGTGTCTGTCGGCTGTGTAACCCGGTCATATCCTGACAGCAGTTCATTGTCACAATCAGTTTTCTCAAACTCTGGAGTAATAATGGAGTCACCACTGTTCAGAATCATTCTATTTATGTTTGTTTGAGATTGCACTGGGGCATCAACAACAGACAAATCTAGTAGAGCGATCCTGTCCTCTTTGGACAGCACTTCTTTCCCACCATCAATATTCACGAAGTCTGGAGTAATTATGAAGTCACCATTTAGAATCATTCTATTAATGTTCCCTCGACGTTCCTCGGGGCCAACATCAACAACCAACTCAGACAACTCTTTCTTCACTTCAGAGTATAGCTTTTTGAATAATGAATCTTTCTTGCATAGCTTGTTGTTTTCTTCTTCTTCTTCCTTCACCAACCCTTCTTCCTCAGACTCCGATTCAGATTCAACATCCCCAGACAATAGAAGTTCACTGTCACCATTAGTATTTTCAAAGTCCGGAGTAACAATGCAGTCACCATTCAGAATGGTTCTACTGATGTTATCCTGAGGTTCCACACGTACATCATCACCTACCAAATCAATCAGCTCTGAGTACAGCTTTTTGAAGCAAAAGATTTCCTTGGGTGAATGAGGGAGTATTTCTTCATCAGTGGAATCTTCCAAATCCTTTATTATGTCTGAGTAGAACTTTTTAACACGAGTCCCAACAGTTTTCACCTGATCTTCAACAAATCTAACAGGTCCCTGAAACAAATATAACTTCTTCATTCAGACAGGAAGAGTGAGAATGACAACAGTGAAGAGGAGAGAAAATAGAGCACATCATAATGGTGAGTAACCATTACTACGGTCCCTACTGAAATGGGATGGCTAGAGTACTTGCCATTCAAACCTATTCTGCCAACAACGGAGTTTCCATAGACAAAGACATCATACAAACATTACAATAATACTAGAAAATACAGTATTCTGTCAATGGTAACTGCAAACCCTATAAGCTCCAAATTCAGATTATACTTATAAAATTTCTAGAATAAATTTATCCACGTGTGCTCAAACTCTTTTCTCAGTTCCTACCAACGGGACAGGCTAACTCTCTGTCACTAAACAAGTGACCAATTTCTGTATTGTCCTCGAGTAAAGTTTCAATTATCAAACTTAACATTACTATCTCCACATCACTGCTGCACATGTTACAGATTCAACAGTTAGAATTCAGCTGCTTTAACAAACTCTTTAACTAGCCAGCATAAAAGACAGAAATGTAAAAGTGAGCAAGCAAAAGACACCAGATACAAAATATAGAAAAGCTTGAGAACAATGGTACCTCATTCATGTTTTCTTCCACCTCCACCCGCAATGCATCAAATTGACCACAAACCTTATCAACCCAAGACACAATATTTCGCTCCATCGTGATCAAGAATGAAGGTCTCCCTGATGATATATCACTCACTTTAAGAAATTGCCACAAATTACACGACCGCTCCTGTAAATGAAGCAGAATAGAAATACAAAACATAGCTTTTCAATAAGACATGTAGAAATAAGAAAATTCAACAGGAGATGCAGGACAGGTTTAAATGTACATTTGTAAGAAGCTACTAAATTTAGTTAAAACCTCATGTTTTCACAACAATATCGATTTGAAAAGACTCCAACAAGTAATGGCAGACTAATTCTCTAAATCACTGTACTAATAAAAAGACAGGTAGGTGCCAAACCTCATGTTATAAAAGCGTAAACCAACCGGACCGATCCCTAGAACAGGTAATTTAAAAGCCAACATACCTAAAATCTAGAGCCACACTGGAAGATAGGATTAACTACTAAATTGCACATAAACATGAAAAAATTATAAAAAAATCAATAAGGCCGTATGAAGAGGGATGCCCGGTGGTGTGTTTGTGAGGGGGGGGGGGGGGGGGGGGGGGGGGGGGGGGGGTTTGAGAATTGGTCACCGAGCTTTGGGAAAAATCGTGAACAGAACAAAATACTATGGTATAATTTAACACAATACAACAACCGACTATCACCCAATTGTAAGTATAAAAAAATTCTATTCATTACCGGTGAACCTAAAGCCTCCATGATCTCTGGGGTATAAACCCCAAAAACCCAGAAACAGCAGGAAGACCAACCAACGACGATCAAACAGAAATCAGAGCGCAACTTAGCAAGTTACCTACCGGCAAAACAACGAAACCGAATGTCTAGTATGTTGTCCACCTGACAAATAAGACCTACTAAGCAGCGCCGCCTCCACGGCAAACCAGAGACAATAATAGATAGAAGGAAATAGAATTGAAAGTTAGTTTTCGTGCAAGGAAAAAGATTTTGAGCTTTAGCTTAGCACGGCTATAAAGCAAACATAAAGGTAAGGGCTCGAAGAGATGAAGAGAACCGAAGCATGATAAACTAAAGATTAGAGGAAGAAGAAGTATCAGGAGAAGAACTAAGGCAGGTGGGTGCCTTCGAGATAGAGAAGGGGTTGAGTTGAGCCGTGGGAGGAGAACAGGGAAGTCCCCGAACGTAGTCGTATGTTTACTTTAGGGACACGTGTGGAAACCCAGGTTCGGAGATTTCTGTAAGCAATCTTAAGAGTTCGATTTTAAGGCTACCCAGGTACATCCTTTTAAGCTAATTTGATTTCATCTAATTATTTTGTTCTTTTGTGAACGTCAGATTTAGTTATCTTTTCTTTTTAAAAAACAAAATTCTTATCTTTCGTAGATAATGCAATATTTTCCGCGTCAAAGAATCGTTTGTATATTTGACCAAAAAAAAGAATCGTTTGTATAAAGGGAATAAATATTTGTCATTTTACAGTTACGGCGGGGATGATTATTTCTAGCGTAGTAATAAAATCAGATTTTTATCATACTAATGGCTCTGTGTAAACGGAATATATATTTGTCATTTTCTCTTTTTTAGGAAGAGTTATATATATATATATATTATAAGTAATAAAACCACAATCTTTTTTATAGAAAAATGGCTTCAATTAATTTGTTTTTGGGTAAGAAGAACAGGGGAGCATTGCCCTCTTTTTATTAAGTAATCAATGAATATCATCGTCCAATTTGGGATTGTATACCACTGAGGGCATTGCAGAACTCTGCACCCAGGAAATACCCAATTCTATTTAGCCCGAGAGCATCTGCTGCCATATTATACGATCTAGGGTGTGCATCACCTCAAAAACCAGTCCTGAATTCTCATCTCTTCTACATTCAGAGAAGACCGATTTACAAGGGTGATTAACTGGGCAATCTCGAAACAGATCTACAACTAAGGAATAATCACTGCAGATACACACGTTTGCTAAGCCCGTTTCGAGTATAGCTCGAATCGAATGCAGTAGAGCCATAGCTTCTGTGTGTAGGACATCCTTTCTTCCAAAAGTCACGACGAAGCCAGTGACCCATCTTCCCTCATGATCTTTACAAATCCTCGCAGTTGCTGCACAATCAGACAAACTAGAATAAGCCCCATCATATTAAACTTAAAACATCCAAGAGCAGGAGGAATCCAGGAATTGACTTCCCTGTGTTTAGTGGTTTCTCTTCTTCTGTGCACTCAGTCCAAGATCTAGCAGTTTCACTAGACCTGGCAATTTTGACCCAACCCAAACCCAACCCGAACCCAACCCATACTTTTACGGGTTAGGGTCTTGATTATTGACCCATTTTTTTTGGTTGGGTTAGGGTAATAGGCTAATTTTGTGGGTTTGGGTTAGGGTAGAGCTCTTAACCCATGACCCAACCCGAAACCCGAAAATATATTGTTAATAATAAAAATAAGAATATTAATTCACATATAATATATTATTTTCAGATCAAACTATACCTTTAGCCTTAAGCCCAAGTGCATTGACTATCTCACCTTTCATAATATACACAAATCTTAACTAAACAAATGGCCCAACCAGCTGCATATCAAACAAAGGGCCCAACCAGACCTTTACATAATATTAAAAACCCAATGCTCTTGTCTTGTGACTCTAGGGGTGTGGAACAGTTAAATAAATCCGTTAATCGTAGTTTAAAATAAAGTACGGTGTTCAGTTATTTCGGTTATAATCGAATTAACTGAATTTAATACTAATATCCATTTTAACCCGTTAACCGTTTTGACCGATAACCATTTTTTATGTTACACTAATAATCGTTAACCACCCGATAACCAAGTTCCTGAAATAACCGAACTTGCTAAAATAACCGAAATAACTGAACTTCCTAAAATAACCGAAAAACCAAACTTTATGATTAACCAAAATAATCAAAACCTAAACCTAATTGAGTGAGTAGTAAAATATTAGATAAAATTACTGGGCTTAAAAAAATTTATAAAATATTATATAAAGTTCGGTTACTATGGATACCAAAGTTTGAATTTCAATATCCGCTAACCAAACCTTCCTTTATTACGGATAACCGTTTTAAACCGAAATAACCGAACTTTTGTAAAACGGTTAAAAATAAGGTGATCGAATTTTAAAAAAGAGCGGTTATCCGAAATAACCGCCCCGTTTGCTCACTGGCCCCTAGCAGACTCACATCTATTTTTCTTCTCTATGTCGTTGTTCATGTCTATGTCGCTTTTCATCTCTGCCCAAGGTTTGTTTTTCTTATTCTCACTGCCATAGTTGTTCTTGAGAACATATATATGTTTAGATTATATAGAAGGGTGAACAAAAGTAGGTGATATGTATTTTTTTGTAAGTAGGATCTTGATTATAGACCTCCTAGTGAATTCTGAAGCCAACAATGAGGATAACGTGCTGCATAAAAGTTCCTCAACTGTTGATTACGATTAAGTGATTGTGATTATACTTTTCTCAGGCATGAGCACTCAAGTTAACAGTGTAATTATTGTAAAACTATCAGTCATAGTTTGAGGCTTTAAGCTCTCAGTTTATAAATTATTTCTAACTTTAGAAGATCTGTCTTTAGTATTTCTCTAACGCATAATGAAGATTTTCATTTTCGTTCCCTTTTTATTAAGGGCACTAGGATCATGTGCATATTTAGACAGGATTCTTCCCCAGCAGTGGTAGAGCTTTAGACACAGATTGATAAATATAAACTTATGAAAAAAGTACTTGTGAAACTATTCATGGGAATTGGTGCAGTAGTTTTACATTCTTTGCATAACATGGAATTCGTTTAATGTTGGGTAGATCAAGCAAGATTACTTCTCATATTTTTTGTTTCATCTTAATTAGTGTGCCAGCTAGCACTGCTTGTTTTTGGATTTTTTTTATTAATTTCTACTCCTAATCCATCTAATTTATTGTATGCTTAAAAATGGGTTGGGTGGGTTGGGTTAGGGTTGAAGGATTTAAAACGGGTTGGGTTAGGGTCATGATTTTCCGACCCATCAATTTTCGGGTTGGGTTGGGTTGATGATATTTTAAATGGGTGGGTTAGGGTTGATATCAACCCAACCCAGCGACCCAAATTGCCAGGTCTAAGTTTCACCACTTTCCAAGCTCTACAATTCTGTGCCATTGCTATCGTAACAGATTTAAGCTACAAAAACATTCAGTTTTCTCTACCAAAGACCTTGGAATTTCTCCAAGACCATAACATATAACATAGTATAGGAAACAGGGCCTTGAGTTTATCTCGCATTAGAAATTCACCTTGCTTACCAATATATGTCGTTAGCCACTTATCTAGGGACAAGTTATAAAACGACAATCTGTTTACAGAAGAGATCAGTTTATCCCAAATCTGTCTAGCAACCTTACAATCTCTTAAATATGAATGATAGTCCCCTCTTTCCCACAAAAGCGACAGCTGCAATCCCTTGTGAAACCCAAATCAAAACGTTTAGAGTTTGTCATAAGCTTCCCCTGGCAAACCCTCCACAGAAATAATTTGATTCTCTCTCCTGCACTTTAATTTTCCAGATTTTGTTGCACAGATCAGAAAACTCCTCATTTTTATCATGGAGAGAGGATTTACCAAAGAGTAAATTATATGCGAACTTTACACTATAGACCCACTGGGCTCAAACTGCTAGCTCACATAATCAGAGACTCCATTAGGAAAAACAATGACACTACTTAATAAAGTATGATATTCAGCAGGAAGAAAATTAGATAAGATATCCCAGCGCTAACCCTCAACTTGCTGCCAGTACTTAGCAACATCATCACTTAATAAATCCTAGGCACTTCCTTAGTAGCTACTGATAAAAGGTTAGAGAAAGTAAGCCAGAAGTCCAGCCAAAATTTAACAGTTCTGCCGTTTCCTATGACCCTACGAGCCCCTTATTCAATGATCTCAGAGCACTTTCGAATATTTTTCCAATTTACTGAACATCTTTTGGAATTTAAATTTGAATATTTACCAAGAGAGTTCTCTGGCAAAGATTACTAGGCTTGCTAATCAGATTCCACACAACTTTCCCAAAACATGCTCAGTTCATTTCTTTAGACCTGCGTATTCCTAAACCCCCTTTATCTTTAAAGTAGCAAAATCTTTCCCAACTTATATCATGGAGCTTTCTACTTTCCGAATCATGACCCCAAATAAAGTCTCTACATAATTTATCTATATTATTGCAAACTGAAATCAGCATAATCTGGCATTGCATTGTATGCACTGGGATAAAGGAAACTGCACTCTTGACTAAACAGATCCTACCAGCCATGGAGAGGGCATTCCTCTTCCAGTCGCCTAACCTCTCTCTAACTCTAGACAAAATAATATTATACTCCTTGTTTGATTTTCTGTCCTGAAGCACATTAATCCCCAAAAAGTTATCAAACTTCCTAGTTGTGGGCATACTTGATTCAGTCCGAATAATATCTTCCCTATCACTGCTTACATTCTTAGACACTAAAACAGAAGATTTTTCAAAGCTTACTACCTGACCAGAGGCTTTACAAAACATATTGATACACTCACGCATAACCTCAATTTGCCTCGGATTAGCTGAACCAAAGAGAACCAAATCATCAGCGAAGAAAACATGTGAGAGAACGTTATCCTTACCACCTAAACGGAGAGGATTCCAACATTTCCTATCCACTTGGGTCTGTATAATTTGGGAAAGCCTCTTCATACAGAATACAAAAAGGTACAGTGATAAGGGATCACCTTGATGTAATCCCCTCCCAGCAATGAAGGATTTTGAAAGATTTCCATTCCAACTAACCTGAAATGAGACTGTGGTAATGTAAAAAATAATAAGATTTTTAAAACCTACGGGAAGACCCAGGCAGTCTAGGGTATCTACTATAAAGCTCCAGGACATAAAGTGATAGGCTTTATCTAAATCGACTTTCATAGCAATGTACCCCTCCCTCGCCTTTATGTGTTCCATGCAGTAGACTGCTTCTTGAACAAGAATTATGTTCTCAAAAATACTTCTGCCCGGTACAAAGCTAGCTTGGCTATCCGACACCCACCCTGACATGAAGGGTTTTAATCTATTCGCTATGATCTTGGCAAGGATTTTGTACTACACTTAGAAAAGGGAATGGGCCTAAAATGTTTAACCTCCGTGGGAGACTCAATTTTGGGGATCAAAGTTAAAACAGTTTCATTAATTCTAGGATTAAAGAACTAGCAGAGAAGGCATTTGCAACAAACCTCACAAGATTAGCAGAGACTACATCCAAAAACTGTTTATAGAAACCTACAGAAAAACCGTCTTTTCCAGGGGCCTTAAATGGTTCATGTACTTAAGAGCATTCCTAATTTCTAAAGAAGTTACCTGAGAGTCCAAAGAGGATTTCTCCTCTCTATTAATGTAACACCCCTACCGTTAATCCTATTCTTACCGTCTAATCGTCCTGTTAATTCTATCAGTTCGCAGCGGAAATACTACTATTACTACGGCGGGTGGTACAACGCCACTAACCGCCCATACTGCTAGCAATGCTTACACTACCTACAGTGACGGTCTGATGCCTAAGTATACCGAGCTACTACTTCCCATACCAATTACAAAAGATAACATACTTACGTTGCTGGATTACCGAGTATTTAAAGTATTTAATTACATCTCTTACTAGTCTTCCCAAAGAATGAGTTTCTACCAACTACTCAACTATACCAATTCTCCATCCTTCCTTTATCCAAAAGGGTGTACCCTATGGTACACCGGCTAACAAAATCCTACAGCCGTGTACAACATAGTACACCATTCACGTTTCATTGTTTACAGACAAAAAGAAGTCAAACTAGAACTCTTCGTCATCTTCATCCTTCTCGAGTACCTGCGTGTAGTAAAAACATCGCCCCAAGGGGCTCAGCAAAAGCTGCGCATGAACTCCGCATATACCGCGTGCTAGCTAGGGCACGCCGACTATTTAGGGTCGACTGAACATGCAGTTCATTAATTTCATACATACATGCTTCACATTCATCATACATTCATGCTCAATACAATACATAATTCAGGGCAACAATCCAATAGCATACACAATCTTTACCTTCACAAGGGTAGCCAAGTTGCGCATCCGGGTTAATCGGAATGCAATTTACTCTTTTACTCATTACACATTACTTACTCTTACTTACACTTACTTACTTTTCCATACTTATTACTCATTCTTACTTACTTACTTTTGCTCATGTTAAGTCGGTATGACCTCCGGCCCGGGGACTACACCATCCCACCACCGGGATTTACTTGACTCACCAATCCGGGATGCTACCCATTTAAGGGGTTTGGGCCGCGGACCAGTTTAAGAGTCAGGACTTGGATCCAACCTCTTGTGTCTCCGCATCCTCACACGTGGCCGAAACTATATCGGACTTCTACTCATTCCAATTTAATTACCAATTTAAGTTAGATTGGTTAGCTTGTTAGGAATCAGTTAGAAGTCCAATCACAACTTATTCGGTCACAGTACAGTACATCATACATACACACACTCATGTTCATCCATACATTTCATGAATTATACAAACTACGATTTAAGAAGATATGCAACAAGGAACAATCTCATGATATTCACAAGTAAGCATAATATATCCGATTCGTGCGTTTATCTTATTTGGTGATCAATTAGCACACAACACACAAATCAGAGTAACCAAGATAGCATACGGGGCATAAGGAATTCATACCGTTCTCCGTTGTACTTGTACCCGACGTTCCTCCGGTGTACACAATTCAAATCCTATGATATACATACAATCGAGTGATTAATCTAACTATCATTAACTTAACTCGACTACTCTTACGTTCCTAACTCATACTTACTATACCTGTACAATTCTTATACTTACATATGGTTTACTTACTCTTTATTACTTTTAAAACTTGTTTATACTCTTAATAACCTTTAAACATCCTTAATTAAGTCCTAATTATCTTATACTATCATTACCATTCACTTCCTTACCTTAATACCCATTTAATACACTTAATTTTACATTTTTGGTTGGTCCGGGACCTTGTCCAGGTCTTATGTCCCGGACCAACACATGGTCACACTCTCGGATATTTTTAATGGCATGGTCCGGGTCCTCATACAGGACTTGAGTCCCGGACCAGAGGCAGTTAAAAGTCTCGGCATGTTTTTGTAGGGTGGTCCGGGTCTTATACATGGGACCAAGTCCCGGACCCATGTTGCAGAAAGTCTTGGCTATATTTCAGGGGGGTCCGGGTCCTTGTATGGGACTTAAGTCCCAGACCACCTCCTTGTTCCAACTCTCGGCTATATTTTCCAGTATGGTCCGGGTCCTTGTCCATGGACTAAGTCCCGGACCCGCTGCAGTATTTTGCAGATTTCAACATTTTCTTTATCTGTTACAAACCAAACTTTGTCTAATTAATCCCCCATTGTTCCTACACTTACTCCCACATATTTTAGCACCTAATTAGGCTCCTAAACATGTTTAAATCCATTGCTAACCTATTACTCCTTCTATGCTAATTCACTCATCTATTTTCTTAAGTCCTCATTTCAGCACTTACATTCTTTTCTCTAGTTGCATTATGCTACAAATTCCAACTCCCACTTTCTCCACCTTTAGCTCCCTCTTCTAATGTCATTTCTAATGCTTACAAAGTATTTACCATCTCTCATAACCTACCCATTAACTAGATCAAATCAAAATCTGTCACAAGACTATTTTTACCTAGGTTTCTAGTTTCTAAGTGTTCTAGTTCTAGGTAAATTTTGACATAACCTCCCCTATAAATGTACATTCTCACCACATCATTCTCACATTTTGTTACCCAATTCACCTGTTTTCAACAATCATAAATATACAAAGCTCCCATACACAAATGCCAAACACTAACCACTCTTAAAGATTCCTGCACACTAAATTCAATTCCCATCTAGTTGTGACATTTTTTTACTTGTCTTTCAAGCTTCAATAATAGTTTAGTTCTTCTTCTCATTATACTACTACTCCTTACTATTTTACAATACACATTTCAAACTTCTAAAATCTGTTACATAAGTATATACAAGACTACACAAGGATAAGCATAATGTACCTTGTTTCTCTTCTAGTTTTTCCTTTTCTCCTTCTTGCTTCTTCCTTGTTCCTTCTCTCTCTTTCCACCGGTTTTAGTAACCCAAATTCTCTAACACTACAACCCATACATACACACCATTTTAATTCCAACTAGCCCTTAGATTATATTAATGCTTTAAGGTAAATTTCTAGGGTTTAGAATTTCATTACCTTGCAAGGAGAGTAGATGAAGCTTAGAGTAGCACAAGGACAATATTTCTACTCCTCCAACAAATGCCAAAATCGGCTGGAACAAGAAGGAGGGGAGTTCAACACTTAGGAATCTCTATTTTGAGAATAAGAGCAAGGAAAAGTAATGCTTTTCGATTTCTTTTTACCTTAAACCAAAGAGGTGAAAGAGGGCCTTCTAATGGTGGTCTTAAAGCTCCAAACAAGAATACCCATGGAGATGAAAGTTCTTGTTTTTGAAAAGAGGGAAATGTTCCCCTTGATGAGAGGAAGACAATGGTGTAATTTTTGTAATTTTTGGAGTAGGTTTAGACACCTAACAAGATGAGAGAAGTGGAGTTTTGTGAGTGTTCTTCTTTCTCCATTGTTATCGGCTAAAGAAGGAAGAAAGAAATCAGAGAGTGAGGAGGAGGTAGGGGTGTACGTGAGTGAAGGAGAAGGAGAGGTGGGGAGAGAGAGGTGAGTGAGAGAAGGAAAGGAGTAGAAGAGAGTGTAGTAAAGTAAGTTATTTAGTTTGTTGTGTTGTTGAGAGTAGAGATGGGAGTGGTTGTGTGTGAGAGAGGAGAGGATGGGGGCCGGCTGGCACACAGCACCACACACACACACTCTACACTTTTATTTTCAAAAGTGGACACATAAGTTTGTGTTATTGTGCTTTTACCCCACAACTTCCGTTTTTGACAGTTTTTACTATTTTCTCGTTTTATTGGTTTTATTGGTTCTGAGGCTTCACTAATATTTATTAATGATTATTTAGTTGACAAAATTGTTATGAGTCTATTTGACCCGCTTAAAGTCACGTTTTCCTGGTTTCCTCGAAAAACGTGCTTTAAGGTTCGTTGGTGTTTTTAATCCGTTTTAAGGATCCGTTTTCTTCGGGATTTATTCCCTTATGATTATTTATACTTAATTAAGCTTCTAAAATATTTATTAGCCTAATTAATCACTATTTCTAATTACGGGGTATTTCAATCTACCCCCTTAAGAAACTTTGCCCTCAAAGTTGCTCAAGGTTAATAGATTAATTATTCTATTCATTATGCAAACCAATTGCCATAATGTGTCTTACTACACCTATGAGTGTTTTTACTTCTTCTACATTACAAACATACACAAATCAAGCATCATGCACAATTCACATACACAATCCATCATTTTCAATTCATGCTATTCCACAATACATCATTGCAATTCACATTACACATTACACATACATCACACATCGTACATACACATCCATACACTACACATTACACAGACATACCTTCACATACCAAATACACTTTGCACTACATGTGCCATACAAAAATCTATTACAATACCTACACACTATGCAATGCTTACCCCGAAGCAATGCAAACGTAAAAAGGCTCTACCCCCCTTAAAAGGGGTACGCCCCGTACCCGTATGTACTAAACACTAGACTATCTAGTCTATGAATAATTGTGGGTATTTCGCCTTTATGGCATCTTCCAACTCCCATGTCGCTTCTTCAACATCATGGTTTGACCATAGGACCTTCACCATTCGTATAGACTTATGGCGAGTGTCTCTGGTCTTCCTATCAAGGATTCTCACGAGGGTTTCAACATATCTCATTGTCGGCTCAATGGAAAGTCTCTCGGGCTCTAGGACATGAGAAGGATCAAAATGTACTTCTTGAGTTGTGACATATGAAATACATCATGGACACGTCCCAAGTCCTCAGGTAGTGCTAACCTGTAGGCTACAACTCCAACTCTCTCGGTGATAGCATACGGCCCTACAAACTTTGGGCTCTGTTGCCCTTCTGACCAAAACGGAATACGCCCTTCGTAGGTGAAACACGCAAGAACACTTGGTCGCCCACGGTGAACTCAAGGTCTCGTTGTCTCACATCCGTATAGGATTTCTGCCAATCTTGGGCTGCCTTTATATTGGCTCGGATTTGTTGCACTTCACTTCCGCTTGGACTTGTTCTAAATACTCCGGTCCTATGATGACCGCTTCGCTTGATTCATCCCAACACAAAGGTGTACAGCAAGGTCTACCGTATAGGGCTTGGAAAGGCAACATCTTAATCGAAGCATGATAGCTATTGTTGTATGAAAACTCGATAAGATGAAGCTTATCTAACCAACTCCCCTGAAAGTCTAAGGCATATGCCCGAAGCATGTCCTCTAGTGTCTGGTGATAAGCCGCAGACTTATCATATTTTATGCACTAGATTTAGTATTTTATTTATCTAAATAAAGTTATATTTATGTTATTTATGCTTATTATGTTAAAATATAATATTTGTACAGTCTTATGTTTTTATGAGTTTTCTGTGCAAGGAATGATTTTCTAGGCAAAAGTTCAGTTGAAGCCGGACTCCATGCCGGGTAGTTTCTGCACGGCAGTACAGAACAGAAAGAAGCCTTGCCGGATGTGATGCCGGGTAAATGCTATCCGGCATGAGTGTAAAATCGCCTCGATTGACCATACGACAGCACATGTGATCCACGTGTTTTCCAACCGCTGCCGGGTGTGATGCCGGGTAATTCCTACCCGGCATAAGCACTGTTTCGCACGGACATCGACGGTTTCGACCGT
Organism: Limonium bicolor; assembly: GCA_023374045.1. Taxonomy (NCBI): domain Eukaryota; kingdom Viridiplantae; phylum Streptophyta; class Magnoliopsida; order Caryophyllales; family Plumbaginaceae; genus Limonium; species Limonium bicolor. Next base: position 285,968,831 of record CM041778.1, read on the forward strand.
TAACAGTTGGGCGCATTTATCACGTGTGCCGGCTATTGGTGACCCGGCACGATGCCCGGCATAGACACAATTAATGCCTATAAATAGGCCGAGGAAGGCTACAACTCAACACACTTCAACACCCATATACACTCCACTCACAACTCCAATTCCGCCCACTCCATTGTTGGTGTCCAAGGAAGTTTCTACAGTTCCATCCACGCGAAGAAGAAAAAGAAGATCTTGTCGGGTTAAGGCTATGACCATTCCCTTATCCCCTTTGTATTCTCTTCTTGTAGTTGTGTGGGTGGGGATGTAGAACTCCTTGCTTATTATTGGTTAGGGATGAATTCCTTCTTGTAAACAATATGATTTCTTTAATATAATTTTCAAGTTTATTTTGAGTAAGGTTCTTATTGAAAGAGAATAGGTTGATCTCTTTTTCTCTTCATGCAATTCTTACTTGTGGAAGACAAGTCCCAAGTAAGATAGGTTAGACTCTCTTAATGGTCTTTCTACTCTCTTCTTATGAATTAAGAGTTAGTAGTAAGAGTGAGAATTAATCCATCTTTCCCATTACTTTGTTCATTTCGTGGCATGATATATGCTCGGATTGTTAATAGGTAGTGAGTCTTCTGTTTTCTTCTCGGAAACTGGAGAAAGAATATGCATTATGACTATGCCGCGGATGCACTGCCGGGTGGCCAATGTCCGGCATATTCAATGTCTTTGAATATGCCGTGCATCTGGTATCCGGCAGGACACCCGGCGTGTTCAGTTGTTGGTTAATTCGAAGGCCTGTGTTTATGTTTAGAGTTCATATTGATGCTTAGATGGTTTTACACCCTGGATCAAGGATAATTTCATTGTAATTACCACTTAGTTTAGTTAGTTTTGATTAGGATTAGAAAAATTTCAATTCCCCCCTTGTCTTAGAATAGGTATTACCGGATTAGGACTAGTTTTCTATAAGTCCCTTGGGTTCGATACTCTCGGTCGTAATATATTTACACTATACTCCGACCGGGTTTTATTTTGCTACCCGTAGTAGAGTTGTAGGAATAGGTTATTATTTTATTTATTTTGTATATAGTTTTACCCTACAATTTCTCGATTAGCAAATTGGCGCCGTTGCCAGGGACTTGGAATTAGTCCAAGTCCTAAATTCGGTAAAACGCCTTATTCTTATTCTTTGATTCCTTGATTCTTTAATTTATTTTCGCACTTTGTTTGCAGATTTGAATGTGCCGTTCAAAATGCTGGGCATCTGTCACCCGGCAAACGCGGAGGAAGTCCGATGCCGGATAGGATTGGCCCGACATCATGTCCGGCATGTTCAAATTGTTTTCAAAATTTCATACATACGCTGTTAAGTTTAACAAATCTTAATGTATTCTTGTCTACTCCTTTCATTATTTTCCTCTTATATGAGTCCCTATACTATGTTCTTTATTTTGAATTTCGATTTTTGCGCATGCCGTGTATTGTGCCGGGTTTGATACACCCGGCAATATTGGAGGAAGTCCTATGCCGGACGGTTTGATCCGGTCATGTCACCCGGCATGATCAATTTCTCTCAATATTTTTGTCGCTCATTGTAGGGACAATTAGGAGTAATCTCCTACAACCCCTTATTTACTCTTACATTTAATTTGATTATCCTTTACATTTTCTTTTAATTAAGTTATGTTCGATTTTTGGTCACGCCGGGCAACATGCCGGTTTGTATACACCCGGCATTAGTGGAGGAAGTCCACTGCCGGTTAAAACGCACCCGGCACACCGTCCGGCATAACCAAAATTTATTTCTTCTTCTTGTATTTTCATAAGTCTAATTACGTCATTATATATTTATTTATTTTTTAATATTATAACGTTATGTCTTGCTCCTCATATAGTTAAAAGGTGAATGCTTCTTCGGTCAACAAGTACTCCTGAAAATTTAGCCAACTTTGATCCGGAGATCGAGAGAACCCTGCTTCAAAATTTAAGGCAACAACAAACCCTTCAAAAGCAGATCCTACACCAATGGCAGCACCTACCGTCCGTAACATAAACCGGCCTTCTAACCAAGGCCAGAAACCAGCAATCGACCTTCCTATCCTTCCTCAAACCGAATACGATGAATGGCAGAAACTTAAGCCATATCATCAAATTAGATGCATAAAAGAGTTAGGATTGTTCGATGGTACAAACCCGGACGATGCCTTGCTCCACATCACCAATTCTTCTTGCAACACACAAACAACCTAACCTCCACAAATAATGTCCTCCAATACGCCAGACTTGCTCTCTTCCCCCATAGTCTTACGGGGAACGCCAGCAAGTGGTACCACAGTCTAACCCCCAGTACCATCACCACAAGGGAGGACATGGCAACCAAATTTTATGACAAATTCATGCCCCCTAGTCGCACCCTGGAGATGATCGCCGACATTTACAACTTCAGACAACCTAGCTCGGAGAACATCTGTGAGACTTGGGACAGATTCAAAGGGTTGTTGCGCACATGTCCACACCACGGCCTCACCAAGGAACAACTATCTCAGTTGTTTTACAAAGGATTGGTCAACCAATGCAAAACCATGATCCTTTCCTCCCTTGGTGCAGATATATTAAAGAAGCCTGGAGATCAATTCCTTAGTGGAGTTGAATCTCTTTGCGAAGAGATTAGAGATTGGGCCACGGTGGAACCAGGGGCAGTACCACTGGTTTATATCAAGTGGGAGAGGGCGACTCCAAACTCGACAAATTGATGCAAAGTCATGAGCAGTTGTTGGAGAGAAATGCCCAGACATCAACAAAGGTTAGTGCTCTACAGAAAGTGGTGGAGCAATAGCAATGAACAAACTTCCTCAACAAGCGAACGTGGTTAGTGCACGACCGCACGCTTCGAGCCCTGACATTCCAGACTTCCAGAATGTTGAGGAAGTCAACTATGTGAGTAACCAAGGGTATCGGCAGCCATGGCAACAGGGGAACCAACCCCCTCAGCACTTCCAGAGTCAAGCCGGCTACCAGGGAGGTCCAAGACAATACAGACCATCCCACCCTGCATCATCATCAGAGGCTGAAATGGCTGAACTTCGTGACATGATGTCAGCCCTGATGAATAAGACCCAGGATACTCAAAATGAGATCTCGACCATTCGCAAGGAGCACAAATCGTTGCAGTTGCAGTTACAGCAACTTCTGATGCAACCACGACAGCAAGGTCAGCTCCCGTCCCAAACGCAAACCAATCCACGGGATCAGGAGCATGCGAATTCGGTCACTATCCTGCCAAGGAACTCAGATAACGCCAAGTAGCCTAAAAGGCTAAGTGTAGGGCGGTTCCTCCTCACGCCTTCACTATCAACCAGGGGAGCCTTTCTTCCAATTTAATTTTTCTCCTTTAAATTTATGTTCTTGTTTTTTTTTAATTGCTTTCATTATAGTTATTTTAAGTTTCTTTAAAAAAAAAGAGTTTTGCTTATTCATTTTCTTTCGAACACTGGGGACAGTGTTCCTACCAAGTGTAGGGCAGGGACCCCCCTTAAAAAATAAGTTTTTTTAGCAATATGCATAAGTTTTGTGTTTTATCAATGTTTTACTAAACTTTTTGCATGTTTTTGATTGAGATAAGATTAGGAATGACTAAAAGCTTGTTCTCTCAAGAGGTAAGCTTTCTAATGACTTGTAGATTCCTGTTTTTAACTTTTTGATTCCCTTTATTAACATGAGTACATGATCTTGCTCCTAATTCTTTCCTTTATGTACTTATGGGTGTTATTCTTTTCTTTTCAAATTGTGAAAAATCTTTTGGGTGAAAATCTTAAAAGGGTTTTTGTGCAAAAGAAAAAAAAAGAAGAAAAAATCTTCTTCTAAAGGAAAAGCAATATATTCCTAGAGGTTGCATAAAGTGCCTAAGAATAAAAGCAAGAAACGAGAGTTTTTCCTTTTATTTTTCTCCTAAATTCCCCGTTCTTCAATGCAAAAAAATATCATGGTTGATTCAGAAACTCTTGCAAAATAGGGCTGATTCATAAAACCATTAATGAGAGTCTTGGCCACATTCAGAAACTCTTGAAAAATAGAGCTGAATGATGGAAACCGGAAAAAGGAGAGATTACAAATCCCTTATGCAAAATAGCCCAAAAGTTTTTGATCGATTTTGAAATTCCTTGTTTTATACCCATTAGTATGTTTTGACAAGATAAGGTAGATTAAGTGATACTTATGAGTTAGAGTCATATAGTTGGAAATATTTATCTACATTTCATTCTAGAGTTTATCTGTTTTGTGCATAAGTAATTAGTCCTTTCTAATCTTGTTTTGCTCGAGGACTAGCAAAAGGTAAGTGTAGGGCCTTGATAAGCCGCAGACTTATCATATTTATGCACTAGATTTAGTATTATATTTATCTAAATAAAGTTATATTTATGTTATTTATGCTTATTATGTGTTAAAATATAATATTTGTACAGTCTTATGTTTTTATGAGTTTTCTGTGCAAGGAATGATTTTCTAGGCAAAAGTTCAGTTGAAGCCGGACTCCATGCCGGGTAGTTTCTGCACGGCAGTACAGAACAGAAAGAAGCCTTGCCGGATGTGATGCCGGGTAAATGCTATCCGGCATGAGTGTAAAATCGCCTCGATTGACCATATGACAGCACATGTGATCCACGTGTTTTCCAACCGCTGCCGGGTGTGATGCCGGGTATTCCTACCCGGCATAAGCACTGTTTCGCACGGACATCGACGGTTTCGACCGTTAACAGTTGGGCGCATTTATCACGTGTGCCGGCTATTGGTGACCCGGCATGATGCCCGGCATAGACACAATTAATGCCTATAAATAGGCCGAGGAAGGCTACAACTCAACACACTTCAACACCCATATACACTCCACTCACAACTCCAATTCCGCCCACTCCATTGTTGGTGTCCAAGGAAGTTTCTACAGTTCCATCCACGCGAAGAAGAAGAAAGATCTTGTCGGGTTAAGGCTATGACCATTCCCTTCTCCCCTTTGTATTCTCTTCTTGTAGTTGTGTGGGTGGGGATGTAGAACTCCTTGCTTATTATTGGTTAGGGATGAATTCCTTCTTGTAAACAATATGATTTCTTTAATATAATTTTCAAGTTTATTTTGAGTAAGGTTCTTATTGAAAGAGAATAGGTTGATCTCTTTTTCTCTTCATGCAATTCTTACTTGTGGAAGACAAGTCCCAAGTAAGATAGGTTAGACTCTCTTAATGGTCTTTCTACTCTCTTCTTATGAATTAAGAGTTAGTAGTAAGAGTGAGAATTAATCCATCTTTCCCATTACTTTGTTCATTTCGTGGAATGATATATGCTCGGATTGTTAATAGGTAGTGAGTCTTCTGTTTTCTTCTCGGAAACTGGAGAAAGAATATGCATTATGACTATGCCGGATGCACTGCCGGTGGCCAATGTCTGGCATATTCAATGTCTTTGAATATGCCGTGCATCTGGTATCCGGCAGGACACCCGGCGTGTTCAGTTGTTGGTTAATTCGAAGGCCTGTGTTTATGTTTAGAGTTCATATTGATGCTTAGATGGTTTTACACCCTGGATCAAGGATAATTTCATTTAATTACCACTTAGTTTAGTTAATTTTGATTAGGATTAGAAAACATTTCAATTTCCCCCCTTGTCTTAGAATAGGTATTACCGGATTAGGACTAGTTTTCTATAAGTCCCTTGGGTTCGATACTCTCGGTCGTAATATATTTACACTATACTCCGACCGGGTTTTATTTTGCTACCCGTAGTAGAGTTGTAGGAATAGGTTATTATTTTATTTATTTTGTATATAGTTTTACCCTACAATTTCTCGATTAGCATCTGGATAGTCCTTTCTGTCTGACCGTCGGTCTGAGGATGGAAGGCGGTACTCAGCTTCAATTCTGTACCCAACGCTTCCCGTGTAGCTCTCCAGTATCTCGAAAGAAATCTGGTGTCGCGGTCAGATACTATGGTTTTCGGGACTCCGTGATGTCTGATAATCTCCTTGTCGAACAGCTCTGCGAGCTTCACTACCTTCCAGGTGTCCTTCATCGGTATGAATCTGGCAACCTTGGTAAGGCGATCGACTATAACCAAATCATGTTGAGTCCTCCCCTGGCAGGTGGGAGTCCAACAACAAAATCCATGGAGATATCGTGAAACTTCCACTCCGGAACTGGCATCGATTGTACCATTCCGCCCGGTCTACGATGTTCGAATTTCACCTTCTGGCATGTTAAGCATCTGAATAAAAATTTTGTCACATCCAATTTCATTCCAGACCACCAGAAGTACCTCTTCATGTCTTTGTACATCTTGGAGGCTCCCGGATGGACTGACCATGTGGAACTGTGTGACTCTCGCAGGATGCGATCCCTTAGCTCAGCATTGCTTCGGGGGATGCATAGCCTGCCATTCAATCGAATTAGACCATCTTCATGTAGCTTGAAGTCGTACTTTTTCTTCTCAAATGTACCATTTTTGATTTTTGTCTGATTTCGGTTAGGTAAGGGTCGCTCAACTGAGCGTCTAGCACCTGTCAACCAAGCTAGAAGAAGCGAGTAGCAAATGGAGCGAGTGTGCTCGACGGCTCAGGGCGTCGGCTACAATGTTTGCCTTCCCTTCCTTATACTGTAGGTCGATGTCGTAGTCTGAGAGAAACTCCATCCACCTTCTCTGTCTTAAGTTCAATTCCTTCTGCGTGAATACATACTGTAAGCTCTTGTGGTCGGAGTAGATGGTGATGCTTACCCCATAGAGATAGTGTCGCCATATCTTCAAGGCGAAGACAATGGCTCCTAACTCTAAGTCATGTGTCGGGTAATTCTCCTCATGCTTTTTCAGCTGGCGGGAGGCATAAGCTACAACCTTGCCATGCTGCATGAGTACGCATCCCATTCCTTTGCCTGATGCGTCGCAATATACTTCAAATCCCTCTGTGCCCTCTAGAAGTGTGAGAATCGACGCTGAGGTCAATGAGTCTTTCAGGCTCTGAAATGATAATTCACATTCGTCTGTCCATACAAACGGTGCATCTTTCTTCATCAATGTAGTAATGGGCTTAGCGACTTTTGAGAAGTCCTTTACGAATCTCCGGTAGTACCGGCTAGACCAAGAAAGCTCCGAATGTCGGTAACAGTCTTAGGTCTAGGCCATGATCGTACATCTTCAATCTTAGAAGGGTCAACTGAGATACCTACACTCGAGATGACGTGACCAAGGAATGATACCTGATCTAGCCAGAACTCGCACTTGGAGAACTTCGCATACAACTGGTTCTCGCGCAGTGTCTCAAGTACTTCCCTTAAATGAAATTCATGCTCTTCTGCTGATTTCGAATATACGAGGATATCATCAATGAATACTACTACTAAGTGTCCAACTGTTCACTGAATAGCCAATTCATGAGATCCATGAATTTTGCTGGTGCGTTTGACAAACCGAATGGCATGATGGTGAATTCGTAGTGGCCATATCTGGTACGGAATGCCGTTTTCTTGATGTCTTGCTCTTTGATAGCAATCTGATGATACCCAGAACGGAGGTCGATCGTGGAGAAGACTGAGGCTCCTTTCAGCTGGTCGAATAAGTCGTCGATGCGTGGCAATGGGTATTTGTTTTTGACTGTGACCGCATTCAGCTCGCGGTAGTCAATACAAAGTCGGAGGCTACCGTCCTTCTTCTTCACGAAGAGAACCGGTGCTCCCCAGGGTGATACGCTCGGGCGTATAAACCCTTTGTCAAGAAGATCGCGCAACTGCTCTTTTAGTTTGGTCATTTCTGCAGGTGCCATACGGTACGGTGCCCTAGCAATGGGACCGGTACCTGGCAAGAGGTCAATCTCAAATTCTACTGCTCTCTGAGGTGGCATGTCGGGTAGCTCCTTAGGGAATACGTCGGGGAATTCGGATACAATCGGTACATCTTCACTGAACTCTGGATCTCTCTCCAGGTCTTGTACATAACACAAATATACTTCATGGCCCTTTCTGAGCTCCCGGTACATGGCCATAACGGAGATGACTGTGGTCGAAGGCTCTCTCGGTCTCTGGCGGTAAGATACAGTAACCCCAGAAGGACTCTTGAGCAGCAATCGGTGCTCGGCGCAGAGGATTCTACCCTTGTGCCGCTCCAACCAATTCATTCCGACTATTAAGTCAAATCCCAATCCATTAAATTCGATGAAGGAGATGGGAAACGATTCGCCTCTGATTTCAATCGTGGCTGATTTGTAATACTTGGTGCACTGTACTCGCTCCTTCGATGGAAGAGTAACCAGGAAATTCGGTAGCTCATCCGCATCTAACTTCAACCTCTTCACAAAAGATGGTGATACAAAGGTGTGAGAGGCGCCGGAGTCGAATAACACATTGGCGTCAATGCCGTTCACTGGGAAGGTTCCCGTTAAGATGGTGCCGCTTCTGCCGGCTTGTGCTTCGATGAGGATGCTCAGGTTACCTTCGGTACCGAGTCCACAACCTATTGAAGTCATAATTTCATAAGTAATGATGGTGGACACAAGTGGAATTCAAATCAACACTGCTCTTTATTGATAAACCAACCATCATACATACCGTGTCTCTAATACACGTTACTAATACATTACATGATACTATGAATTTAATACTTCCTAAAGGTAAGGTTCAGGCGTCCTGGTTTCATGTGTGTGGCATTGATTATTGCCGGTGGTGCTGTATTCAGCTTGATCTTGTTGATCCCGTGATACAGCATCCTAGATTTTCCACCCATGATTAGGACATCTCCTGATCTCAATACCAGTTTCTGTGCGAGGTCCACACGCTTCTGCTCGCTATACAAAAATACGGCGTCATCACCTATGGACCAAGACACTACGGGCACTCCTTGTTCAAGAGATTCCGTTGTCTCGTCCTTGTCTTGGTGTAACCCAAGTCGTCCTTCTTTCTCATAGAAGTTGACGATACAAAGGTCCGCTTCAAGTGCGGGGATCGGATCATTTTCACATTGTGTGCAAGTTCCACTGCTTGTGTAACAAGTGTACGAAACTCTGGAGGTATTGTCGGTGGCGTTACTCCGTCTCGTGTTCGTGTCTCTTGGTAAGTCTTGGTATAAGGATTCCAATCCTTTCCCAAGCACATCATTTTCAGCTTCATTTTCGCTCCACCGGGGAATCGGTTGTATAAAATCCTCCTTGATCCGTTCCTAGTTCGTTGCATCGTCGAATGATCGAGATTTGGGCTTCGGTGTCAGGTATCCCCTTAATAAGATCATACCTGGTCAGATGACCTGACACTGCTCACTGGAGTAGTGGTGTGTGGTGATGTCGGTCTCTTCTTGATTCGGTTTCGAAGGTATTGGATAGCAGATATTAAAACTGCCTATAGTTATGAATTTTACCTACGGTGAGTACTAGTTTCAACTACTTCATTTCATGCTCAATACACACTTCAATTCATTTACTCATGCATTCATTCTAACAGTTACTCTAATACTTAGTCATGCTCCTCAAGGATTCAAGGTTTAGATTAATTACCTAGGCCGGACTTAGAACCGGACCCGTCACGGTCAATAACATGCAAGACGGGCTGCCTCTGGGTGCGCCCCTCTGAGGACCCCGGGATCCCTGTCCCTGCGGTGCCTGCTGGGCTGGTGCATCGCCAGATGCAACCTCCTTGCCTTCCCTTTGCTTGTAGCCCTGGAAGTTTCCTCTGGGCTTAGCATTCTCTGGGCACATATTAGCTCTATGTCCCGGTTTCTGACAGTTATAGCACTTGATTTCTCTCCCGTAGCAATCCTTGCCGGGATGGTCTTGGTTGCACTTCCTGCACACGTAGGTGCGGCCGTCGGAGAAGCTTTTGGTGAAACCGGAGCCAGAACCTAAGGTTTAGAGAATTAGCACATTTGTGCAGGAATACAAGGTATGATACTTATGCAAATACATATTTAGATTCAAAGTTTACCCTTAGGTGGGTGTGATCTCAGTGGCTTCGCTGCCACCGGCGCAGAAGAACCTAGTTGAAGAAGCTCAACTGGTTTGCCCTGCTCAGCATGGGCACTGCTCTCACTTGGGAAGTTCTTTTGGTTTTATGAAAGAATTTCCCTTTCTTCTTTTTTTCCAGCTTTTCCCTTGGTTCTGCTCCTCGGCACTAGTGTTCTTGTTGTTAGCCTTGCGCTTCAGTGCGGTTTCTTCATCCCTTATTTGGCAAGTGATCTCAACGCGAGATGCCGCGTGATAGCACTCCTGAAGTTTCAGGTATTAGTCGGGATTCTCATTTAAAGAGGTAGAGGTAGTGACAAAGTATTTAAGGAATTTCAATGGTACTAAGGGTTAAACGATATTTACCTGAAGAGAGGTAAATCGTGTGTAGCCCATACCGTACCGCAGGCGATGGCTCAGACCGCCATAGAAGCGATCGGCCAACACCTGGCCGGTGTGTACCCAAGGTCGGGTAGTAGACGGAGGATAGAAGTGAAGGTTCTGTAGTTTCATCCACAGACATCTTGTCTGTCATCTTCAGGCATCTAGCTCTAGCCTTTTCTTGGTTTTCACGTGCTCCGGATAGTATTGGATCGGAGGAGGGCTATGAAAGATTCCGGCAAGGTAGGGTCATCGACATGCTCATGCTTGATTATCTTCCACCAATCCTGCTGCATCTTTAGATTTCTAGTAGCCGCTAACCTCACTCGAACTCCAGCAGGACATTCAGGGTTTCAATAATGCAGTCTCCATTTCGGAGATGTAAGCTTCCAGTTTAGTAGGATCGCTCTCGCCCCTAAAGCACGGAGGTCGGAGATCTGCGATAGCTTTTACCCAGTTCACTCTCTGGGTGGAGGGGGCGGGATTGGTCTCGTTGAGTCTGTTGGTTCTGTTGATTTTGTTGCATGGCGTTGATTACTTGTGGTAGCATCTGTGCTACCGTGGTGGCGACGATCTCAGCTAACGTCTGCGCGCCAGGTCCTTCAGAGGCTTCGCCTCTAGCTCGGCCTCGGCCTCGTCCTGACATCTGAACATTTAGCATTTACATTAGGCTTCGCAAGATATGACCTAAGGGTCTGGTATTTAAGCAAAGATATCGTTCATAAGAACGTCAAGGGGTATCCGTTGTTCACAACGGTAGTTCCTAGTTGGGTTTATAAGTATCCGTCTTAAGACGGTTGAAATCCTAACTCGGTAATCCCTATGCTCGGTAACCATGGACATCAGAGCGTAGTTACACTCTGATACACTTTTTGTAACACCCTACCGTTAATCCTATTCTTACCGTATAATCGTCCTGTTAATTCTATCAGTTCGCAGGGAAAATGATACTATTACTACGGCGGGTGGTACAACGCCGCTAACCGCCCATACGGCTAGCAAGGCTACACTACCTACAGTGACGGTCTGATGCCTAAGTATACTGAGCTACTACTTCCCATACCAATTACAAAAGATAACATACTTACGTTGCTGGATTACCGAGTATTTAAAGTATTTAATTACATCCCTTACCAGTCTTCCCAAAAGAATGAGTTCTACCAATACTCATCTATACCAATTCTCCATCCTTCCTTTATCCAAAAGGGTGTACCCTATGGTACACCGGCTAACAAAATCCTACAGCCGTGTACAACATAGTACACCATTCACGTTTCATTGTTACAGACAAAAAGAAGTCAAACTAGAACTCTTCGTCATCTTCATCCTTCTCGAGTACCTGCGTGTAGTAAAAACATCGCCCCAAGGGGCTCAGCAAAAGCTGCGCATGAACTCCGCATATACGTGTGCTAGCTAGGGCACGCCGACTATTTAGGGTCGACTGAACATGCAGTTCATTAATTTCATACATACATGCTTCACATTCATCATACATTCATGCTCAATACAATACATAATTCAAGGCAACAATCCAATAGCATACACAATCTTTACCTTCACAAGGGTTAGCCAAGTTGCGCATCCGGGTAATCGGAATGCAATTTACTCGTTTACTCATTACACATTACTTACTCTTACTTACACTTACTTACTTTTCCATACTTATTACTCATTAACTTACTTACTTTTGCTCATGTTAATTCGGTATGACTTCGGCCCGGGGACTACACGTCCCACCACCGGGATTTACTTGACTCACCAATCCGGGATGCTACCCATTTAAGGGGTTTGGGCCGCGGACCAGTTTAAGAGTCAGGACTTGGATCCAACCTCTTGTGTCTCTGCATCCTCACGCGTGGCCGAAACTATATCGGACTTCTACTCATTCCAATTTAATTACCAATTAAGTTAGATTGGTTAGCTTGTTAGGAATCAGTTAGAAGTCCAATCACAACTTATTTGGTCACAGTACAATACATCATACATACACACACTCATGTTCATCCATACATTTCATGAATTATACAAACTACGATTTAAGAAGATATGCAACAAGGAACAATCTCATGATATTCACAAGTAAGCATAATATATCCGATTCGTGCGTTTATCTTATTTGGTGATCAATTAGCACACAACACACAAATCAGAGTAACCAAGATAGCATACGGGGCATGAGGAATTCATACCGTTCACCGTGTACTGTACCGATGTTCCTCCGATGTTCATAATTCAAAATCCTATGATATACATACAATCGAGAAATTAATCTAACTATCATTAACTTAACTCGACTACTCTTACGTTTCCTAACTCATACTTACTATACCTGTACAATTCTTATACTTACATATGGTTTACTTACTCTTTATTACTATTAAAAACTTGTTTATACTCTTAATGACCATTTAAACATCTTTAATTAAGTCCTAATTATCTTATACTATCATTACCATTCACTTCCTTACCTTAATACCCATTAATACACTTAATTTTACAATTTTTGGTTGGTCCGGGACCTTCTCCAGGTCTTAAGTCCCGGACCAACACATGGTCACACTCTCGGCTATTTTTAATGGCATGGTCCGGGTCCTCATACAGGACTTGAGTCCCGGACCAGAGGCAGTTAAAAGTCTCGGCATGTTTTTGTAGGGTGGTCCGGGTCTTGTACATGGGACCAAGTCCCGGACCCATGTTGCAGAAAGTCTCGGCTATATTTCAGGGGTGGTCCGGGTCTTTGTATGGGACTTATGTCCCGGACCACTCCTTGTTCCAACTCTCGGCTATATTTTCCAGTATGGTCCGGGTCCTTGTCCATGGACTAAGTCCCGGACTTGCTGCAGTATTTTGCAGATTTCAACATTTTCTTATCTGTTACAAACCAAAATTTGTCTAATTAATCCCCCATTGTTCCTACACTTACTCCCACATATTTTAGCACCTAATTAGGCTCCTAAACATGTTTAAATCCATTGCTAACCTATTACTCCTTCTATGCTAATTCACTATCTATTTTCTTAAGTCCTCATTTCAGCACTTACATTCTTTTCTCTAGTTGCATTATGCTACAGATTCCAACTCCCACTTTCTCCACCTTTAGCTCCTTCTTCTAATGTCATTTCTAATGCTTACAAAGTATTTACCATCTCTTCTAACCTACCCACTAACTAGCTCAAATCAAAATCTGTCACAAGACATATTTTTACCTAGGTTCTAGTTTCTAAGTGTTCTAGTTCTAGGTAAATTTTGACATAACCTCCCCTATAAATGTACATCTCACCACATCATTTACTCACATTTTGTTACCCAATTCACCTGTTTTTCAACAATCATAAATATACAAAGCTCCCATACACAAATGCCAAATACTAACCACTCTTAAAGATTCCTGCACACTAATTCAATTCCCATCTAGTTGTGACAGTTTTTTTACTTGTCTTTCAAGCTTCAATAATAGTTTAGTTCTTCTTCCTCATATTATACTACTACTACTATTTTACAATACACATTTCAAACTTCTAGAATCTGTTACATAAGTATATACAAGACTACACAAGGATAAGCATAATTTACCTTGTTTCTCTTCTAGTTTTTCCTTTTCTCCTTCTTGCTTCTTCCTTGTTCCTTCTCTCTCTTTCCACCGGTTTTAGTAACCCAAATTCTCTAACACTACAACCCATACATACACACCATTTAATTCCAACTAGCCCTTAGATTTATTAATGCTTTAAGGTAAATTTCTAGGGTTTAGAAATTCATTACCTTACAAGGAGAGTAGATGAAGCTTAGAGTAGCACAAGGACAATATTTCTACTCCTCCAACAAATGCCAAAATCGGCTGGAACAAGAAGGAGGGGAGTTCAACACTTAGGAATCTCTATTTTGAGAATAAGAGCAAGGAAAAGTAATGCTTTTCGATTTCTTTTTACCTTAACCAAAGAGGTGAAGGAGGGCCTTCTAATGGTGGTCTTGAAGCTCCCAAACAAGAATACCCATGGAGATGAAAGTTCTTGTTTTTGAAAAGAGGGAAATGTTCCCCTTGATGAGAGGAAGACAATGGTGTAATTTTTGTAATTTTTGGAGTAGGTTTAGACACCTAACAAGATGAGAGAAGTGGATTTTTGTGAGTGTTCTTCATTTCTCCATTGTTATCGGCTAAAGGAGGAAGAAAGAAATCAGAGAGTGAGGGAGGAGGGGTGTACGTGAGTGAAGAGAATGTGAGGGTAGGAGAGAGAGAATGAGAGGTAAAGTAAATAAAGTAGTTTACTTTATTGTTTTTGTTGTTTTGTAAATAAGAGGGAATAAGTGAGTGTGTGAGAGAGGGATGGGGGCCGGCTGGCACACAGCACACACACACACACTCTACACTTTTATTTTCAAAAGTGGGACACATAAGTTTGTGTTATTTATGCTTTTACCCCACAACTTCCTGTTTTTGACAGTTTTTACTATTTTCTCGTTTTATTGATTTATTGGTTCTGAGGCTTCACTAATATTTATTAATGATTATTTAGTTGACCCAAATTTTTACAAGTCTATTTGACCCGCTTAAAGTCACGTTTTCCTAGTTTCCTCGAAAAACGTGCTTTAAATACAAGGGGCTGTTGCGGAAATCATAGATGTTGGAAAATGAATTTTAAACTATGGTTTACAATGATATAAATACTATAGCTATTAGAGTATTAGTGTGATTAAATGGAACAACTATCATTTAAACATTCACATAAAATAATGTGACATTAATGAGAAAATGGGATTTATAGACTAGGTTATTATCAAATAAACCTTAGGAATTATAAGATATGTTATGAAATGTTACAAAATATTAAGAAAAATTCTTAATATAATTGCATAATATAATGCAACAAATGAAAATAATCATCTTACATTGTAACACCCCTACTACGCACATAACATTTACTTGAAATCGCAGCGGAATTTAAACAGCTAAACAATAACTAAACGATTGGTGCTACAACGCCGTCAACCACCCACTGGTTAACAAGGCTGAATAAATACGAGTGTATCGGTCTGATGATCAGACTCCCGAGCATAGAACTAATAACCACATATACATTAACATATTACCGAGTATTTACTTACATCCTTCACTGTATACCATCACTGTAAACTGTTCACAACCAAAATATATAACGCCACGGGAGCACAGGCGCATCCCGGGCCCAACATCCAAAGTAATCAAAAGTAAACCTGCATCCTAGAATCTAAAGCCATTCCGCTTCTTCGATCCTCATCCTGCAGTAAAAGAAATATGGAGCCCCCGAGGGGGTCAGCAACCTTGGCTGGTATGGTTAACGCGCAGCCCATCGGCTACCGGGGTACGCGCAACTAATTGTCATGGTGACATGGCATTCATTTTAAAACACACGACATATGCATTATCATAACATAGGTATTGTACACAACATCACACATAACACACGAGAACAATTCCATTTAGGAAGTGAACCAATATAATTAGTTCCCATGGAGAGCCTAGAGAATGTTGCCATGCTCATGCTAAGCTCGTTACATATCTCGTTACCATCCTGTTAGATTGAACGGATAACTTAACACAAGGTGCCTCGGATATAGTGATCCAAGCACACCAAAACAACACATAGTATGCCCCTGTGGCCCGACGTGAGTCAGTAAAATAGCCTTGGTTAAGCTAAAGGGAAGGTTGGAAACCAAATTGGAAAACAACCATAACATACAAAGAGAATCGAACCGGTTATGACATCGACTCCCATATTCACACGCGTGGCCGGAACAGACCGGACTCCTCACTTCCCCTGTTAGCACTTGTTAGTAGTTCAACATTGAACTCAAGTAAATAATTCACAATAATAGGTCAAGTCTTGTTAGACACACAAGGGAAGAGAGAGTCATACTTAACAACATAATAATATTTAACAATTGTAAACTCTTTACATGGTTTAATCTTACAAAGTCATTAACACACAGAAAAACAAACAACACACAAGCCGGTGTAAACCGGTAGGCAACAGACTGCAAGAAAACCATACCTTGGTCCCTGCTTCGATTTGTTTCCACCGTAGGTCACTCCTATACATGATTAATAACGTCGGTTAATTAATTTATTTAACCTCAAATTTACTAAATGTTTAACATGATATATGACATGTTTTAATGTCTTCACTTATACTTGATTACCTACATTATACCCCCTAGGGTTTATTACTTAAGCCATTCTTGTTTGTTTTATTTTTTTTTACAAGTTTAGGTCCGCCGACGACCTTACCGACCGACCTTACACAAGGTCGGTCCATTCTAGAACATATTACAGTCAAAATTTTCTACTATGACCGACTTGTAAGTTCGGTCCCATGTTCGGTCCATTCCCGAGAGTTTCTTCCCTTTGAAAATTCAGGCCCGACCGAACTTGTAAGTCCGGTCCCAAGTTTGGTCTATTCCAGAGACTCAATCCGTACTAAAAATCCATGCCCGACCGACCTTGCAAGTCCGGTCCCCAAGGTCGGTCCATTCCAGAAACCAATTCTCGCAGGGTAAACTGGGCTCGACCGACCTTGGCAAGTTCGGTCGCAAGGTCGGTCTGCTCCAGACCCTTATTTCCATTGCCCATTTAACTCCAAACTTCTACTAAGGCCTCCTAATGTTTTCTAACATCATTTGGTACACTTATATCCTCATACAACATCCATGAAACTCATTATCTATCACCTTAAACACTTACTCATTTCATACCGAAATTCCTAACACTTATGTTATTTCCTCCTTAGTTTTCCAAGTGGTGTTTCATACCTATGATAACCACTATGCCAATAATGTTTCCTCACCACTACAACATCATCTCCCAAACATTTTTTCTTTCTAAGCAACTCTTGAACATCTTACAAGTTTATAACTCCCATGCAACAAATCACTTCATCCCTTTTTCACCAACAATGCACAAGTCCTAAATACAATCTCACCATGATCTTGAAATGTCCCAAAACATTCTTTTGCATTCTAAATCCTCTAAAACATTGCCTAAGCCCTTTTTACATCTTTAAAACAACTCAATGCATGTTCTTCCACTAGTTGATCACCTTCCATACTAAACATTTCCTAGCTTACCAAACTCACTCTAAACCCTTAGAACTTCTTGTTTCTTACCTAAATTTTGACATAGGTTCTTGCAAACGATTTATTTGGTATATTAAAAGCCTAGAAATAATCCTAGAATTCAATAATTCAATAGATCGTCAGGTTGCAAAAATCCCGGTCGAGATAGTATAGTAATTCAAATGAAGCGACCAGGGTGTCAATCCACGGGACTTGAGGTGGTAAGTCTAGCCTTAGGTAATGGTTACTCAAAAGGGGGGTTTTGTTTTGGTTTTGGGTTTCACAAATCGATAACAAGAAAGTAAATAGCAGATAAATTAAAGTGATAGTTTTGGGAGTGTGAACGGTACTCTAGGTTCAGGGAGTTGTTTCACTAGCTAAGTTCTGCATATTCTATTACTTAAGTGGAAACTGGATCGGCTTGTAACTTTCAATTATCTATTCTGTATTAAGTCTTAATTCCAGATAGCTCATCTAGACAGGGCATGTAGTTCTAGTCTAGACCTAGCAAGTATATCTAGATGGTTTTATCGCACAGAATTACTAGTCTGGTTTTAATCCGGACTAAAGCTCCTAGTGACTAAAGTAATCTATCCGATTGCAATTATCACAGGTAACAGGTTAATAGGACCGTCAATGCTAATCACCTTATCTGATCATAACATGATTCGAGGGCTTATAATAAATTCATGACGTTTATTAAAAGCACTTAAAGCATTAACCTGAACAATCCAAATTGTCTCAATAAAGCAGTAAAATAATGCAGAGTTTAACTAATTACAACATCCCTTCCCCTAGAGTAATTCCTCTTAGATAGACATAGCGATTAAAATCATAAATGAGAGAGAGTTAGAAGAAATCATCTGTTACGAAGATCTTCTTGCTCGCTCCGTCCTTTGTCCTTGCGCTATCCTGGCTTGAAGGTTGATCTTGGTGATAATGAAGTGAACTGGGTGAAATGGGGCGAAAATGGAAGTTTTAGTGAGTTTTGTGATGTGTTCGGCTGAAGAGGGTCGGACAGAGAGTCGGACGTGAGATGTCCGGATCTGTCTGGGTCGGACGCGATCCGGACGTGGGTGGAATGGACGTGTCCGGATCCGGTCAATGGTCGGACATGGGTAAATTCTGTGAATAGATGCGGAATGTGTTTTGGGTGAGCGCGAGTGATTACGGGGGAATTTTAGTGAGGTTGAGCAGATGAACTGGGCTGAATCGTGAAGGAGATGTGCAGAGTATGGAGAGGTTTTATGAATGGAGATGGATGTATGTGAGTGAACGATGCAGTTTTGTGGAGGAGGCTGATGATGAATGGAGATGGAGTAGTAGAGAGGAGAGGAGACTATGAAGTCAGGTACGGTTTGGAATGAAGGCAGGAGGTGGTTTATATAGGGTTAGAAAGGAAAACACAGATTAGTGGAAGTTTGGTAAAGGGTAGCTTGATTGAGGCATTGATTGAGGATGGAGCGTAGTTAATAAATGTTGCAGTGCGCTGCTCCCCTGTTTCCATGCCGACTGTCTGTTAATGCGCTGCTCGATAATTAGCCGAAAGGCTAATTATCAGTGCGTGCATTTTTATTTTTCAATTCTGTGTGACGTCCGGATCGTGTCCGGATCCGGACGTGACACAGAGTTTTAGATCTGGAATGCGAACTCTCGGATCTGGAATTTTAGTCACGTCCGGCTCTTGTCCGGCCAAACAGATCCGGACAAGAGACGTCCGGCTTTGTTTCCGGCCAAACTGATCCGGACAAGACCAATTTTTGTCTCTTCTCCTGATTTGTTCTCCGTTTGTTGTGTTGTACTCCTTATGATGTATAATCTTTATTTCCTGGGTTTTTCATGTATTTAACAATATAACACACCAGTTCTTATCAAAGCATCAATCTTAGGGAAAACACATAATAAGTGGGAAACATTGCCTGAATCGTTACAAATTATAAGGTATTTAAACCCTAAAAAGCCTATATTTTCACACTTATCAGTTCTCCTAGAACATTACTAAACCAAAACACATTGTTTTCTCCATTAAACACACAAGAACACCTAAATTCACCAAGAACACTCTCACACACAAAGTTTCACCCAAGTTATACTACATTACAATATAGTGCATAATTTAAATTGCATGTCACTTAGGCCCTTAAATAACATGGCTCTTAGGCCTTAAGATGCATAAATCTTAAACACTGAATTTCCACAATATTTGCCTTTGACCTGCAAATACACTCAACAATACATATGCCTTTTACTAAGCCCTTAAGAGCATTCTTCTAAGTCATTCACCATTGGCTCCTTAGATCATTTTTAACAAGCAACATGCTCTCATTTCTCCTAAGACTTTAAACCACATTAGGTTAGCATATTTACCTCTTTCCTCTCACAAACTTCTTTCTTGTTTCCTTGACTAAATTGGCAAGGCTTTTAGTTGCTTGTCAACTTCTAAACATTATACAAATGATATAATAAGTATACAAGCTTTAAGCTTCATATCATTGTAAACCCTAGTTACATATATTGTTTTAAAGCATTAAGGTAGTTGTTTACCTTGGTATTTGATGAGAGTTTGAATATCTATCAAGAGAGGACTCCACCTAGTCCTTGAAAGGTTGGAATGAAGCTAGAACAAAGCAATATAATGAGCACCATCAATGGTGATTTTCGGTCAAGATAAAACATGGAAGAAAACATTATTCTTTGAGATTCCTTACCTAGAAGCAAAGGAGATCAATAATATGTAGAAATATAAGATCAAGCTCCTTCAATGGTGGAACTCCATGGCACCGAAATGGTGGTCTTGAAGTTTTGAGAAGATAGGAATGAAGAGCTTGATGACAATGATGAGAGAAAGAGAATGGTGGTGTTTGTTTTTGATTTGGTTAAGTGAGCTAGGAGATAATGACAATGGAAGTTGGTGTTGATGGTGGTGCTGTAGCAAAACCGTGAGAGAGCAAGAAGATGAAGTTGGAGACGGTGGGAAATGAAGAGAATGAGAGAATAAAGATAAGTGAGTTTGTTTAGATATTTAAGTAAAGTAAATAGTGATTACTTTATCTATTTTTCTATCTTATCAAATCAACAGGGGATGAGTCATCCCATAAGAAAACCGGCCCCCTTTATTACATAAGGGGTATTTAGTCTTTATTTGTCAATTTAATTACTTATAATAACATATGTTACAAACTAGCTTATTAAAGTTACTATTCATAAAAACAAGGCACATAGATGTGAAATTTTTGATTTCCCATTGATATAGACTTCCAAATGTGATACTATATAGTAAACATGTTAATTAAAGAGTAATAATGGACATTTAGCCATTCAAAACTCATTTACAAGACAATTTTTCAAAAATGTGCTTTAAGACTCCTTAAAGCACATTTTGTGTTTTAACTTGTTTTCAAGCTTGATTTCTTTTCTAATTGGTTTAATATGTTCATTAGTATATAAATAAGGTCTTGGTAAGTTCATTAGGTCTTAACCAAGCTTATCCCAAGCTTAGAGCACATTTTGGCTCTTATTGACCTTAAAGCACATTTTGTGTTTTCTATGGTTTAATTTGCTTATTAATGCTTCTAAGACTCTTTTTAGTCTTAATATACCATATTTAAATGTTTAAAAAACATACTAAGGTTTGGGTATTTCAATCTACCCCCCTTAAAAGAACTTTGTCCCAAAGCTCACACTTCCAATATCCTAAATATTTAGAACACGGGAACACATATCAACAACACTTCCATAAACACATTAACAACATCTTTACATAACATCGGACACAAGGTCCAAACACAAAACATCACTACATCATTCAGACTCAGCGATCTGTAACATAACAGGGTAACAACATAACAACACAACACAGACAATGTATCCAAATACATGTCGTACACACATAACCGAAACGGCTCTACCCCCCTTAAATAGGGGTACGCCTCGTACCCTATACATACAAACGCTAAGAAGTAAACAATGACGGGGTACTTCGCCCTTCATCTATCTTCCAGCTCCCAAGGGCCTCCTCAACGTCTGGTTAGACCAGAGAACCTTCACCAAGTCTCACAGACTTAGGAGTTGTCTCGAGTCTTTAGTATCAGAATGCGTTACCGGAGTCCACTGATCGCATGGTAGGCTCTAAGGTTAGCCTTTCAGGCTGAAGTACATGAGACGAATTGAAATACCCCAACCTTAATAAGTGGTTTAAATATTAAATAATAAATTAATAAGACTAAAAAGAGTCTTATAAATATTAGTAAACCATTAATAAATAGTAAATACAATTAATTGCCAAAAAAATGGAAAACTGTCTTATAAATGAGTTTTGAATGGCTAACTGTCCATCATTACTCTTTAATTAATATGTGTACTATTTTAGTATCACATTTGGAAGTTTAAATAAATAGGAATCAGGAATTTCGCTTCAAAGTGCCTTGTTATTATGAATAGTAACTAAAATAAGCTAGTTTGTAATATATGTTAAGTTATGTAAATTAATTGAGCAATAAAGACTAATTAACCCTTTTATTAAATGTGGGTCGGTTATGCATGCGGTGAGTCACACCCTTGCTAAATTGATTGAGTAAATAAGTGAGTATTTTAAAAAGGCACTATTTGCTTTACGTAGAAAATATCTACAAAGTAACTACATCAGTGATTCTCTGAATCCCTTCATTTCTCATTTCCTTACTATCTCACGTAGCCATCCCTTCGCTGCTCTCCTTCACGATCGAACAGCACCACACAAACATACAACTTCAATCCTTGTAACTTCTTGCTCACTTGTCCAAATCTAAAACCGAGACCACCGATCTCTTAGTTTCATCAAGCTCTTCGACTTAGTCCCTTCAAATCTTCAAGAGCTCCACTTTGGTGCCAAGAGGAATCTCCATGGAAGGAGCTTGAGTCCATCTTCTTCACGTATTATTATTCTCCTTTGCTTCAAGGTAAGGAAACTCAAAGAAAATGGTGTTTCCTCCATGTTTTATGTTAACCAAAGGTAGCTTAAAATTCCTTTGGAAATAAACTTACGTTGTCTGTTGAAACTACCTAAAGAGCCAAAGGTAAATGACTTAGAAAATGTTCTCAAAGAGACTAGTAAAAAACATACGTACTGCTGTTTGTATTTGCAGGTGAAAGGCAAATATGTTGTGGGAAATTCAGTGTTTAAGATTTATGCAGTTTAAATTGTGCACTATGTTGTATGTGGGTGTATTTTTGATGAAGTTTTGAGTATAAGGGTGTACGTAAATCATTGGGAAGCTATATATTTGATGGGTGTAAAAAAACTTACGCAGCAGACTTGAAAGAAAAATGCGAGTACGACGGTTCAGTAGTTTCGGGCCGGGACTTAGGGTCTGGATGAGGTCCCGGACCATATATCAAAATTAAGTCGAGAATTGTACGTGGTCGTAGGTCCGGGACTTGGTTCTTGTCCAAGGACCCGGACCAATCCCTTAAAACTGTCCGAGAGAATTTGCTTAGAATGGTCCGGGACTTAGGACCTGGGTGAAGTCCCGGACCACCCCATTAAAAGTAACCGAGGGGATTTGTTTAGTATAGGTCCGGGACCTAAGTAAGGGACCAAGTCCCGGACCACTACGAAAATTTAGTTCTAGGATTTTAAACGATGTCTAAAGATGGGGATAAGTCAGAGATGATATTATAAGGTTATATAAGACATGTTAGGGGAGTTATTATGACATTTTAAAAGGTGTGAAGTTAAAACAAAATGTGGAAAGAAATAACTAGAAATGTGAAGTAGTTAATGTTAACGGTGAACTAGTACGTTAATTGACCGACGTTACTAAATGTGTTTAGGATTCTCTCAAGGTGGGAACGAGTTGAAGCAAGGACCGAGGTATGGTTTTCTTGCAGTCTGTTGCCTACCGGTTTACACCGGCTTGGGTGTTGTTTGCTTTTCTGTGTGTTACGACCTTATAAGACTAAGGCATGAAAAGGTTTACAGTTGTTATATATTATGATGTTTGTATGTTATGACTCCTTTCCTTGGTGTGTCTAACAAGACCTAAACACTTGTTCGTGTGTGACTTAACAAGTTTATTTGTATGATCACTAACAAGTGCTAACCGGGGAAATGAGGAGTCCGGTCATGTTCCGGCCACGCGTGTGATGGATGGGAGTCGATGTCTATCCGGTTCGACTCTCTTGGTGTATGTATAGGTTGTATTCCAATTTGGTTTCAACTTTCCCTTAGCTTATCCAAAGCTAGTTTACTGACTCACGTCGGGCCACAGGGGCACGAATGTTGTTTTCGGTGTGCTTGGGATTACTATATCCGACACGCCTTGGGTTTAAGTTAACCGTTCGATATAACTGGACGGTTAACGAGGTGGTAACGAGCTTAGCATGAGATTGGCATAATCTCTAGGCTCACTATGTATACTAATTATGGTGGAAGGTTCCTGTGTGAACCGATTTATGGTGTTATGTATTATTGTTGTGCTACGCAATTTCCCTTGCTAAGCTATGTTATATATATGTTGGATGTTTTAAAATGAATGCCATGTTATCATGACAATTGGTTGCGCGTATCCCGGTAGCCGATGGGCTGCGCGTTAACCATACCAGCAAAAGGTTGCTGACCCCCTCTGGGGGCTCCATATTTTACTGCAGGATGAGGATCGAAGAAGCGGAGTGGCTCTAGATCCTAGTTGTGGAATACTTTTGGATCTTGTAAGATAAATCCGGGATGCGCTGTGCTCCCGTAGTGTTGTTTATGTTGGTACTGTTGTTACAGTGACAGGTGTTTAAGGTTACAGTTGGTATGTAAAATAAATACTCGGTATGGTTTGGTTATGTTTATGTATGGATGTTAGGACCTATGCTCGGGAGTCTGATCATCAGACCGGTACACTTGTATTTATTCTGCCTAGTTAACCACGTGGGTGGTTAACGGCGTTGTAGCACCATTGCGTTTAGTTAGTGTTAGGATGTTTATTTCCGCTGCGATTTCAGTAGATGGTAAGGCGCGTTGTAGGGGTGTTACAAAAAGTGGTATCAGAGCGAAGTATCGCTCTGATGACTAGAATACCGAGCTAGAAACATACCGAGTTAGGAAACCCAACCCTAGCTACCTAGGTGAACAGATTGGGAAGGTTAACCACTAACTAAGTGTGGGATTAGCTTGTTGTTGGAAAGATGTTACAACCGTTGGATTGGTAAGTGTGCAAGCATAATGCTAATGAAATGTTCATGTGAATTCAGATGTCAGGTAGACCACGAGGTAGAGGCCGCGGGCGCGGTACTGGAGATGAGGGTGACCAGGGCGACGACTCTACGGCACAGACCATGGCTGAGGCTGTAGCAGCCGCCGTAGCCCAGATGGTACCCCAGTTGGTTACTGCGATGCAGCAGGGGCAACAGCCCGGTGTTCAGCCACCACCACCACCGCCACGAGAGACCAATTGGGTCAAGGCGTTGGCTGATTTGAGACCGTCGTCATTAATGGGGAGACCGACCCTAGTAAGCTGGAGGCGTACATCTCCGAGCTGGAGACCGCCTACGAGACCTTGGCAGCACCTGCTGAAGCTAAGGTCCGTCTTGCCGCTTACTACCTGAAGGGTTCGGCACAGAGTTGGTGGAAGCTTGTGAAGGAGGACAGGATGGCTGATCTGCGTTTGGGGAGGGAGTACACGGCTCTACTGCGAGCTAAGTATTACCTGTTCATGTGCAAGAGGCCAAGCGCCTCGAGCTGGATAGTCTGAGGCAGGGGGATAAGATGTCGGTTGATGACTACTACACCGCATTCACCGACCTTATCCACCTGTTACCGGACCTGGATACTCGAACGGGGTGCTGGTGAACCGGTTCTACAATGGTCTTAGCCACCGTCTCCGCTACGGGATGGGGCCAGTTGAGTATACTACCTTGCAGGTAATTAAATACCGTGTGTTGTGAATCAGTTTATACTTAAGTGAATGTTGATGTGGTTGGTGAGTTTTGTTTTGCGGGGCATGGCTGACATCCTAAATTCAGGAGTGCTATCATGCCGCTGCTAAGGTTGAGATTACCGTCCGTCTGAGGGACGAGGAGAATGCGCACAAGCGCAAGGTCACGAATGAGGGCCAGAGTCAGCAAGGGTATGGGGGAGGAAAGAAAAAGAAACACTACCCTCAGCCCCAGAAGAGTCAGTATCAAGGGTGACAAGGGCCAAGCCCAGACCACCACAGCCGATGAGCCACTGAAGCTCACATATGCGTATGCAGCAAAGCCTCTACGCTCCTACCCGCCTAAGGGTAATTGATTAACCATGTGTAACAAGTTGAAATATATGTTGTTAAGATGTGAAGTGAGTAATGATTGTGTATTGTTATAGCAGATAGCGCGGGCTCTGGACCGGAGCGCCACTTTTACTGTAAGTGGTGTAACGGAGACCACCCCGGCAAAGACTGCAAGGGGAACGACGTGCAGTGTCGTTACTGCCAGAAGATGGGCACCGCGAGTTTGAGTGCTGGCAGAACCCCAATGGTAGGAACTATAAGCCAAAGGGGCAGTGGAAGGGTAAGACTACCGCGACCACTGAGAACCCAAAGGCGATCATGCAGCAGCCCTCTGACAAGAAGTACACTGAATCCCAGAAGGGGAAGGGAACAGGGACCGGCAAGGCCGCCCTGAATGTAGTGGACCGGTCTGAGGCACCAGGACCCTCTTCTAGACCAGTACACCACCTAAACTGTTAAGTGAAAAGTGATTGCTTACCGCATTCATGCATGAGTGTTGTATTAGAGAGTCTAATGTACTGTCACCTAAGTAGTGAATTAAAGAATAATGTGAAATGAAAACTTAGGAACCTTCAATATCTGTTATCCAATCCCGCCCACACCGAAACCTGAAGAGAGACAGCCATCAGCATCACCGAATTTCCACTGGGCAATGTCAGGTTATCCAGCCAGGTAGGTATGATACTTTAAATGGATACCTGACACCGGAAGCACAAATCC
Organism: Limonium bicolor; assembly: GCA_023374045.1. Classification (NCBI taxonomy): domain Eukaryota; kingdom Viridiplantae; phylum Streptophyta; class Magnoliopsida; order Caryophyllales; family Plumbaginaceae; genus Limonium; species Limonium bicolor. The sequence goes on from CM041778.1 coordinate 285,995,201, forward strand.
ACATCATCAGGCGATGCAACGAACTTGGAGCAGCACCAGGAGGTTTCTACACACCCGAATACCGAGTGGTTCGAAGATGAAGCTGAAGATGATGTGCATGGGTAAGGACTGGAATCCTTACACCAAGTCATATCAAGAAGTGCGAGCTGAAGATGAAAGCAACTGTACCAGGTATACCTGAGGAGTTCCTTGCGGTCGTTAACCACGCCGTGGGAATTGCTCAGCAAGTTGAATCGGAACCGATTCCGAACGTTAAGGCAGATCTATGTGTTGTGAACTTCTACCAGAAAGGTGGACGGTTGGGGATTACACCAAGATAAGGACGAGTCACCCGAGTCTCTAAGTAAGGGAGTACCCGTGGTGTCTTGGTCCATTGGTGATACCGCAGTGTTTATATATGGCGAGCAGAAGCGTGGTGACCTCGCAAGGAAGTTAGTGTTGAAATCAGGTGATGTGTTAATTATGGGTGGACAATCAAGGATGTTATACCACGGTATCAAGAAGATCAAACTGAATACGCACCATCAGCAGTGTAAATGCCACACATCTGAAACCCGGACGTTTGAATTTGACCTTCAGGCAGTTTTAGCCTTGTGTAATCATGTAACGTATTAAGCCAGTTGTATGCTAAGGAAGCTATGTTTAACATGTTTACAATGTAACCAACTTATGGTGTAAGGAGTGTGTTATGAATAAGAGATGTTGTTTTGAAGTAAGTCAACGTGTAATACTGTATACTTATGAAGTTGCAAATGAATTAGGCTGTGCACACGGAACGGGAGGTATGCTGAGTGTCTGCAATAAGGCAGAAGCCAGCAAGAGCGGCACAATCCTCACCGGTACCTTTCCAGTGAATGGCGTGGATGCATCGGTCTTGTTAGACTCTGGGAGCCTCACATACATTATTTCGCTATCGTTTGCGAAGAGGCTGGGGTTAGACGGTGAAGAGATGCCAGACTTGTAGTCACTCTCCGTCGAAAGAGCGGATCAGATGTACCCGCTACTACCGAGATGTTGTTATACGTATCAGGGAGGAAGAGTTTCCGATCGACTTGATAGAGTTCGACGGACTTGGTTTTGATGTGATTATCGGGATGAACTGGTTGGAGCGGTACAAGGGCAGGATCCTATGTGCCGAGCATCGACTGCGCTTCTTCGGGAGTCCATCTGGGGTTACTATATTCATACCGCCAGAGGCCCAGGGAGCCTTCGACACAGATCATCACCGCCATGGCCATGTATCGTGAGTTACGACGAGGGAATGATGTATACCTCTGCTATGTCCAGGACATAGAGAGAGACCCTGAGTTTAGCCCAGATGTGCCGGTAGTCTCGGAGTTTCCTGATGTATTTCCTAAGGAACTGCCGGGCATGCCGCCAGCACGAGAGGTTGGAGTTTGAGATTGATTTGATTCCAGGCAACCGGGCCTATTGCGAAGGCACCTTACCGTATGGCTCCAGCAGAGATGACAGAGCTCAAGGAGCAGCTGAGAGACCTACTCGACAAGGGCTTTATCCGCCCTAGTGTTTCACCATGGGGAGCGCCGGTCCTCTTCGTGAAGAAGAAGGACGGTAGCCTCCGCTTTGTATTGACTATCGAGAGCTGAATGCAGTTACGGTGAAGAACCGTTATCCTTTACCACGCATCGACGACTTATTTGATCAGTTGAGAGGAGCATCAGTGTTCTCAAAGATAGATTTACGATCCGGTTATCATCAGATTGCAGTTAAGGACGTGATATTGAGAGAAAACAGCGTTCAGAACCAGATATGGACATTATGAGTTTACGGTTATGCCGTTTGGTTTATCCAATGCACCAGCAAAGTTCATGGACCTAATGAACCGTTTGTTCCAAGATCAGTTGGACAAATCAGTGGTAGTCTCATTGATGACATACTTGTGTATTCGAAATCGAGAGGTGAGCATGAAAGCCACCTGAGAGATGTGTTGCAAACATTGAGAAAGAATCAGTTGTATGCTAAATTTTCTAAGTGTGAATTTTGGTTGAACAAGTTTCTTTTCTTGGCCATGTGATTTCTGAGGCTGGGATCGCTGTGGATCCGGCAAAGATAGATGCAGTACGCACCTGGCCTAGGCCGAAGACAGCTACCGACATCGGAGCTTCCTCGGTCTGGCAGGATACTATAGGCGATTTGTGAGGGACTTCTCCAGTGTCTCGAAGCCGATGACTTCCTTGATGAAAAAGGATGCTCCATTCGAGTGGACAGAGGACTGTGAGATTTTTTCAGAGCTTAAGGATGCTCTTGACATCTGCACCAGTTCTGACATTACCAGACGGTCCAGATGGTTGTGAGGTCTATTGCGACGCATCAGGGCAGAGGTATGGGTTGTGTGTTGATGCAACACGGGAGGTCGTAGCGTACGGCTCCGACAGCTGAAGAAGAAAGCATTTTGAAGAGAAACTACCCTACCCACGATTCCAATTGGGGGTGCCATTGTCTTCATTGAAGATATGGCGACATCATTGTATGGGGTAAGCGTGACATTTATTCTGACCACAAGAGTTTGAAATACTTGTTCACTCAGAAAGAGTTGAACATGAGGCAAAGAAGGTGGGTGAATTCTTAAATGATTATGATATCAATTTACAGTACAAGGAAGGGAAGGCGAATGTGGTAGCTGACGCATTGAGTCGCCGAGCACACTCTCTCCATTCGCTAGTCTCTCATACTAGCTTGGTTGAAGAGGTGCGGAGTGCTCAGATGACGGATCAGTATATGGAGGAGATTAGACAGAAGCTTATTGACGGCACATTCGAGGGTCAGAAGTACGACTTCAGACTCCACGATGATGACCTGATTAGGCTTAATGGCCGACTGTGTATACCGAGGAGTAGCGCTGAGTGAAGGAGCGCATACTCAGTGAATCCCATAGTTCTACGACTTTCGATTCACCCTGGAGCTTCAAAGATGTATAAGGGTATGAAACGTTATTTTTGGTGGGCTGGAATGAAAAAGGATGTAAATGATTATGTGTTGAGGTGTCTCACTTGTCAGAAGGTCAAGTTTGAGCACCGACGACCTGGTGGTATGGTGCAGCCAATGCCAGTGCCTGAGTGGAAGTTCCATGACATTTCTATGGACTTTGTAGTAGGGCTTCCGCCTACAAGGGGAGGTCTGAATATGATTTGGGTTGTTGTAGACCGACTGACCAAGGTGGCTCGATTCATACCGATGAAAGACACCTGGAAAGTGGCTAAGCTTGCAGAGCTCTTTGATAGAGAGATTGTTAGACATCATGGTGTACCAAAGACGATTGTATCGGACAGAGATACCAGATTCTTATCGAGGTATTGGAGGTCCACACGAGAAGCACTGGGTACAGAACTGAAATTGAGTACGGCGTTTCACCCACAGACAGATGGTCAGAGTGAGCGCACCATCCAGACGCTTGAGGATATGTTACGTGCATGTGCACTTGACTTTCAGACCAGCTGGATTGATAAGTTACATCTGATCGAGTTTAGTTACAACAACAGTTACCATGCTTCGATCAAGATGTCTCCCTTCCAGGCATTGTACGGTAGACCATGCCGCACGCCTTTATGCTGGGATGAGTCGAGTGAGACGGTCATTATAGGACCAGAGTATCTGGAACAGGTTCAGGCAGAAGTTCGCCAGATCCGGGCTAACATGAAGGCAGCTCAGGATAGACAGAAGTCGTACGCTGATGTACGCAGACGTGACCTGGAGTTCGCTGTAGGCGATCAGGTATTTCTTAGGGTATCCCCCATGAAGGAGTGTTTCGTTTTGGCCAGAAAGGCAAGTTGAGCCCAAATATGTGGGGCCTTATGTTGTGACAGAGCGGATAGGACCAGTAGCTTATAGACTTGATTTACCTGCTGAGCTGGGCAAGGTACATGATGTGTTCCATGTGTCCCAGTTAAGAATATATGTCTCATCCGTCTCATGTACTTCAGCCTGAGAGGCTAACCTTAGAGCCGACCATGCGATCAGTGGAGACTCCCGTACGGATTCTGGATACTAAGACTCGAGACACTCGCCATAAGTCCTTGAGACTGGTGAAGGTCCTCTGGTCTAACCAGGACGTTGAGGAGGCCACTTGGGAGCTGGAAGATAAGATGAAGGCGAAGTACCCATCAATGTTTACTTCTTAGTGTTTATATGTATAGGGTACGGGGCGTACCCTTTTTAAGGGGGTAGAGCCGTTTCGGTTATGGATGTATTCGACATGTATTATATACATTGTCTATGTTATGTTACAGACCTTAGAGTCTGAATGGTATTATGTGGTTTGGGACCTCGAGTTCCATGTTGTGTAGGTATGTTGTTGATGTTGTTATGGAAGTATTGTGTCATAAGTGATTCCCATGTCTTAGAATGTAAGATATGTGGGAAGTATGAACTTTGGGGACAAAGTTCTTTTAAGGGGGGTAGATTGAAATACCCCAAACCTTAATAAGTGGTTTAAATATTAAATAATAAATTAATAAGACTAAAAAGAGTCTTATAAATATTAGTAAACCATTTAATAAATAGTAAATACAATTAATTGCCAAAAAAAAAATGGAAAACTGTCTTATAAATGAGTTTTGAATGGCTAAATGTCCATCATTACTCTTTAATTAATATGTGTACTATTTTGTATCACATTTGGAAGTTTAAATTAATAAGGAATCAGGAATTTCGCTTCAAAGTGCCTTGTTATTATGAATAGTAACTAAAATAAGCTAGTTTGTAATATATGTTAGTTATGTAAATAATTGAGCAATAAAGACTAATTAACCCCTTTTATTAAATGTGGGTCGGTTATGCATGCGGTGAGTCACACCCTTGCTAATTGATTGAGTAAATAAGTGAGTATTTTAAAAAGGCACTATTTGCTTTACGTAGGAAATATCTACAAAAGCAACTACAATCAGTGATTCTCTGAATCCCTCATTCTCTCATTTCCTTACTATCTCACGTAGCCATCCCCTTCGCTGCTCTCCTTCACGATCGAACAGCACCACCACAAACATACAACTTCAAATCCTTGTAACTTCTTGCTCACTTGTCCAAATCTAAAACCGAGACCACCGATCTCTTAGTTTCATCAAGCTCTTCGACTTAGTCCCTTCAAATCTTCAAGAGCTCCACTTTGGTGCCAAGAGGAATCTCCATGGAAGAGCTTGAGTCCATCTTTTCACGTATTATTATTCTCCTTTGCTTCAAGGTAAGGAAACTCAAAGAAATGGTGTTTCCTCCATGTTTTATGTTAACCAAAGGTAGCTTAAAATTCCTTTGGAAATAAACTTACGTTGTCTGTTGAAACTACCTAAAGAGCCAAAGGTAAATGACTTAGAAAATGTTCTCAAAGAGACTAGTAAAAAACATACGTACTGCTGTTTGTATTTGCAGGTGAAAGGCAAATATGTTGTGGGAAATTCAGTGTTTAAGATTTATGCAGTTTGGAGTGCACTATGTTGTTATGTGGTGTATATTTGGATGAAGTTTTGAGTATAAGGGTGTACGTAAAATCATTTGGGAAGCTATATATTTGGTGGGTGTAAAAAACTTACGCAGCAGACTTGAAAATGCGAGTACGACGGTTCAGTAGTTTCGGTCCGGGACTTAGGGTCTGGATGAGGTCCCGGACCATATATCAAAATTAGTCGAGAATTGTACGTGGTCGTAGGTCCGGGACTTGGTTCTTGTCCAAGGACCCGGACCAATCCCTTAAAACTGTCCGAGAGAATTTGCTTAGAATGGTCCGGGACTTAGGACCTAGGTGAAGTCCCGGACCACCCCATTAAAAGTAACCGAGGGGATTGTTTAGTATAGGTCCGGGACCTAAGTAAGGGACCAAGTCCCGGACCACTACGTAAATTTGTTCTAGGATTTTAAACGATGTCTAAAGATGGGGATAAGTCAGAGATGATATTATAAGGTTATATAAGACATGTTAGGGGAGTTATTATGACATTTTAAAAGGTGTGAAGTTAAAACAAAATGTGGAAAAGGAAATAACTAGAAATGTGAAGTAGTTAATGTTAACGGTGAACTAGTACGTTAATTGACCGACGTTACTAAATGTGTTTAGGATTCTCTCAAGGTGGGAACGAGTTGAAGCAAGGACCGAGGTATGGTTTTCTTGCAGTCTGTTGCCTACCGGTTTACACCGGCTTGGGTGTTGTTTGCTTTTCTGTGTGTTACGACCTTATAAGACTAAGACATGAAAAGGTTTACAGTTGTTATATATTATGATGTTGTATTGTTATGACTCCTTTCCTTGGTGTGTCTAACAAGACCTAAACACTTGTTCGTGTGTGACTTAACAAGTTTATTTGTATGATCACTAACAAGTGCTAACCGGGGAAATGAGGAGTCCGGTCATGTTCCGGCCACGCGTGTGATGGATGGGAGTCGATGTCTATCCGGTTCGACTCTCTTGGTGTATGTATAGGTTGTATTCCAATTTGGTTTCAACTTTCCCTTAGCTTATCCAAAGCTAGTTTACTGACTCACGTCGGGCCACAGGGGCATACGAATGTTGTTTTCGGTGTGCTTGGGATTACTATATCCGACACGCCTTGGGTTTAAGTTAACCGTTCGATATAACTGGACGGTAACGAGGTTGGTAACGAGCTTAGCATGAGATTGGCATTGATCTCTAGGCTCACTATGTATACTAATTATGGTGGAAGGTTCCTTGTGCGAACCGATTTATGGTGTTATGTATTATTGTTGTGCTACGCAATTTCCCTTGCTAAGCTATGTTATATTTGTTGGATGTTTAAAATGAATGCCATGTTATCATGACAATTGGTTGCGCGTATCCCGGTAGCCGATGGGCTGCGCGTTAACCATACCAGCAAAAGGTTGCTGACCCCTTTGGGGGCTCCATATTTTACTGCAGGATGAGGATCGAAGAAGCGGAGTGGCTCTAGATCCTAGGTTGTTGGAATACTTTTGGATCTTGTAAGATAAATCCGGGATGCGCCTGTGCTCCCGTAGTGTTGTTTATGTGGTACTGTTGTTACAGTGACAGGTGTTTAAGGTTACAGTTGGTATGTAAAATAAATACTCGGTATGGTTTGGTTATGTTTATGTAAGGATGTTAGGACCTATGCTCGGGAGTCTGATCATCAGACCGGTACACTTGTATTTATTCTGCCTAGTTAACCACGTGGGTGGTTAACGGCGTTGTAGCACCATTGCGTTTAGTTAGTGTTAGGATGTTTATTTCCGCTGCGATTTCAGTAGATGGTAAGTGCGTTGTAGGGGTGTTACACGAATGAGACATATATTTCTTCAACTGGAACACATGAAATACATCATGTACCTTGCCCAGCTCGGCGGGTACATCAGTCTGTAAGCTACCGGGCCGATCCGCTCCGTCACAACATATGGCCCCACATATTTCGGGCTCAACTTGCCTTTCTGGCCAAAACGAAACACTCCCTTCATGGGGGATACTCTCAAGAATACCTGATCGCCCACGGCGAACTCCAGGTCACGTCTACGCACATCTGCGTACGACTTCTGTCTATCCTGAGCTGCCTTCATGTTAGCCCGGATCTGGCGAACTTCTTGCCTGAACTTGTTCCAGATACTCTGGTCCTATAATGACCGTCTCACTCGACTCATCCCAGCATAATGGCGTGCGGCATGGTCTACTGTATAATGCCTGGAAGGGAGACATTTTGATCGAAGCATGGTAACTGTTGTTGTAGCTAAACTCGATCAGATGTAACTTGTCAATCCAGCTGGTCTGAAAGTCAGTGCACATGCACGTAACATATCCTCAAGTGTCTGGATGGTGCGCTCACTCTGACCATCCGTTTGTGGGTGAAACGCTGTACTCAGTTTAAGTTCGGTACCCAGTGCTTCTCATGTGGATTTCCAATACCTCGATAAGAATCTGGTATCCCTGTCAGATACAATTGTTTTTGGTACCCCATGGTGCCGAACAATCTTTCTATCAAAGAGCTCTGCTAGTTTTGCCACTTTCCAGGTGTCCTCATCGGTATGAATCGAGCCACCTTGGTCAGTCGGTCAACAACAACCCAAATCATATTCAGACCTCCCCTTGTAGGCGGAAGCCCTACTACGAAGTCCATAGAATGTCATGGAACTTCCACTCAGGCACTGGCATTGGCTGTACCATACCACCAGGCCGTCGGTGCTCAAACTTGACCTTCTGACAAGTGAGACACCTCAACACATAGTCATTTACATCCTTTTTCATTCCAGTCCACCAAAAATATCTTTTCATACCCTTATACATCTTTGAAGCTCCGGGGTGAATCGAAGTAGTAGAACAATGGGATTCACTCAATATGCGCTCCTTCAACTCAGCGCTACTCCTCGGTATACACAATCGGCCATTAAGCCTAATCAGGTCATCATCGTGGAGTCTGAAGTCATACTTCTGACCCTCGAATGTGCCATCAATAAGCTTCTGTCTATCTCCATCATGTACTGATCCGTCATCTGAGCACTCCGCACCTCTTCAACCAAGCTAGAATGAGAGACTAGCGAATGGAGAGAGTGTCTCGGCGACTCAGTGCGTCAGCTACCACATTTGCCTTACCCTCCTTATATTACAGATTAATGTCGTAGTCGTTTAGAAATTCAACCCACCTTCTTTGTCTCATGTTCAACTCCTTCAGAGTGAACAAGTACTTTAAACTCTTATGGTCAGAATAAATCATCACACTTACCCCATACAAGTGATGTCGCCATATCTTCAGTACGAAGACAATGGCCCCCAATTCTAAGTCGTGGGTAGGGTAGTTCTCTTCATGCTTCTTCAGCTGTCGGAGGCGTAAGCTACGACCTTCCCGTGTTGCATCAACACACAATCCATACCTCTGCCTGATGCGTCGCAATAGACCTCAAAACCATCTGGACCGTCTGGTAAAGTCAGGACTGGTGTAGATGCCAGAGCATCCTTGAGACTCTGGAAAGAACTCTCACAGTCGACTGTCCACTCGAATGGTGCATCCTTTTTCATCAAGGAAGTCATCGGCTTCGAGACACTGGAGAAGTCCTTCACAAACCTCCTATAATAACCCGCCAGACCGAGGAAGCTCCTGATATCGGTAACTGTCTTCGGCCTAGGCCAGGTGCGCACTGCATCAATCTTTGCCGGATCAACAGCGATCCCGGCCTCAGAATCACATGACCAAGAAAAGGATACTTGGTTCAACCAAAATTCACACTTTGAAAATTTCGCATACAACTGATTCTTCTCAATGTTTGCAACACACTTCTCAGGTGGCTTTCGTGCTCACCTCTCGATTTCGAGTACACAAGTATATCGTCGATGAAGACTACCACTGACTTGTCCAACTGATCTTGGAACAAGCGGTTCATTAAGTCCATGAACTTGGCTGGTGCATTGGATAAACCAAACGACATAACCGTAAACTCATAATGTCCATACCTTGTTCTGAATGCTGTCTTCTCAATATCACTGTCGCGAATAGCAATCTGATGGTATCCAGATCGTAGATCTATCTTGGAGAATACTGATGCTCCCCTCAACTGATCAAATAAGTCGTTGATGCGTGGTAAAGGGTAACGGTTCTTCACCGTGACTGCATTCAGCTCTCGATAGTCAATACACAGGCGGAGGCTACCGTCCTTCTTCTTCACGAAGAGGACCGGCGCTCCCCATGGTGAAACGCTAGGGCGAATAAACCCCTTGTCGAGTAAGTCTCTCAGCTGCTCCTTGAGCTCTGTCATTTCTGCTGGAGCCATACGATAGGGCGCCTTCGCAATTGGTCCGGTGCCCGGAACCAAATCGATCTCAAACTCAACTTCCTGTGCTGGCGGCATGCCCGGCAGTTCCTTAGGAAATACATCAGGAAACTCCAACACTTCCGGCACATCAGGACTAAACTCTGGGTCTCTCTCTATGTCCTGGACATAGCAGAGGTATACATCACTCCCTCGTCGCAATTCACGATACATAGCCATGGCGGTGATGATCTGAGTCGAAGGCTCCCTGGGCCTCTGGCGGTAAGATATGGTAACCCCAGATGGACCCCTAAGAAGCAGATGATGCTCGGCACATAGGATTCTGCCCTTGTACCACTCCAACCAGTTCATCCCAATTACATCAAGCCAAGTCCGTCGAACTCTATCAAGTCGATCGGAAATTCTTCCTCTGATTCTCACAACAACATCTCGGTGGTAGCGGGTACACCTGATCCGCTCTTTCGACGGGAGAGTGACTAGGAAGTCTGGCATCTCATCACCGTCTAACCCCAGCCTTCGCAAAGGATAGCGAAATAAATGTATGTGAGGCTCCGGAGTCGAACAAGATCGAAGCATCCACACCACTGACTGGAAAGGTACCGGTGAGGATCGTGCCGCTCTAGCCAGCTTCTGCCTCATTGCAGACACTCAGTATACCTCCCGTTCCGAGAGCACAGCCTATTCATTGGCAAACTAATAAGTATTGGGTACAACACGGTTGATATACTTCAAACAACTCCACTTTATTCATTAACACACTCTTTTTATAACATTCGTTGGCTTATACTGTCGCCATGATTAACACTTACAACATCCTTAACATACACTGATCCAACACATCACATAATTATACAAAGCTTAAAACTGTCTGAAGGTCAAATTCAAACGTCCGGGTTTCATGTGTGTGGCATTGATCACTGCCGACGGTGCGGTATTCAGTTTGATCTTCTTGACGCCATGGTATAGCATCCTTGTCTGCCCTCCCATGATTAACACATCTCCTGATTTCAACACTAGCTTCTTTGCGAGATCAGCACGCTTCTGCTCGCCATACACAAACACTGCGGTATCACCAATGGACCAAGACACCATGGGTACTCCCTTACTTAGAGACTCGGGTGACTCGTCCTTGTCTTGGTGTAAACCTAACCGTCCACCTTTCTGGTAGAAGTTCACAATACACAGATCTGCTTTCACATTTGGAATTGAATTCGTTTCAACTTGCTGAGCAATTTCCACGGCGTGGTTAACGACCGCAAGGAATTCCTCAGGTATACTTGGCACAGCTGCTCCATCTTCCGAACGCACTTCTTGATATGTCTTGGTGTAAGGGTTCCAGTCCTTACCCATGCACATCATCTTCAATTTCATCTTTGATCCTCTCGGGTATTCGGGTGTGTAGAAACCTCCAGGTTTTGCTCCAAGTTCATCGCATCGTCTGATGATATGGATTTGTGCTTCCGGTGTCAGGTATCCATTTAAGAGTACCATACCTGGTTGGATGACCTGACATTGTTCCATTGGAAAGTCAGTGATGTCGATGGTAGTTTCTTCAGGGTTTGGTTTGGGTGGGATTGGATAACATATATTGAAGGTTCCTTTAAGTTTAGAGTTATCTAATTAGACTTTCACCTATACTTTAATTATTTACTCACATGGTTGTTTTTAAAAACTCACTAACACACATGCATGAAATGCGGTATGCAATCACTTATTTCATCACTCAATAGTTTTAGGCAGTAACCTGGTCTAGAAGAGGGCCCTGGCGCCTCAGACCGGTCCCACCACATTCAGGCGGCCTTGCGGACCCCGACCCCTTCCCCTTCTAGGATCTGTGTACCTCTGATCTGGGGTGGCTGATTCGCCGTCTTCGGGCCATCGGTGGTCGCAGTGGCCTTACCCTTCCATTGCCCCTTGGGCCTGTAGTTTCTACTGTTCGGGTTCTGCCAGCACTCATAGTCGCGGTGCCCCATCTTTTTGCAGTATCGGCAATGCACATCATTACCCTTGCAGTCCTTGCCGGGGTGGTCTCCGTTACACACACTTGCCGTAATAGTGGCGCTCCGGTCCAGAGCCCGTTGCTAGTTGCTAACACATCACACACACTCAGTACATACTTCACAAGTTTAACACACACTAGATTTCGGTATTGAAATTTATTAATTACCCTTGGGTGGGTAAGAGCGTAAGGGCTTGGCCGCATATGCGTAGTGAGCTGCAGAGGCCCTCAGCAGTGGTGGTCTGGGTCTGGCCCTTGCCACCCTGTTGCTGTCCTTTCTGGGACTGGGGGTATGGCTTCTTCCTCTTTCCTCCCCCTTGCCCTGCGTGCCTTGGCCCTCGCTCATGGCCTTGCGCTTGAGCGCACTCTCCTCGTCCCTCAGACGGACGGTGATCTCCAATTGCAGCGGCATGGTAGCACTCCTATATTTAGGGTGTCAGTTATGCCCCGCCAAACAAATTCACATCACATTAACTTGCTATACATACTCATTCACTTATACTGTAGTTTCATATTACCTCAAGGTGGTATACCCGCTCGGCCCCATGCCGTAGCGTAGACGGTAGCTCAACCCGTTGTAAAACGGTTCACTAAAATACGGTCTGAATAGCCCAGATCCGGTAGCAGATGGATGAGTCCGATAAAAGCGGTGTAGTACTCATCGACTGTCATCTTGTCTCCCTGTCTCAAACTGTCAAGCTCTAGGTGCTGGCCTCCTGGACGTAGAATAGGGTAGTACTTGGCTCGCAGCAGGGCCGTGTACTCCCTCCACTGGAAGGTAGGATCACCAACTCTTCCCTCCCTTACCAGCTTCCACCATATATGAGCCGATCCCTCAGATAGTAAGCGGCTAGTCGGACCTTGGCACCAGCAGGAACGTCCAAGGCTCGAAAGCGGTCTCCATCTCGGAGATGTACGCCTCCAGCTTACTAGGGTCGGTCTCCCCACTGAAAGACGGTGGTCTCAGATCCGCCAACGCCTTGACCTAGTTGGTCCTCGCGCGGCTGTGGTTGCGGTTGTGGCCCTTGTTGACCCTCACCGCCTTGCTGCTGCTGCTGCATCGCAGCTACAATTGGGGTACCATCTGAGCTACGGCGGCTGCTACTGCCTCAGCCTCGCCATAACCTGAGCCGTAGTATTCTCGCCCTGGTCATCTGTATCTCCAGTACCGTGTCCACGGCCTCTACCTCTCGTCGACCTGACATCTGAATTCACATGATCACTCATTAGTAATATGCTTGCCACTTATCGGTCCAACGATTGTAACGCTTTTCCCGACCATAAGGTATTTTCACACTTAGTTAGTGGTTAACCTTTCCATAACTGTTCACTTAGGTACTGTAGTTAGGTTTCCTAACCGGTATATATCCCTAAGCTCGGTATTCTTGCCATCAGAGTGATACTTCGCTCTGATACCACTTTTTGTCAAACACCCCTACTACGCACATAACATTTACTGTTGAAATCGTAGTGGAATTTAAACAGCTAACAATAACTAAACGATTGGTGCTACAAACGCCGTCAACCAACCCACGTGGTTAACAAGGCTGAATAATACGAGTGTATCGGTCTGATGATCAGACTCCCGAGCATAGAACTAATAACCACATATACATTAACATATTACCGAGTATTTACTTACATCCTTCACTGTATACCATCACTGTAAACTGTTCACAACCAAAATATATAACGCCACGGGAGCACAGACGCATCCCGGGCCAACATCCAAAAGTATCAAAAGTAAACCTGCAGCCTAGAATCTAAAGCCATTCCGCTTCTTCGATCCTCATCCTGCAGTAAAAGAACTATGGAGCCCCCAGGGTCAGCAACCCTTGGCTGTATGGTTAACGCGCAGCCCTCGGCTACCGGATACGCGCAACTACTTGTCATGGTGACATGCATTCATTTTAAAACACACGACATAATGCATTATCATAACATAGGTATGTACCACCAACATCACACATAACACACGAGAACAATTCCATTTAGGAAGTGAACCAATATAATTAGTTCCCATTGAGAGCCTATAGAATGTTGCCATGCTCATGCTAAGCTCGTTACATAACTCGTTCCGTCCTGTTGATTGAACGGATAACTTAACCAAGGTGCCTCGGATTATAGTGATCCAAGCACACCGAAAAACAACACATAGTATGCCCCTGTGGCCGCGACGTGAGTCAGTAAAATAGCCTGGATAAGCTAAAGGGAAGGTTGGAAACCAAATTGGAAAACAACCATAACATCAAAGAGAATCGAACCGGTTTGACATCGCTCCCATACTCACAACCGTGGCCGGAACAGACCGGACTCCTCACTTCCCCCGTTAGCACTTGTTAGTATTTCAACATTGAACTCAGTAAATAATTCACAATATAGGTCAGTCTTGTTAGACACACACAAGGGAAGAGAGAGTCATACTTACAACATAATATATTTAACAACTGTAAACTCTTTACATGGTTTAATCTTACAAGTCATTAACACACAAAAAACAAACAGCACACAACCGGTGTAAACCGGTAGGCAACCAGACTGCAAGAAAACCATACCTTGGTCCTGCTTCGATTTGTTTCACACCAGTCACTCCTATACATGATTAATAACGTCGGTTAATTAATTTATTTAACCTCAAAGTTACTAAATGTTTTAACATGTTATATGACAGTTTAATGTCTTAACTTATACTTGATTACCTACATTATACCCCCTAGGGTTTTTCTTACTTGTTTTGTTTTTTTTTTGGGAAATTCACGAGATACCTCTGTTTTCTTTCGTAATTCACAATATACCCTTGTGGTTTTAGTATTCCACTTTAAACATGCTTAAATGTTGTCCAAAATTGATGAAACTTACATGGACGATGCAAAAGTGTTATATTTTGGTCTCAATTCAAATTTGAAGTTTTTAAGCTCACTGTGACATGTGGGACCCAATGAACAATCACATATTCATTGGGTCCCACAGGTCACATGTGAGCTTAAAAAACTCCAGAATTTGATATGTACCAAAAATATAACACTTTAGCATCGTCATGTAAAGTTACATCAATTTTGGACAACATTTAAGCATGTTTAAAGTTGAATTACGAAAATCATAGGGGTATATTGTGAATTACGAAGAAAACAGGGGTATATCGTGAATTTTCCCTTTTTTTTACAATTTTAGGTCCGACCGACCTACCGACCGACCTTAACGCAGGTCGGTCCATTCCAGAACATATTACCGGCAAAATTTTCCTACTCCGACCGACCTTGTAAGTTCGGTCCCATGTTCGGTCCATTCCGAGGTTTCTTCCCTTTGAAATTCAGGCCCGACCGAACTTGTAAGTCCCCGGTCCCCAGTTCGGTCTATTCCAGAGACTCAATCCGTACTAAAAATCCATGCCCGACCGACCTTGTAAGTCCCGGTCCCCCAAGGTCGGTCCATTCCAAACCAATTCTCGCAGGGTAAACTGGGCTCGACCGCCTTGGCAAGTTCGGTCGCAAGGTCGGTCTGCTCCAGACCCTTATTTTCCATTGCCCCATTTAATTCCAAACTTCTCCTAAGGCCTCCTAATGTTTTCTAACATCATTTGGTACACTTATATCCTCATACAACTCCATGAAACTCATTATCTATCACCTTAAACACTTACTCATTTCATCCGAAATTCTAACACTTTGTTATTTTCCTCCTTAGTTTCCAAGTGGTGTTTCATACCTATGATAACCACTATGCCAATAATGTTTCCTCACCACTACAAACATCATCTCCCAAACATTTTTTTCTTTCTAAGCAACTCTGTGACAATCTTAACAAGTTTATAACTCCATGCAACAAATCACTTCATCCCTTTTCACTAACAATGCACAAGTCCTAAATACATCCCCATGATCTTGAAATTCCCAAAACTTCTTTTGCATTCTAAATCCTCTAAACATTGCCTAAGCCCTTTTTACATCTTTAAACAACTCAAATGCATGTTTCTTCCACTAGTTGATCACCTTCCATACTAAACATTTCCTAGCTTACCAAACTCACTCTAAACCCTTTAGAACTTCTTGTTTCTTACCTAAAATTTTGACATAGGTTCTCCTAGAACATTACTAACCAACACACATTGTTTCTCCATTAAACACACAAGAACACCTAAATTCACCAAGAACACTCTCACACACAAAGTTTCACCCAGTTACACACATTACATATAGTGCATAATTTAAAGCATGACACTTAGCCCTTAAATAACATGGCTCTTAGGCCCTTAAGATGCATAAATCTTAAACACTGAATTTCACAATATATTTGCCTTGACCTGCAAATACCTCAACAATCATATGCCTTTTACTAAGCCTTAAGAGCATTCTTCTAAGTCATTCACCATTGCTCCTTAGATCATTTTTAACAAGCAACATGCCTCATTTCTCCTAAGACTTTAAACCACATTAGGTTAGAGCTATTTACCTCTTTTTCCTCACAAACTTCTTTCTTGTTTCCTTGACTAATTGGCAAGGCTTTAGTTGCTTGTCAACTTCTAAACATTATACAAATGATATAATAAGTATACAAGCTTTAAGCTTCATCATTGTAAACCCTAGTTACATATATTGTTTTAAAGCATTAAGGTAGTTGTTTTACCTTGGTATTTGAAGAGAGTTTGAATATCTATCAAGAGAGGACTCCACCTAGTCCTTGAAAGGTTGGAATGAAGCTAGAACAAAGCAATATAAAGAGCACCATCAATGGTGATTTTCGGTCAAGATAAAAACATGGAAGAAACATCATTTTTCTTTGAGATTCCTTACCTAGAAGCAAAGGAGATCAATAATATGTAGAAATATAAGCTCAAGCTCCTTCAATGGTGGAACTACATGGCACCGAAATGGTGGTCTTGAAGTTTTGAGAAGATAGGAATGAAGAGCTTGATGAGAAGAAGAGAATGATGGTGTTTGTTTTTGATTTGGTTAAGTGAGCTAGGAGATAATGACAATGGAAGTTGGTGTTGATGGTGGTGCTGTAGCAAAACTGTGAGAGAGCAAGAAGATGAAGTTGGAGACGGTGGGAAATGAAGAGAATGAGAGAATAAAGATAAGTGAGTTTGTTTAGATATTTAAGTAAAGTAAATAGTGATTTACTTTATCTATTTTTCTATCTTATCAAATTAACAAGGGGATGAGTCATCCCATAAGAAAACGGCCCCCTTTATTACATAAGGGGTATTTTAGTCTTTATTTGTCAATTTAATTACTTATAATAACATATGTTACAAACTAGCTTATTAAAGTTACTATTCATAAAAACAAGGCACATAGATGTGAAATTTTTGATTTCCCATTGATATAGACTTCCAAATGTGATACTATATAGTACACATGTTAATTAAAGAGTAATGATGGACATTTAGCCATTCAAAACTCATTTACAAGACAATTTTTCAAAAATGTGCTTTAAGACTCCTTAAAGCACATTTTGTGTTTTAACTTGTTTTCAAGCTTGGTTTTCTTTGCTAACTGGTTTAATATGTTCATTAGTATATAAATAAGGTCTTGGTAAGTTCATTAGGTCTTAACCAAGCTTATCCCAAGCTTAGAGCACATTTTGGCTCTTATTGACCTTAAAGCACATTTTGTGTTTTCTATGGTTTAATTTGCTTACTAATGCTTCTAAGACTCTTTTTAGTCTTAATATACCATATTTAAATGTTTAAACAACATACTAAGGTTTGGGGTATTTCATACATAAGATGATAAAAATGTGACATATAATATAAGAGTACAATTCATGAAAATAAATGTATAAGTATATATATGTAATGCGCAAGCATATGTGAGAATATATAAATAATAAGTATATGGTATAGTTGGAAATTATATAATATAAAAGAGTAAATGTTATTACATTAATAAGTTATAAAGTACAAATTATTTAGTTTGAAATTTAATAAAACTTGTAACAAGTCTTGTATATTATAATACATTGTACTATAATAAACGGGAAAATAATAATACCATACACCATTAGTGTATGCATTCATGCAACTATAAATTATATGCCTAAGTTCAAATAAGAATAATATTAATGCATATATTGAATTATAAACATTAGTATACGAGCATAAGATATCACATGAATTAACGCTGCATATATACATGCAACTATAGGTTATAAATGTGTACTCGTATACCTAACCTAATTGGTTGAATTTAATACCTAAGTATAAACGTGAATGTATATTTGTATACTCGTGAATATTATGGGATACAATGGAATAAATCCTAATGTTCGAAAACACTAAGACTAAGACGTTTTGTAACACCCCTACTAATCCGGCTCCTAATTATCGTATAAACGTCATACTTAGTAATTAAATCGCAGCGGTAAATAACAGACTGTCGTTCTAATGGTATCACCGTTATCACTCGCCCATACGGGTGATAACGCGTTACATGATAATCAACATACAAAACGTATTCCCACAGTGACCACAAGAGATAGATAGTAGTGCTTAAATAAAACTAAAATATATACAACATCAATCCGTCTTATACATAAACCGTTCAGTTTACAAAACCCGAGTCCAAAATAACCATAGTCTCAGTCCGTACCAAGTCTAACCAAAAGTCTCTAAAACCGTCGCGCCCCGCGTAGACCCTCCAGCTAGTCTCCTGAAAATAAACATGGTTGTGGTACGGAATCAACCCCTGCTGAGTATGTTATCACATGCCCCGTCATGCCTCCTCAAACCCCTCACTAAATTGGTCGAGAGCATGAAATTCGTTACATGCAATACCGTTTTAATATTTAAACTGTAAAACATTTAACAGTTATAACCATACAATAAACACAACCATTAACACACATAATATAATCCACACAGTATAACCAATGAACAACAAGACGAAGCAACGAGAATAATAAACAAGTATTAACTCCCGTCCTTGGCATAAAGTCCAATATTGTTCGTCAATGTACAAGTTACAAGCTGTTATAAATGTTTGGTTATACCTAGTGACAATGTCTCGTTAAAACGACGTGTCTCTAAATTACCCATATACTATGGCGGGTCACCCACGACAGTAGCCACTCCAGCAGTAGAGTCTCCGACCAACGAACCGTCCTAGCTCGCGGGAAATTTCTTGATACTTGCGGACCCGTACGCGGACATCCTAGTATCGTTTTTGTGATCATAGCGCACACCAAGAGCCACATCCTATTGGCTTTGTTTCGTTAAATAATTATACCATCGCATCGAATTACCAATTTTTTTACTAACACAGCAGACTAAGGTCGTTAGTCCAATCCGGAGTATGTAAACTCGGGATCCAGTGTTAGATACGAGAGCGGCGTTAGAAAAGGCCTATGCTCCGTATTAAAGTCTCGGATAATATATATATATATATCTTTTATCCTAGTGCTACAACGTTTTTCTGACGATCCTTATATTACATATAAGATAGCACCATAGCCGCTAGTTCGTTTTATACATATAGGTCCATATATAGGAACCAATACTGTTATCGCAAAAACAGTAAATAATAAGCAGCTTAAATATACAGTTCATGCATATTTATTCACACAATCAGACAAACAATCTTATCACAGATTACACAAAAGTCTGAACTGAGGAAGCCCTTAGAGACAATCAGAGACACATAACAACATACCGTTCACCCTGATTATATATGAAATACCCCAAACCCTGATAATTGTTTAAATACTAAACTATGGTATGTAAAGGCTAAAAAAAGTGTCTTAGAGACATCAGTGAACAATTAAACCATAGTAAATGCAATAAAGCACTAAGATACAGTTTGAGCAAAAACATGCTCTAAGCTTGGAGTGAACTTGGTTAGGACCCAAAGAGCCTACCAAGACCCAACGATATTCAATTGTGATTTAATAAGGCTGATTAAGTCCTTAGGAAACTTTGGTAGACAGTTAAACCAAATAAAACACAAGAAAATACCTTAAAGGCAATATGAGCAAAAATGTGCTCTAAGCTTGGGATAAATTTGTATAAGACCTAAAGGTCATATCTATACCTTATAAATATGTTAATGAACATATTAAATCAATTACCAAAAAACCAAGCTTGAAAACAAGTTAAAACACAAAATGTGCTTTAAGGAGTCTTAAAGCACATTTCTGAAAAATTGTCTTGTAAATGAGTTTTGAGTGGCTAAATGTCCATCATTACTCTTTAATCAACATGTGTACTATATAGTATCACATTTGGAAGTCTATATCAATGGGAAATAAAAAAATTTCACTTCTATGTGCCTTGTTTTTATGAATAGTAACTTTTATAAGCTAGTTTGTAACATATGTTGTTATAAGTAATTAAATTGGTCAACAAAGACTATTATACCCTTCTAATATGTAAGGGGGCACGGTTTTAGTGGTGTGAGTCACCATACTTGGCCATCCAACTAAGAAAAGTAAAAGAAAATAAAGTAAAGTTACTATTTGCTTATAATAAATATCTTCAAACTTTGCCTCTCTCCTCACCTTTCTTCATTTCCTCTTGTTCCCACCGTCATCTTCCTCCATTCTCCCAACCAAAACCGTTCATGGTGCAGCACCTCTCTTCTCCAACTTCAATTGCTCACCAAATGTTCATTAATGCTCCAAATCAAATTCTAAGACCATATTTGTCTTAGTTAGACCAAGCTCTTCACTTCTATCTTTTCAAATCTTCAAGAACTCCATTTTGGTGCCATGAAGAATCTCCATTGAAGGGGGAAAAGCTCATCTTCTTTCATATTGTCATTCTCCTTTGTTTCAAGGTAACAAAAACCAAAGAAAATCTAAGTTTCCTCTCATTTTTGTATGTGTCCGAAAATTCACCTCACAATGGTGCTTTTCTTGCTATCTTCATAGCTTAATTCAAAATTCAAAGGACTAGGAGGAGTCCTATCTTGCTACTTAACCAAGCTCTCTTCCGAATTCCAAAGGTAATCATCAAATTTTGGTGTTTTAAGACACATATGAAACCTAGGGTTTAACTATGAGTTGGAGTATTAAACTTAATGCTCATTACCCTTATATGTGTATTGATTAGAAGATTGACAAGTGATAAAAGCCCTTGCCGATTTTCTATCAAGGAAGAACAAAGAAAACAAGTGGGAAGTCTTGAAAGAAAAGAGGTAAATGTGTTAACCTAATGTGGTTTAAAAGCCTTAGAAGAAATGATTGTGTTGCTTATGGAAAATACCTACGGAGCCAATGGTGAATGACCTAGAGAAATGCTCTCAAGGAGTTTATTAAGGGCATATGTATTGTTGGGTGTATTTGCAGGTCAAAGGCATTACTTATGTGGGAAATTCAGTGTTTAAGGTTTATGCAATTTAAGGGCCTAAGAGCCATGTTATTTAAGGGCCTAAGTGCCAAGTAATTTAAGCTTATGCACTATATTGTGATGTAGTGCTAAATTGTGTGAAGTTTGTGTATAAATGTGTTTGATGGATTTTAGGTGTTCTTGAATGAAATAAGGTAAAAACCTAAGTGTTTGGATGTGAGTATATACAAGAGAAGCTGTGGCCAAATTTGGAAAATGTATAAGAAGTTCTAAGTGATTTAAACAAGTTTTGGTGAACTAGGAAGTGTTAAAGGTGAACAAGTGTTTTTCTAGTGAAGAAAACATGTATTAAGGTGATTTAGAGTGATGCAAGGATTTAGGTATTATCTTGGAAGTTCTAGGAATTCAATGTGTGTTTTTGAGAGTGTATTCAAGTCTTGGAGAAGTTTGTTTAAGGTTTAGGAATGTTGATGTACAAGGAAGAAGTGATGTATAGGTAAGATGTGAAAAAGGAGATTTAGTTAGTAAGAAAAGAAGTTGAGAGATGATGTTAAGGTGTAGAGGAAACACCTTGGTATAGTGGTCGTTATAAGTGAAATACCACTTAGAAATCTTAAGGAGAAAACATTCCAAGTGCTAGGAAATTTGTAAGAAATTTGTGAATGACAAAATGGTTTTGGTGTGTGATTTAAAGAGTTTAGTACATGACTAAAGGTGTGTTTGATGTGCCAAATGATGTTAGAACACATTAGGAGGCTTGAGGAAAAATTTGGAGAAAGTTTGACAATGTATGGGAAGTTTCTGCACCCGACCTACCCAGGGGACCGACCCCAGTCTGGGTCGGTCGGGCTGAAACTGTGAACTTAGGTGATCTCTGCAGCCGACCTACCCAGGGGGTGGGTCGGTCGGTGGGTCGGTCGGACCTTTAAAAAAAAAAAAATTTTAAAAACTAAATTGTAAGAATGTTAAGTGGTATTAGTGGTATGCCATTAAGAGAGTATTGGTGATTAGAAAAATAATTATAAAAGGACTTAAGAGATTAAGTTAAGTAAGATAATTTAAATGTTTAAGGTTATAAAATGATATGTAATGATGGGGATTGATTAGTAATGATGTTATAAAGTTGTTAAGGACATGTTAGGTGAGTTTTAATGGCAATTAAGTGGGTGAAAAGTTGTATCAAAATGTAAAAGTAAAACAAGTTAAAATGTAAAGTTATGTAACTAAGTTAACGGGGGAAAGTTAAGCATTAGACATTAAATAATCAAGCAACCCCGATGTTAATAAAAACACATGTGATGTTAACAGTTGTTCGAGAATTGCTCGAGGAACATAAGTGGACGTGGTAAAGTGGACTCCGGTGACAGGTATGGTTTTCTTGCAACCTGTGTCCTACCGGATTACACCGGCTTGTATGCCAATGTGTTTTTCTGTATGTTTGCCACGTTGTAAGATTAAACATGTAATGAGTTTACAGTAATTCATTTATGTGGCGTGTACAACTCCGATACCATTTAACCTCGGAAGTGTTAACCTTAGTTAACTGAGTCTAGGATCACATGAGAGTTCGGTATTCGGAGTAAACGACCCGAACCATGAGACGTACTAACCACGGCTATGCGTGTGTTAATTGTGTGATATGTGTATGTGAATGTAGGGATCTCCCTTGTGTGTTTAACCCAGTTGTAACTGTATGGTGTGTAGTTATGATAGACTCCATAGTGGGGTTCTAACTAATATCTAAGGTAAGTATGTACTAACAGTAGTGAGGAATCCGGTTTGGCCGGTCGTGCGTTGTTTGGGAGAGGGTATCCTTTTTAGCCTTACCCTTCTCTTTGTTGTGGTTGTTTCCCTCACGGGTTATGATCTCCCATTAGCTTATTCCAAAGCTTAGCTATTCTGACTTATGATCGGTTTAGGGGGAACATGTGTTTGTGTGGTGTGTTCGGGCCACCAAACCCGAACCGCCTTAACTTAAGTTACTCGTCCGACTATTAGGACGGTAATGAGTGTTGTTGCTATTGTATAACGAGCTTATCATGAGACTGGCAACATTCTCTAGGCTCACCAGTGTATAAACAATGTTTGGGTCGGTTCCTAAGAGAACCATTCCCGCTATGTTATGTATTTTGTTCGTGATGCAATGACAATTGTGATGTTATGATGTGCACGTTGAAACGTGCCAAGTGTTGTTATGTTTTGTTTGTGAGGAATGTTATATGTTGTAAGATATGGAATGTGTGGATCATGGAAATGAATCCCAGTGTGTGATAAGAGGCGTCTAAGGATAACCCGATTTAAGGGTAAGTGTCGCCTATTAAGGAAGTAGCTCCATTAAAGGAGGAACACTCTAGGGATAATGAATACCTTGAGTGACTTATCAAGTAAGGATGTGTTATCCGTTTGTTGAGCCCATTGAGGCGAGATGTTATGTGTTGTGTGTTTATAGTTACATGCATGATTTAAATATAATCAACCGCATGCTAAGACGACAATTAGTTGTGTGTGGCCCGGTAGCATGTGGGCTGCGGGATTACCATACCAGCAAAGGTGCTGAGCCCTTGGGGGCCACCCTTTCTCTTCTTTTCCTATTTCAGGTACAAGGAGCTGGAAGCCGTTCGAGAGTAGGACGGGGTAGTCATTGTACATGGGTAATCGTTTATGTTGTATATATACAGTAGGTGTAGTAAGACCGAAATTGTTATCGGCATTAGTTATAAATACTCGGTATAGTTGGAAGGTGTATGTTGTTGTTGTGTTAATGGAAAGGGATAGTAAGGTGTAGTCGCTCGAGAATTTAGCCCATCAGACCGGTACAATGTGTATGTATTAGCCTTGTTAGCCACGTGGGTGGCTAACGGCGTGTAACACCAACGAGATAAGTAATGTGATGAGGTTGTCTTCCGCTGCAGTTTATTGTAAGTGTGTTATTGTTGGATGGGGTGTTACAAAAAGTGGTATCAGAGCGAAGTATCGCTCTGATGACTGAATTACCGAGCTTAGGAAGTACCGAGTTAGGATTTTAGTACCTTGGGTTAAGGGTTGAGTGATACCGTGAGAGATACGCTAGTTAGGTATTACCAGTGTGTACTGGGAACCTACAATATCCTTCCCGCCCTCCACAATCCCTGTTTTATAACTTGGGAAACAACGCCAGAGAGATGAAAGTCCTCTCTTACTCGGGAATACCCGATCTGGCTGTTATTAAATACCTCTAAAGGTACGGAGAACCTGTCATACGGTAGATCCCGAAAACTGGGAATCCCGGAGACGGTTTTCCATCTGAACAGTGTTAACCGCATTAATAGCGAAGAATGAAGAATTTTGTGTATAAGAGAATAGAATTTCCGGCAACCTGGGTCGACATGCTGAGCAGTCGAGAACAACCAGCTTGCAACGCTCTGACCGTGCAACAGGCAAGAAGTGAAGTAATGGAACCCAAGACAAGTGTCTACGGGACCACAGTTGATAAATAATACACCAACGGTATACCAACCGACAAAGGAACTACAACGTAGTGCCCAAACAAGAGACAAGTCTCATCCACCACGACAAATGCGTGGAACGGGCTACGAAGAGGAAACAATACAAAAAGAAAGGGGACTCCAAGAATGGGAGACACCCCCGTTGATAATTATCATGTGAATACAGTGAGAAGTTACCCAGAGGATTATTGTCAAGACGGTAAGGTCGAGTGACGCCAACAAGGCCACTGATAATAGTGCGAGTAAGAACAATACCGCAACTAGTATGTGTGCTTAACCGATAGCCAGTTAGCATGGCGCACTTGCTATAGCAAGTGCTGCTATAACAGGGTTGTTCGGGAAATTTATAACCACTACAAAGTACTTGGTAAAGTACCATAAAGTTAAATATGGTCATCATGACCGTGGAAGGGCTTGATAGCCTGACCCTTGTAATTAGAAGTACACCAGTCAGCAAGAAGCTAGATTTGGTTAAGGGAAGAAGGCATTGAAAAACCATGAGAATTTTTCTTTTAACCCAGCTTTATTCAAACTCTTTTCTTTTCAAACCAATATTTATTTCTAACCTTCTTCTAAACCAAACCAGTAAAACCAAGGGCAGTTGATAAGAATTCAACAATGGATAAACTTTCCCTCGATTAAGTTCGGGAAACATGGAATGAATATTGTCACGGGACAATATAAGGGAGTTGACAACAGAATACTTCACCTAGGCGTGTGACGGACACTACGAGTGTACCAACTGTAATGTGGGACGACCGCACTCCGATAGGAGCTTGTGGGCCTGACAGACCTACTTATGGGTTAGTTGGGTAAGTAGTAATGTATCAGTATGGTACCCCACATATGTATACGGGTAGAGTCCGAAACACGGGAAGTAGTCGACTCCGTACTACGGTCAGCAGTATAAGTCAAACAAGAGCTAAGGATTACCATGAATGGTTGAAGTTAAGGAACTCAGTTAAGTTAACGAGACTAAAGGAATTAGTGAATTCCTTTCAACGAAATGCTTAAGAGTCAGGAGGTGTGAAGTGCACTAACTGAATGTAAAGACGTCGTATACGTCTTAAGGATCCTCAGGGATAAACATGTTAGCTGGAACGGTGACCCAGCCTGTCCATGGCTAAGCAGATGCCTAATGTGGACACATTAATGTGCAAAGAACGAGATGAAACTCCCAGAATGAGTACCTACACTACCAGGAAATGTTGATCTTCACAGGAGGAGATAATAAGCCAGTTAAGAACGCAAACGGCGTGGCTAACAGAATATACCAATAAGTGTGAACCAGATGTAATGGCATAACTTAGTAACACCCAGGAGCAATCCTTAAAGGGTGTTCGCATCAATAATTGTTGCACGAAATGGCATGACAGAAGCACAAGGGTTGAAACTAACACCCAGTTTAGACATAAGTTGTCAGGAGACGGACTGGCAAACCTGAGGGGCATCCCATGAAAGGAAACGGAATGCAACGACCTTGTCATGGAGCTCAATATAACATCCAAACCATGTAATGTTGTACAGAAAAGTACATGTGTGTGTGGACAGCCTACAATGAGCGCAGCTCAAGGCAAATAAGGTTTATAGGCCACAAATAAAATGTGTTATGTAAATTAGATTGATTGCAGAAGTTTATGTTATATAAGTGAATAGAGTGGAGAACGAACCACTGCATTAAGAGTGGGGATACCTCTCGATATTGTGAGACCGCAGGAGCGGTAGTTATGTGAACCAAGCTCAAGAAATATGTTAAGGATGGACAATATTATTATTATTATTTTAGAGCAGTTAGTTTAGTAATATGTGTGTATAAGGTGAAGCACCGAGCTAAATAACGTCGGTTTGAGACTCGAGTGAGCAACGCTCAAGGAGCATTCGGTAGTCATCCAAATGAATGACGAACCATAATACAAAGGATGTAAATATATGTGTGGAAGTTAATGTGACAGTAAATAGACATGCAAGTTAGTGTTATGCAATGAGTAGGGGCACGGTGCGCAGCAAGCGACCGTTGTATAAGTATTGTTAACCGATAAGTGATACCAAACAAACTAGGCAGTAGCAGAGTAGCCAGTATTACGAGATCAGAATCTCAGTGAAACACAGTGTGAATTCCGTGCGAATCACATGAGAGATTTGCTGTCAAGAGTTTACGCCTCTGCACTCTGTATGACTGAGTGTTTTGGTATTGCACTTGCGCAGTAATGATCAAGTGGGATAGCTAGGAATTGGAAACATGTTAATTGTGGAGGAATAATGTTATAATGGCCGATGCATAGGAAATGCAAGGCCGCACCAATAAAAGAGTACTTGTACAAAACCAAATGTGGAGACATGATTAACAGTAAGTGACTACAATAGCACTAACTGCCAAATATCGGTATGGAATATACCCCAAATGTTGTAAATAGCTGAGAGAGCACTACACACTAAGTAGTAGCTCAATCTCAACCAACAGTAAGTCAGAAGGGAACAAGCCAATCAGTGTGAAATACATAACTGTATACACAGTAAATTGATATGGAAGTGGATAGAAAGTTTATAACTCACCGAATTCGCTAACGGTAAGAGATACCACGCGTCGGTTGAGAAACCATTGTTACCAAGATGAAGGTGACAATTGGGGATGTACAATACAGTAAGAATAACAAATGGGGCAATTAAGCTCTACAGTTATTAGAGTTTCGCAGCAGAAACTAGTGAGCCAGTGATTCAAGTGTTGAATGTACATGGTGAACATGAGTGAATGGCTAATTATTAACGCCTAGAAGCCTAGCAGGCCAGAATCGAAACCAACTAAGAGTTTAAACAAACTCCAATGAGAATTCTTGGTTTAGGAACTAAACCGCCAATATGGTTAAGATCCTCTAATCAGAATCCATTGTGTAATAGACCGCGTGGAAGTTAAAACACTTCACGACGGAAGAACATTTTAAGCCAATGTTTAGTGATTGATTACGTGGGCGTAATCCCTTTTAAGGGGGGTAGAGCGCAAAACCACTTAGTGTATATTACCGTACAAGTGTACGTAGTGTATGTGACTTATATTGTGCATAACACAAAATTATATTATTGTTTTGATGATTGGTGTGTGTGTTACGTAAACATACACATTCATTCATGGTTTAATTGTGGTAATTGCGCACAGAAGATGCGAATACCATTGTGATAAGTGTGTGTATTTGTTAACAGCTGTATGTGATAGTACAAGTGTGGGGAGTAGCTGTAGTACAAGTGTGGGGAGTAGAGAAACTCCCGGGGGAACAAAAGCCCCGACAGTGTATAAATGTGAAACGGTGTATTGTATTTTGATAAAATATATGTGTATATATATACTATATAGTGATTCACGAAAGGTTATGAAACCGATATAGAACCTAGTGAGAATAAGATTCCCTAGGTAACAACATTAAAGCGAATGGAGATAACTGATAGACGGAGTTATATCCTTGGAGATGTATGATCATGATTAGAATGATTTAAAAGATAGAAAATTGGAAATGAGTGATTTACTTGATGCTTGAAAATGAAGTGGGAGGTGGAACTTGATTTGCATGCGATCAATGGAAGCCGAACACAAATTGGGGTGGAAGGATAGTTCAACACTGATGCTGATCACATCAGGGTTGGATGACTCTTGAAACTCCCTATAAGTGGTCACAAATAACCACACTAAGAAAAGAAGCAAAGAGCTTAAGTTGGACTTGGAGTTGTGTGTGTTTTCAAAAGGATTTTCAATTGGTATTTATAAAACGTTGATAGATACTTTATATAATTAAAGTCTTCTTACTTAACCTCACAAGGAAAAATTTCAAATTTAAGTGATTGTTTTGATCTCCCAAGGACACGGGGACGGAAGGTGTCCATCGCGACCGGGTTCTGCGGGATCACAGTGTATACCAAAGATATTTTTGATTGCAATACATGCTATGACATGTTGTTTGGTATGTGTGATAAATGTTGTTTTGACTTGGATTTCCTAAAAGTGTATGCTATCAAGACCTATGAGTCTAAATGTGTTGTGTTGCATAGACCTATGTGTCTAAAGACTGTTATGTTATCGGGACCTATGTGTCTAATGTTGTTATGTTACCCAAGACCAGTGAGTCAAAGGGGTTGTTATGTATGTGTAAGTGTTGTTAAGATACCCGGACCATTGAGTCCGAGGTTATCATGTGAGTATGTTATGTTATGTATGGATGTGAATATGTTACCCGGACCATTAAGTCCGAGGTTGTGATGTAAAGTGTGTTTGGTTATGGGAGTTTTATTGCTATAAGTAATCCCCATATTCTAATCAAATGATGTGTGGGAAGTATGAACTTCGAGGACGAAGTTCTTTTAAGGGGGGTAGATTGAAATACCCCAAACCCTGATAATTGTTTAAATACTAAACTATGGTATGTAAAGGCTAAAAAAAGTGTCTTAGAGACATCAGTGAACAATTAAACCATAGTAAATGCAATAAAGCACTAAGATACAGTTTGAGCAAAAACATGCTCTAAGCTTGGAGTGAACTTGGTTAGGACCCAAAGAGCCTACCAAGACCCAACGATATTCAATTGTGATTTAATAAGGCTGATTAAGTCCTTAGGAAACTTTGGTAGACAGTTAAACCAAATAAAACACAAGAAAATACCTTAAAGGCAATATGAGCAAAAATGTGCTCTAAGCTTGGGATAAATTTGTATAAGACCTAAAGGTCATATCTATACCTTATAAATATGTTAATGAACATATTAAATCAATTACCAAAGAAAACCAAGCTTGAAAACAAGTTAAAACACAAAATGTGCTTTAAGGAGTCTTAAAGCACATTTCTGAAAAATTGTCTTGTAAATGAGTTTTGAGTGGCTAAATGTCCATCATTACTCTTTAATCAACATGTGTACTATATAGTATCACATTTGGAAGTCTATATCAATGGGAAATAAAAAAATTTCACTTCTATGTGCCTTGTTTTTATGAATAGTAACTTTTATAAGCTAGTTTGTAACATATGTTGTTATAAGTAATTAAATTGGTCAACAAAGACTATTATACCCTTCTAATATGTAAGGGGGCACGGTTTTAGTGGTGTGAGTCACCATACTTGGCCATCCAACTAAGAAAAGTAAAAGAAAATAAAGTAAAGTTAATATTTGCTTTATAACATAAATATCTTCAAACTTTGCCTCTCTCCTCACCTTTCTTCATTTCCTCTTGTTCCCACCGTCATCTTCCTCCATTCTCCCAACCAAAACCGTTCATGGTGCAGCACCTCTCTTCTCCAACTTCAATTGCTCACCAAATGTTCATTAATGCTCCAAATCAAATTCTAAGACCATATTTGTCTTAGTTAGACCAAGCTCTTCACTTCTATCTTTTCAAATCTTCAAGAACTCCATTTTGGTGCCATGAAGAATCTCCATTGAAGGGGGAAAAGCTCATCTTCTTTCATATTGTCATTCTCCTTTGTTTCAAGGTAACAAAAACCAAAGAAAATCTAAGTTTCCTCTCATTTTTGTATGTGTCCGAAAATTCACCTCACAATGGTGCTTTTTCTTGCTATCTTCATAGCTTAATTCAAAATTCAAAGGACTAGGAGGAGTCCTATCTTGCTACTTAACCAAGCTCTCTTCCGAATTCCAAAGGTAATCATCAAATTTTGGTGTTTTAAGACACATATGTAAACCTAGGGTTTAACTATGAGTTGGAGTATTAAACTTAATGCTCATTACCCTTATATGTGTATTGATTAGAAGATTGACAAGTGATAAAAGCCCTTGCCGATTTTCTATCAAGGAAGAACAAAGAAAAACAAGTGGGAAGTCTTGAAAGAAAAGAGGTAAATGTGTTAACCTAATGTGGTTTAAAAGCCTTAGAAGAAATGAGCTTGTGTTGCTTATGGAAAATACCTACGGAGCCAATGGTGAATGACCTAGAGAAATGCTCTCAAGGAGTTTATTAAGGGCATATGTATTGTTGGGTGTATTTGCAGGTCAAAGGCATTACTTATGTGGGAAATTCAGTGTTTAAGGTTTATGCAATTTAAGGGCCTAAGAGCCATGTTATTTAAGGGCCTAAGTGCCAAGTAATTTAAGCTTATGCACTATATTGTGATGTAGTGCTAAAGGTGTGAAGTTTGTGTATAAAATGTGTTTGATGGATTTTAGGTGTTCTTGAATGAAATAAGGTAAAAACCTAAGTGTTTGGATGTGAGTATATACAAGAGAAGCTGTGGCCAAATTTGGAAAATGTATAAGAAGTTCTAAGTGATTTAAACAAGTTTTGGTGAACTAGGAAGTGTTAAAGGTGAACAAGTGTTTTTCTAGTGAAGAAAACATGTATTAAGGTGATTTAGAGTGATGCAAGGATTTAGGTATTATCTTGGAAGTTCTAGGAATTCAATGTGTGTTTTTGAGAGTGTATTCAAGTCTTGGAGAAGTTTGTTTAAGGTTTAGGAATGTTGATGTACAAGGAAGAAGTGATGTATAGGTAAGATGTGAAAAAGGAGATTTAGTTAGTAAGAAAAGAAGTTGAGAGATGATGTTAAGGTGTAGAGGAAACACCTTGGTATAGTGGTCGTTATAAGTGAAATACCACTTAGAAATCTTAAGGAGAAAACATTCCAAGTGCTAGGAAATTTGTAAGAAATTTGTGAATGACAAAATGGTTTTGGTGTGTGATTTAAAGAGTTTAGTACATGACTAAAGGTGTGTTTGATGTGCCAAATGATGTTAGAACACATTAGGAGGCTTGAGGAAAAATTTGGAGAAAGTTTGACAATGTATGGGAAGTTTCTGCACCCGACCTACCCAGGGGACCGACCCCAGTCTGGGTCGGTCGGGCTGAAACTGTGAACTTAGGTGATCTCTGCAGCCGACCTACCCAGGGGGTGGGTCGGTCGGTGGGTCGGTCGGACCTTTAAAAAAATAAATTTTAAAAACTAAATTGTAAGAATGTTAAGTGGTATTAGTGGTATGTCATTAAGAGAGTATTGGTGATTAGAAAAATAATTATAAAAGGACTTAAGAGATTAAGTTAAGTAAGATAATTTAAATGTTTAAGGTTATAAAATGATATGTAATGATGGGGATTGATTAGTAATGATGTTATAAAGTTGTTAAGGACATGTTAGGTGAGTTTTAATGGCAATTAAGTGGGTGAAAAGTTGTATCAAAATGTAAAAGTAAAACAAGTTAAAATGTAAAGTTATGTAACTAAGTTAATTGGGGAAAGTTAAGCATTAGACATTAAATAATCAAGCAACCCCGATGTTAATAAAAACACATGTGATGTTAACAGTTGTTCGAGAATTGCTCGAGGAACATAAGTGGACGTGGTAAAGTGGACTCCGGTGACAGGTATGGTTTTCTTGCAACCTGTGTCCTACGGATTACACCGGCTTGTATGCCAATGTTTTTCTGTATGTTTGCCACGTTGTAAGATTAAACATGTAATGAGTTTATAGTAATTCATTTATGTGGCGTGTACAACTCCGATACCATTTAACCTCGGAAGTGTTAACCTTAGTTAACTGAGTCTAGGATCACATGAGAGTTCGGTATTCGGAGTAAACGACCCGAACCATGAGACGTACTAACCACGGCTATGCGTGTGTTAATTGTGTGATATGTGTATGTGAATGTAGGGATCTACCTTGTGTGTTTAACCCAGTTGTAACTGTATGGTGTGTAGTTATGATAGACTCCATAGTGGGGTTCTAACTAATATCTAAGGTAAGTATGTACTAACAGTAGTGAGGAATCCGGTTTGGCCGGTCGTGCGTTGTTGGGAGAGGGTATCCTTTTTAGCCTTACCCTTCTCTTGTTGTGGTTGTTTCCCTCACGGGTTATGATCTCCCATTAGCTTATTCCAAAGCTTAGCTATTCTGACTTATGATTGGTTTAGGGGGAACATGTGTTTGTGTGGTGTGTTCGGGCCACCAAACCCGAACCGCCTTAACTTAAGTTACTCGCGACTATTAGGACGGTAATGAGTGTTGTTGCTATTGTATAACGAGCTTATCATGAGACTGGCAACATTCTCTAGGCTCACCAGTGTATAAACAATGTTTGGGTCGGTTCCTAAGAGAACCATTCCCGCTATGTTATGTATTTTGTTCGTGATGCAATGACAATTGTGATGTTATGATGTGCACGTTGAAACGTGCCAAGTGTTGTTATGTTTTGTTTGTGAGGAATGTTATATGTTGTAAGATATGGAATGTGTGGATCATGGAAATGAATCCCAGTGTGTGATAAGAGGCGTCTAAGGATAACCCGATTTAAGGGTAAGTGTCACCTATTAAGGAAGTAGCTCCATTAAAGGAGGAACACTCTAGGGATAATGAATACCTTGAGTGACTTATCAAGTAAGGATGTGTTATCCATTTGTTGAGCCCATTGAGGCGAGATGTTATGTGTTGTGTGTTTATAGTTACATGCATGATTTAAATATAATCAACCGCATGCTAAGACGACAATTAGTTGTGCGTGGCCCGGTAGCATGTGGGCTGCGGGATTACCATACCAGCAAAGGGTGCTGAGCCCCTTGGGGGCCACCCTTTCTCTTCTTTCCTATTTCAGGTACAAGGAGCTGGAAGCCGTTCGAGAGTAGGACGGGGTAGTCATTGTACATGGGTAATCGTTTATGTTGTATATATACAGTAGGTAGTGTAGAAGACCGAATTGTTATCGGCATTAGTTATAAATACTCGGTATAGTTGGAAGGTGTAGTGTTGTTGTGTTAATGGAAAGGGATAGTAAGGTGAGTCGCTCGAGAATTTAGCCCATCAGACCGGTACAATGTGTATGTATTAGCCTTGTTAGACACGGGTGGCTAACGGCGGTGTAACACCAACGAGATAAGTAATGTGATGAGGTTGTCTTCCGCTGCAGTTTATTGTAAGTGTGTTATTGTTGGATGGGGTGTTACAAAAAGAACCATGGAGTATGAATCAGCTAGATCCGATGCTCCTCGTGTCGTCTCTAACAGTCTAATAATACATAATGCTACAGATTAGCATCCCGTATAACGACATTACTCTGCGGTACCCCATACCGTCACTAATACCTCCCGGTTCGTTCCCCGTTATTTACTAACAACGTTTGTCGGGTTTTCATTTTAACTCGGGATCAGGAGAAACATTATATTACATGCGTGGACTCGTCTCGTATATTAATATACTTAATGTTTGAACTTGGTTATCGCATGTAATTCAATATACACTTGTATATTATATAGTTTGTTTCTATATTGCATGTATAATTCTTAATCATATATTATACATTTCACCCTAGTATTAATTTTCCTAAGGTTAGTTTTTCCAAGTTTAATGTAGTATAATTCATATGTAAAAATACTTTGAATTATATAAATCCTTATTATTTCATGTACAACCTAACATTAGAATTTCCTTATCTAATGTTTATAATTCTTTTCTCCTCACCTTATATCATTTTAATTATGATAATTGATGGTTATTGAACCATATTGTATTTTTCCACTCCATAACATACATTTATTTATATATTATATATATATATGTATATGGGACCATTTATTATATGGTAAGTCTTTATAATATATTCATTATCTTTTAATGAATATTTCTTATATTATAAATGTTACAACCCTTATAACATTAAAAACCATATTATAAATTCTTATTCTAAAATGCCCATTATTACCGAACAACACTTGTTTTCTTAAATATTTACAAAATCCACCACATAATTTATATAATGTTAAATTACAGTTATATAACATATATTATGACATTTATGCCATTAAAACAATTATAACCTATAGATATAAGTTGTTACAAAATACCAAACATACCATACTCTTCTCTGTTTTTATTTAATTCCACTATACTTCCATAATTTACAAATCAACCCCAAATTATATTCCATTGTTACACTTAATATATATATACCTTATATTATAATCCTTAAACCTTAATATAATTATAACCTATGGTTATAATTACTTATAATTGCCGAACAGACCCTAGGGTCTGTTCTAATTTAATTCCTACCACCCAACTTTGTATAATTACCAAATTTCCCCAATTTATAACATATAGTTTTCTAATGTCATTAAATCTATATATTATACATATATCTTAATAAAACCTTATATATAACTCCAAAAATTACCAAACTATACCAAAAGGTTATAAATATCATTCCTAACCTTATACTTTCTATATTTACGGTTTATACCCCATATGTTACCCATTTGTAACAATGAATTAAAATATCATATATTATACTTATATAATTCATATTAACTCCATATTTAACCAAATAAACTCCTAAAAATTCCTAATAACCCAAGGTCTGTTCTAAACCCCATTTAGCACCCTTAGGTTTCAGAAATTGCAATATCACCCCAACCCTTATAAATCTTTTACAATTTAATAACTAACTTAATATAAGGTAGTATTTTAATTCCATAAACTCTCCAAACTTGGTCAAAGTCTCCTATATAGTCAACTTTGACTTCTAATCCCAATTTGGACCCAAACTCTCGGTAATTACTACCTATACCCTATACTTTCTTATTTTTACAATTTTGACACAAAACTTTATAAAATGTTATAATTTTTATTTAAATTCATTTAAAAATCCTAAATTCCTTTTATTTATGCCCACGGCTTCATTTAATACTAGTAATTACCGTTTGACCCCAAACTTAATGATATAAGCATAAATTAAATTAAATAAGCTTTTAAACTTAAATTAAAATGGCCTTATGACATGGCCTTCTTACAACTTTGCTTTATAACATAAAATTACACATAAATAGCTTAAAATTTACTATAAACTCTCAGCCTTACTTTAACATTAATAATTCTTCCACATAATATCATAATTTGACCATTATGTTAATTAAACCATTTAAATGACTAGCTTAATTTATCTAAGTCATTTTTGCCCATACTTAGGTTAAAATCAACCATTTAATTAACTCCTCTCACGGCACATATTTTATATGATCTGAAAAATCATAATAACATAAGTTTAAGGTATTTATACCTTGATTTAGGTGCTTAATGACCTAATACCCTCACAGCAGCTTGGAGGAAAATTCAACCCAGCACTTTAACATGTTTAATACACCAAAATAAGATATGGTTACACTCCAAGCATGAGCTAACCATAAGGAACAATTTAATGTAAGATTTAAGGCAAAAATCACCTTAGAAAGGAAAGGTAGTCTCAAGAAGGTTTCGGC
Source organism: Limonium bicolor (assembly GCA_023374045.1). Classification (NCBI taxonomy): domain Eukaryota; kingdom Viridiplantae; phylum Streptophyta; class Magnoliopsida; order Caryophyllales; family Plumbaginaceae; genus Limonium; species Limonium bicolor. Next base: position 286,030,926 of record CM041778.1, read on the forward strand.
CTGAATAAAGAACACCACATGGTGTTAAATTCACCATAAAAACATTGGGAATAGCTAGACAACAGCAAGGTGCTATGGTAATAGATTTTACCTTGGAAAAATGCCTTAAAGAATGAATTTTCTCTTGGTTTTCGGCCACTCTTTCTCCAAGTGGTTAACACACTGAACCAACATGAAAATATGAATATTATGAGTATATAAACTCATAGAAAACAGACCAAGAAAACCGGATGAAGAAAGAAACTTCTTAAGGTATGTTTTTACCTTATAATGGAAAATTTGACCACCTTTGTCCCAAGGGTTGCTTCAGCCGAGAATAGCACTTTTTCAAGGGTTAAAATACTGAGATTAATCCATGTAAAGTGATAGATTATTAGTTCCATGTGTAGGTGATGAAGAGATGAAGAAAAAGAGCTAAAATATGCCTTAAACCATTACCTTAGGTGGAAATAAGTTGGATTTTCCTTGAATACTCAAGAACACAGCTTTAGAGCTTTAGGAATGATAAGTGAGAAATACATAGACATTTAAGGGTTTAATCTACCTTATATTTACTTACTTCCAGGATAATATTACTCACTTATCGTATGTTTTTCCTAAGATTTATGTTTTGGTATGAACTGATACATTTTATGTATCAAATGCAGTAAAAAGTTTTGGAATCACATAGTTTACTTCACAAGCTTTCCATCGCAACAAACGACGAGTGAAACGGAGCTAACACGAAGAATTTAAGCCCAGTTGAAGATTGCAGCAAAATAAGGAAACAAATACACCATGTCCGTGGAAATAAACCTGGACAGAGGGCGGACGCATGACACGTCCATGGAAATAAACCCGGACAGAGGCCGGACAGGACAATGTGTCCGTGGCATGTTCAGGTAAAAAAGGGCGGACATGATATGTGTCCGTGGTGTGTCCGCGGATAAAAGGGCGGACAGAAGTGGAGTCCGTGGGTTGTCCGGGGAAATAAGGCCGGACAACACTGCAGCTGCCGTAGAGACGTCCGGGTAAAAATGGCCGGACAAGAGATAGAGACGACCGGGGATTAAAACAAGGACGCTTCTAAATGCAACCCAAATTGAAATACCCCTAACCTTTAAAATATAATTAAATGATCTATTAATGATCTAAGATGATTAATAAACATCTAAATATTATTGGGGAACAATCTAAAAGATCGTAACAAGGCAAAACACGCCTTAAGATCGGTAAAGCCAAAAATGTGCTTTAAGACACCATAAAGATTGTTTGACCTCAAATAGGATCCAAAGTGGATTCCTAAGTATTATAATGAAGTAAGGAACACAACAAAACCGTTCTCAAGGAGAACTAAGCTCAGGAACACCCAGTGACACAAAAATGTGCGCTAAAACTCCTTAAAGCACGTTTTTGTGAGATTGCCTTTTAAATTGATTTTAATGGGCTTAAAAATTATAATTATCCTTAAATATGATTTTTATCATATTGTATCATATTAGGAATTTAATTCCAGAAATTACGAATTTTTACAAATTAATATTAAAATATTAATAAAACCCTAAAGTGGGCCCGCATGAGTCAATATTGACCAAGTATGGTCAATGGTCAATTAATTGACCCACTTGGACCATGGAAATCGGCTGGCAATAAGAGAGGAGACAGCTTGCAATGATTATGAGACAAATTACTACCTAATGTTCAATTTGCAATAGTAACTTTACTTTTTTCATTAATTCAAACCTTTCCCACCTTCTCCTTTCTTCCTTGTCCGATTCCACCTTTCCCAGCCGAGTTCCTCCCTTCCTTTGAAGCTCTCAAGGCTTTTTCTTGAGCTTGGAAGGCAAACCTAGCTCCTAAGCTCTTAAGGTAAGTGTTTTAATGTCATTTTAGCCCTTTTTCTTCATCTCTTCACTACCAACACCTAGATTTCGTGGCTCACCAATTCCTATGGCTTATTCTCAGAGTTATAAGGTTAGAACAAGAGCTAAACTCGGTTGAGACAAGTAGAGGGACCAAGGTTGCTCAAAATTGCATTTTAAGGTAAAAACATACCTTAAGCCTCTCCACTCTACATCCGATTTTCTTCCTTGAATTTTTATGAGTTTATACACTCATAATCTTCATTTACATGTTCATTCAGTTGGTTAGCCATTTGGAGCAAGGGTGGTCGAAATCCAAGAGAAATACTCCTTTAAGGCATTTTTCCAAGGTAAAACCTAATAACAAGGCAACTTGTTGTGATCTAGCTATTTCCTATGTTAATATGGTGGATCTAACACCTTGTGGTGTGTTTGATTCAGGCCGATTTCACCTAGAACTTCCCTTGCATTTTTAAGGTGATTTTTGCCTTAAATCTTACATTAATTATTCCTTATGGTTAAGCTCAAGCTTGGAGTGTAAACCATATCTTGTTTTTGTGTATTAAACATATCTAAATCAAGTGGTGAATTTTCCTACAGAGACCGAGCCCTACAAGGAATAATCAAGGTATAAACACCTTAAACTTATGATTTTTATAATTTATAAGCATATATATATATATATATATGGCCGAGAGTGAAATTATATAATAGGTCATATTGACCTAAAAATGGGAAAAATGGCTAAGATTAATTAAGCTAGTCATTTAAGAGATTTAATTGACATAATGGTCAAATTATGACATTATTGGAAAAATATTTAAACCAAGGTGAGGCCGAAAATAGAGCTATACTTTTGAGACATTATTGTGTAATTTATTTTGCAAGTTCAAGGTTGTAATAAGGCCATGTCAATAGGCCATTTAATTTAAGTTTATAAGCTTATTTAGTTTTATTTATGCTATATAATTAAGTTGGGGCCAAATCGTAATTACTGGAAAATATAAAGTCGTGGGCTTAATTTAGAGGAGTTTAGAGTTTTTAAATGAATTTATTAAAAATTATAACATTTTATAAAGTTTTGGGTCAAAATTGTAAAAATAGAAAAGTATGGGGTATTGTTGGTAATTACCGAAAGTTTGAGTCCCAATTGGTATTAGAAGTCAAAGTTGACTATATAGGAGGCTTTGACCAACTTTGGAGAATTTTAGAAATTAAAATACTACCTTATAATAAGATACTTATTAAATTGTAAAAGATTTATAAGACTTGGGGTGGTATTGTGATTTCTGAAAACTTGGGGGTACTAAGAGGAGTTTAGTACAAACCTTAGGTTATTAGGAATTTTTAGGAATTGATTTGGTTAAATTTGGAGTTAATATGAATTAAATAAGTATAATATAAGGTATTTCATAATATTGTTACAAATGGGTAACACATGTTGTAAAATCGAGATTTAGAGAAAGTATAAGGTTAGGAATAATATTTATAACCTTTTGGTATAGTTTGGTGATTTTTGGAATTATATACAAGGTTTTATAAGGACATATGTATAATATATGATTTTAATGGAATTAGAAAACTATATGTTATAAAGAGGGGAAATTGGTGAATATAGAAAGTTAAGTGGTGGAAAAATAATTTAAATAGACCATGGGGTCTGTTCGGTTATTTTGAGAAAATATAACCATGGGTTATAATTATATTAAGGAATAAGGATTATAATATAAGGTATATACTATAAGTGTAACAAGGAAATATAATTTGGGGTTGAGTTGTAAATTATGGAAGTTTGGTGGGAATTAATTAATACCGAGAGTTTTAAGGGCTGTTTGGTATTTATTAGCATATATAACTATAAGTTATAATTGTCTTAATGACATAGTTGTCAAATATATGTTATATAACTATAATTAACATGGTATAAATTATGTGGTGGATTTTGTAAATAATTAAGGAAGATAGGTGCTGTTCGGAAATATTAATATTTTCGAATGAAATTTATAATATGGTTTTAAGTGTTATAAGAGGTATAACATTTATAATATAAGAGGTATTCATTAAAAGGAATGAATATATATTTTATAAAGACTTCCATATAACGAATAAGTCTCATAATTCATATATACAAATAAATATATGTTATGGAGTAGAAAAATATAATATGGTTTAATAACCATGTAATATCATAATTAAAATGATATACGGTAAAGGGAAAAGGAATTAAAAACATTAGATATGGAAGTTCTAATGTTAGGAGTGTACATGGAAATGAGGATTTATATAATCCAAAAGTACTGTTACATATGAATTATACTCCATTAAATGTGGGAAAACAAACCTTAGGAAAATAAATACTAAGGCGAAATGTATAATGCATGATTAAGAATTATACATACAATGTAGAAGCAAACTACATGATATACAAGGGTATATTAAGTTACATGCGATAACAAAGTTCAACAATAAGTATATTAATATACGAGACAAGACTACGCATGTAATATAACATTGTTCCAAATCCCAAGTTAAACCGAAAACCCGACAGACGTTTATAGCTAACAACGGGGAATAAACCGGGATGGATTAGTAACGGTACGGGGTGCCGTAGTGTACTGTTAGTATGAGATGCTGATGCATGGTGTGATGCATTGTAACACCCCCGAATAACAATCAATAAATTAAACGCCGAGCCTAACGGTGATATGAGATGTTTACGCAGCGGTTCCTACTCTATTCGGGTGCTACAGACGCCAACCACCCACGTGGTTGACAGTCCTCATTACCAACTCCAAGTTACGGTCTGTATTACTGGAAGTCCAAGTCCAACTTAACGAAATCCAAATACAATATAAAGTACAACTCAAGTACCGAGCATCTACAGTTTAGTTAACAACTTAAACAACATAACTCATACATAAGAAAGCATACTACTAAAAGTCTTGCCATGTGGACCACCCCTATGGTAGTCACCCTTGCCTACTCTCCGTTATCGTCTGGCTCAAGACCTGAAAAAAATTGGGTGTAAAGGACTCAGCAAACTACGCTGAGTATGAACGTGTGAAGCCCGCATGTTACCGGGCCACACGACTACTTGGTCGAATATTATTAAGTCATTTTACATGCTATATTAAAGCAGTAAAGCACACATCAGCACATCATGATATCATACACACCCATCGGTAGCATAGCAATATCAGTAAACAACCAAGCACAACTCGCAAGTAGCATCGCAATGTCAATAAGCAACCAAGCACAACTTGCAAGCACATAACTCAGCACAATAACATGCTAATGTAGCAACAACAATCAAGTACATAACACAATGTGTGCGTAGGTATATTATACCGTCGATCCTCACTATGGGATCATTCCAAAGATTACGTATTGTTTTCATTACACATGTTTTCCTTTCTTTTCTTGCACCGAGTCAGGGGATATAGGTTGGATCCCGAGACTTTATAATGTAGGTGCTATTCATTCCTTATTTTCTTAAAGGATCACATTTGTGACTTCTCTTGTTTGCTTGGTCTCATTACACAAGTTTTCCTGTATTCACTGGCACCGAGTCCGGGGATATCGATTAGATCCCGAGACTTCATCATGTAGGTGCTAATCGTTCCTTGTTTCTTTAAGGATTATTTGTGAATTCTTTTATCACCGCACGTTGGAGGACGTCTCCTCCATAGCTAGTCCCCCATTCCCGACACCCAGGGTCGAGAAAGCGGAGTCACCTCTAGACTCCAGGATAAGCTCCACCAATATGTCACTCCCCCATTCCCGACACCCAGGGTCGAGAAAGCGGAGTCACCTCTAGACTCCAGGATGTGCTTCACCAATTGCCAATCCCCCATTCCCGACACCCAGGGTCGAGAAAGCGGAAGTCACCTCTAGACTCCGGGATGTGCTTCACCAAAATATATTCCATCATAGACGGTCGAAGGATCTGATGCAGATACCAACTCCCGATCATCCATACCGCGCGGCCCGAGCTGTTGTCTTCCCGGGTTATTCTCATGCTTCACAGTTGATACTTTTCATTTCATTATCATTATAATCTCGACACCATAGTGGGTGTCATTAGCGGTCCTCTAAAGTTAGAGAGGATTTATCTCTTTGTATAGTTCTTTTGTTTTGTCTACGTGGTTCGTCATGTCTCACCCAAGGAGACTTGCTCTTCATTATGATTAATGAATAGACACCATAGTGGGTGTCATGGTAGTCCTCAATGGATTAGAGAGGAGTTCCCCTTATTGAGTTTTCTTTGTTTTCATAGTTCGTAGTAGTTCTCGTTTAGTTTTCCCTTTATGTAGTTTCTTTGTTTACATAGTTCGTTGAGTCTCATCTCAAAGTTCCATAACGCGAAAGGGACTAAACTACTGTGTGCGCGCAAGTAATATGCCACAACAATATAACAATCATAGGCAAGATAGGCAAGCAATCCAATTTCATGCTTTGATCTTATGTCATTTTCACACACAAGGCACACAGCACGCAAGCCGTGTAACACGGCAACATACGAACCACACATGTCCATACCTGGATCAGAAGCAAGTAGTCTTACACACGGAGTCCTGGTCGGAGTTCGCTACGGCCCTAGCGTTAATTACAAACAATGTGTCAGTTTATCATTTTATGTGACGACACTTTATGTCGTATGTTATTCCCTAGGTATGTTGTTACATACTTGGTTTATATTGACCCTCAGAACTTCACATGCATTAATTCTAGGCTTAACTTACTCCTAGAATATTCACATCTTTGTTTTACATGTTAACTAAGTCCCGTTTCCTTAGTAAATGGTTCAGAGCATTTTAGGTGCTATTTATGTAACAAGTTTATGTAAATAGATATAACTTGTCTTGTATGTATCCCCTCCTTAGCTAAGTAGGTTAGCAATATTTTAACCCTATTATCATAAAATACAGTCCTTGAAATGCTCCTAAACCTACTTATACAGAACACATATATTACCGCAAATTTTGAGAACACAAATGGGTGCATCTTCTTCTTTGTTCCTTCTGTGGGATTATTCAGTAGGTTTATAAGCTTCCAAAAGAGCACAGCAACTTAGATAGGGATATTAGCATCGTTCTGGGTTTGTTTTTACCAATAAGATGTTTATATAGTTTCTGTAGAATAGTTACCCAGAACACTCACCAATGAAAGCTTGAACAGAAACAGCACTGGTGCAGCCCTTATCTTTCTTCTGTCAGCTTGTTAACTTGTTTTCCTAATCTATCCCAAGACACTTCCCTACTTAGTTAAGTGTCCTAGTTCAGTTTTAGATGGGTCTTACACTCTTAGCATCTCTAAAATTCAGCTATACAGAAGCTACCAGTTACCGAGAAATAGGAAACTGGATCAGTGCATTTCTTTTTTTTTTCTTGGTTTTAGCTGGCTAAGTTGACTTCTAGCTTCCCCCAGGTTGTTTCCCCACTAGCTAGGGGTGTTAGCGAGGTTTTGAATTCAAAACAGATCCATCACAACATGGTTTAAACCGCTGAAACTTCATCATACTGAAACTAGAAAACCGAAAAACTGCACAACTGCAAAACTGAAACTATGACTGAGCTTCTATGATTCTGCTTGCTCACGAATCTTGTTTCCAGTTTCCCACATTACTTCCTCATTCATTTAAATGGTTCTCCACGATTCTACTACAAGGCAACCCTAAATCAACATCATTAAGGCCACTAAAACTCCCTATGCAGAACTGATGAAATCTGCAAGACTGAAACAGAGAATCTGTTATGGCTTTACTTACATCTTTCCTTTCTGTTGCTTGGCTTCTGCTGTCTAATCTATCACCTAGTTTCCTCAGTTTTGTTGAGTCACTTAGTTACGTATTTAATTACCGTTTTAATTCTAAACAACCCAAGGCACTAAGTTAGCGCTACCGAAACTTCTTACACCACATGAAATCCTAAAACTCAGAACTGATAAAATGCGAACTCTGCAACAGACACTATGTCTTTATTTCTATCTTTTCCTTATGTTACTTGGCTTGACCTCTAACCCCTCCCTCTTGTTGGGTTACAATTTTCAACTCCAAACAACTTTACTGAGGTTGCAGAATTACCCGTATACTGGAACTAGAAAATCCCTGGAACAGAAAGACAAAACTGAAACACTAAACTGATGCACTTCTTTTCAGTTGTTTCCTTTATGTTCTTTAACCTGGTTTTTATTTCTCCAAATCGCTTACCCATTTAGCCAAAGGCTTTACCAAGATTTTAGACTCGAAACAAACCAGAACAATTGATGACACCTCTGAACTTCTTGGCACAGGACTGAAAAAGAGAACTGTAAACTGAAATCATATCTGTGTACTTCTACTTAAACCTTTCTTTTTAGTCCATTAACTGACTTCTGTTTTTCCCAAAAATGTCTACCCTTTTAGTCAAGAGTTTAAACAGGGTTTTAGGCTTATTGGCAACTCAATGCACTCTTTCAAAACCCTCTGCACAAAGTTACATAAAACTGGAAGGGACAAATGCACAGCAGAAACTGATAACTTCTATTTTGATTTCTTTCTGTTCTTGAACCTGTTTTCTGTTTACCCACATAGCTTCAGTGTTTAATCGAGATTATCACTCCAAGACATCCCAAACCAATCTATTTGATGTTACAGAAATCATCCTCACACAGAAGCTAGGAAACTGAAAAAAAGAAAAACTGAGACAACACGGAAACACTAATTAATATCTTTTCTTCTATTCTTTCTGTGTTCCTCCATCTGACCCCTGATTCCCTCTGGTTATTTAGCACTGGTTACATAGCTTAATAAGGTTTCAACTTTAAGACAACCAAGGCATTAAGCTAACGCTACAGAATCTTTTTACATAAATCTCTGAGGAATGATCTGCACAAAGTCTGAAAAAAAAACTGACACAAGTTTCTCTTCTGTTCTATTAATCTGTTTTCCTAGTTTTATTTACAACTCCTCCTAGTTGTTATACCCACTTAGTTCAAACTCAAAACAACCCATAGCAACGTGGTTATTGTCACTGATATGCCACATACTGAAACAACACAGGCTGAAACACACACCCAAAACTGAAACATGAAACTCCTAACTCTCTTCGGTATTTTCTTGTTTTTGTTTTTAAACACCCCTAGCTTGTTTATACTGAAACAATAAAACGTGAAACTGAAGGAAAAACTGAAACACCTAAATAGCAGGATTTCAGAGTTTGTACAGAAGGTTTAGTTGGTTTACTACCTTGCGGTTCCTTTTTGTTTTGCAGTTGGCTCTTGTAGGTCAATCCTTGGCACAATGTAAACCTTCCTGTTGGTTATGTTTCACGTGAGGAGTTGGCTGGCTTTTGCTCGATGGTCTTCAGGTTCTTCATTTATGGAGTAGTAGGTGTACAAGCACAACACAGGGAAGGAAAAGAAATGGGGGATTAAGACCAGTAGGATCGGTTACAGGAACTTGATGAAACAGAAGGTGGAGAACTGACTGGAAGTTTACCTTGTTACGGTTTGCAATTTTTTGTTCAAACCAGCAAGGGCCTGTTGCTTGTGGTGTGAGATGCACCCTTCACGTCTAAATTTCCAGATGAAGTCATGCCAAGGTCGAAGAGGAATTGAGTTATACAGCAAATAAAATCTTTGGCACAGAAACGGAAATGTTGAGAAGGATCTAACGTTGGTGCTTACCTACTGGAATCAGGAACCAGATTTGTTTACACCAGGACGGACTTTCAGACCAGAATGTTGCAGTTCCTGATGGTTTCTTCTTGGAGGGCAAGCGCAGATAGATAGAGGAGTTAAGTGGTTGATTGAGAGGGAAATGATCCAGGGACAGCTCTTGAACAGAAATGAGCAGGAGAAGCTAAAAGAACAAGAGGTTATTTGCGTGAGAATCAGAGAGTAATGAGGATGATCTCCTGCTTCCTTTTCTTTTTCTTTCTTTTTGGAATTGAAACCCCCAGTTCCAGACTTGCAACAAGGGGATTAAGGGCTTGAGTATGGCGTTTCAAACAGAATCAACCAGAGGAAAAGTTGTACAGAATCTGTGGTTGGTTCACCTTGCTAGTTTTCTGAACTTGTTTTCTCCAGATTTTCAAGACCCATCGTGAATAAAAGAGGAGAATTGTGGAGAGTTCCTGAAGCATCCGTGAGCATGCAGGGGGAAGGGACACGGGTGTTGAGTATGATGTTTTTATTTAGTGTCTTGGATTCACAAGGAAGTGGTGTGGAAGTTTGAACCCACCAGCTCTGATGCGTGACAGTGTGCACCAGGCTCTGCCTTTGATGTGCATGCTGTTTGGGTTATTTTTCTCTGAAGACAAAGATGCAGTCAACAGAATTCAAGAGAGACCGTGGGTCTGTGTGGTCTGGTTTTTCTCTTGGTTTAGGTGACGTTACAATAAGAAATGTGGCTCTCACATTACTAAGGGGTAGTGGCGCTAAGTTTCAGGGCTTGAAGAACGATATTGCTCCAGATTCTGTTGTCTGTTCACCCAGATTTCGAGGTGTGGAAGTTTGCAGTAACCTGATGCGCATGGGGTTGTTTGCTGGCCCATGCTATGCTTGTGGTCTGTTGTTAAATTTTCTGTTGTTCGATCAAGTACGATAGTGGCATAAATGGATCAGTTTGGTTCGTTGCCCAGTCTCTCTTTTATTTATTATTTTTTTTCATTTACAGTGATAGTTGCGGTACTAGTATCATTAGATTAGTATCGGTTACTGAATTTGAGCGTAGCTCGACCGGTTAAAGCATTCACAAGGTATATGAGAGGTCTTGGGTTTAACCTCAACGGGAGCGTCTTTGCTCCTTTTTTTTTTATTTGTATAAGCTATGTACATGTTTATTTACATATCTATAAGCGACTATATAATATGTCGCGTTATTAATTTTATACGGCGCTAGTCATTTATCCGTACATGTATGTTTATATACGCCCCCTTTCTATTTCGTCGCATTTTAGTTATATGTGACTATGCGACATTATTATTTATCATATACGACGTTGTAATGTTGTAACGTTTCGTATATGTATTTTTATAAACGTACATATGTAAGTACGTGACTGTATTAATACATAACGTTACATGTATATACCAAATTTAATTGTTCGTAATTTATTATATGTCCGGCTTATGAAACGTGACCGGATAATCTCCTCGCGTTTATGATTTTATGTGTTTAAATATTCAGGGGTGTTTCATGCATATTGATAGATTGTTAGAGACGACACGAGGAGCATCGGATCTAGCTGAATCATACTCCACCGTAATACTTTCAGGGTGAACGGTATGTTATTTATGTGGCTTGATTGTCTCTGAGGATTTCCTCAGTTCAGACATTGTGTGAAAATCTGTGATAAGATTGAATGTCTGCTTATGTGAATTAATATGCTTGAGTTGTGTATTAATGCTGCTTTATTATTACTGTTGTGCGATAACAGTACCGTTCGTATATATGAACATATTATAAAACGAACTAGCGGCAATGATGCTATCTTATATGTGTAATATAAGGAACGTAAGTAAAACGTTGTAGCATTAGGATAATAAGATATATAAAATATCTGAGACTTATATACGGAGCATTGGCCTCTTTAACGCCGCTCTCGTATCTAGCACTGGATCCCGAGTCGACATACTCAGGATTGGACTACGACCTTGGTCTGCTGTGTTAGAAAAAAAAAGAATAGTAAAGCGATACGATGGTATAGATAAGTTTATCAAGGATGTGGCTCTTGCTGTGAACTGTGATCCATTAACGATACTAGGACACCGTGTGGTAGCCGTAAGTATCTGGATAAATTTCCAACGAACTACAGATTGTTCGTAGGACGGAGACTCTACCGTTGGAGTGGCTATTGCCGTGGGTGACCCGCCATAAGAGATGGGTAACTTAGAGACACGTCGTTCTAACGAGACGTTGTCATTAGACATGACTGAACAATTACGAACGACTATATTAACTCGTACATTAGGCGAACATTATTTGGGCTTGCGTGCCAAAGACGAGAGTTCATACTCGTTTATAATTCTCGTTACTTCGCCTTGTTGTTCATTGGTTGTGCTTTGTGGTTATGTGTGGTATGTTGGTGGATTTGTTTGAACGAGCCATTGTGCTCATATTGTGTGTTGTGAACTGGTTGTGTCGAGTCACCGTACTCATGTGTGGATTGTGGTTGGGTGTCTAGTCGAGTGAGTCGCTGAACTCAATTATGAATTATTAAGTGTTTGTTGGAATGGAGTCTCTGTACTCATATAAGCGCTATAAACGCTTTCAGTGGTTTATTACGATGCGATGTGTGAAGCCGGGGGCTTGTTTGTTATTTGCGATTACTGCAATATATATTATTGTTTTACAGTTTCAACATTGAACTATTTGTATGGAAACGAATTGCATACTCTCGACCAAATAACTGAATGGTCCGAGGGTGCATGACAGTCAGGTAATAACATACTCAGCAGGGGCTGATTCCATACCACAAACTACCATTTTTACAGGTATGCAACTTCCGGTGTCGGCAAAGAGAGTGACGCGCTGGGTAGTTTGATTACAGTTATTTAAACATGCACTGTTGCATTTTAATACGAACCTAGAAACATGTATAGGTTTTGGATACGTAGAAAGCTCACTGTGAATGTATTTTATATTGGTTTTGGGAGTTTAGATCTATCTCTTGTTGTCACTGCGAGAAAATGTTTCGTATTTAAGAGCTTATCAGGAAGCACGTTATTACTCGCATGGGCGAGCAAGAACGGTGACCAGTAGTCAATTGTTGAGATTCCCGCTGCGATTATATTGTTAAGTAAGATGATTAGGAGCCGAATAGAGTAGGGGTGTTACACAAATCGTGACGGGCAGACCATCTTCCCCAATTTTCTTGCGGCGCCTGCAAACACATCTATCTACCCCATCAACGATATCAGGCGCCGACAGTCCTTAAATCCCTCACGCGTTGTCCAGTTCTGTCTTCATCCTCATCCTTTGTTCTATATAAACCACTGCTACTTCATCAGAAGAAAGGCGCACGTTGGTTCACACAACTCAACTCTCTGAAAAACTCACGTTCACTTCCAAATCACACTTCCTCCACAAAATTCCATTCTCCTCCATACAGCCCGTGTGAATGCAGAGAGTTCTTTCTTTTCTTTAACTGTACTCTGTTATAATGTCTATCGTGCTTACAACGTCTGTTTGTATAATTATGTGTGAGTAATAACCTTAGCCTTCCGAGTTGGGAAGTAATTCTATTTTATTAAATCGTGTAACGTAGACTTTCTAATATAATCTGTTCAAGCAATATTTTGATTCTCGTCCTTAATGCGCTTTAATCTTCAGGCCAATTATTAAAGTGATATTTGTAGTTTCTTGTTAAAATGCAGTGCTGAGACAAGATTCTAGACAAAAGAAGTCAAAACGGGTTAACGACTAGAAGCGAGTTTTCGCCTATAGGTTAATCTGTCTCCAATAGGAATTGCTAATAATGTGATTAATTTATAATAACTTGAGCAAGGATTGCGCTTGTTGTTTAAATTAATCAGGGTTTATTGCACAGGGAATGGTCAATAAACTAATTAAGATTCTTGAGTTTATCGCTAAAATGGTGAAAGTTTACAGTAATATAATTGAGTAAAATAGGTGAGCAGAACAACCCAGGGTGCTTTCTTAAAAACAAAAGAGTTTTATAACTGCTATTATTATTCTGTTTTGATTAACTGTTCTTTTTACTGTTTTTTTTACGTCAAGTGTTAAACCACAATCTCCCTTAAAAAAGTGATAAGTTTCTATTCAACAGTCTAATTAGAATTCTCAGTTAATTTACTCTATCAGTTAAACCACAGCAAGGTCCCCAAGAGTTCGACACCCCACAATTCCACTATTCCACAAAACAATAGGTACACTGCCTAAGTGGTAGAAGTAGTCACATATTTCTTCAAACAAGTTTTTGGCGCCGTTGCCGGGGACCTCCGGCACGGTTAATTGATAGTTTTCAATTTTATTGAGTTTTCTGTTTAGCTTTTACTACTCTGCAATTTTAGTTTCTATTTTTGTTATTTAATCTTTCTAACAATTTAAATATCGTATTACTTACAGTCATTTATTTTTCCAGTTATTTAAGTTTCCATTGTCCTTAAAATTCAGTAATCTAACATTTAAATTTCAGTAATCTAACTTTTAATTTTTGTCATCTAACTACTAACATTTAATTTCTGTCATTCAATTTCAGTAAACTAACTTTTAAATTTCAGTAAACTAATTCCTAACATTTAAATTTTCAGCAATCTAACTACTAACATTTAAATTTCTAGTAAACTAATTTATAACATTTAATTTTCAGTCATTTAATGTAACACCCCCGAATAAACATCCAGTAGTACAAACAAGCTCCTAGCCTTAATACAAAACAACTATGCAGTGGATTCTCAACATCATCCGGGTGTCACAGATTCCAACCACCCACGTGGTTGACAGACCACGTTACCAACATCAAGTTACGGTCTGCATGACTGGAAACAACTCTCCACCAAAACTCATATACAATACAAGATACAATTCCAAATACCGAGTGTCTACGATATAGTTACTAAATCATAAATCAAAAAGTACAACCCGGGTTTAGTAACAACCCATATACTAACATGCTATTCCAAACTCAGAAGTCATGCCCAGATAGACTACCCCCATGATAGCCATCTCGCCTACGCTCCGTTGTCACCCAGCTCAATACCTGTAAAAATTGGGTTGTAAAGGACTCAACAAACTACGCTGAGTATGAACGTGTGTAGCCCGTATGTTGCCGGGCCACACGACTACTTGGTCGAATATTATTAAGTCAATTTACATGCTATAATAAAGTAGTAAAACACACCACAGTACATCATAGTATCATACACACTTAAAGGTAGCAGAACATTAGCAACAACAACCACGCACAACAAGCTGCTACTATCACAACATCAAACATGTACATAATAAAACGTGTGCATAGGTATGTAATATCCATGATCCTCACTATGGGATCGTACGAGTGTTGTGTGTTTTCATTTCTTTTCTCTTGTTCCGTTAAAGTGTATTTTCTTTCTCTTTCCTTGCACCAGGTCTGGGGATGTAATTTAGATCCCGTGACCATCTCATGTAGGTGCTAATCTTTCCTTGTTTCTTTAAGGGTTTTTTGTGAATTCTCTTATCACCACCATTTGGGGAACGTCTTCTTCATAGCTAATCCTCCATTCCCGGAAAGCTCTCTCTCTCTGTCATTTTTAAATGTTACGAGCCACTACCCCGGATACCAAGGGTCCGTCTCCCTATTCCTTTTCAATGTTACAAGCCTCTGCTCCGGATACAAAGGGTCTGTCTCCTTATGCCTTCCAATGTTCTGGTCTCTACCCCGGATACAAACGGTCCGTCTCCCTATTCCTTTTCAATGTTACTAGCCTCTGCCCTGGATACAAAGGGTCTGTCTCCCTATTCCTTTTCAATGTTACTAGCCTCTGCCCCGGATACAAAGGGTCCGTCTCCCTATGCCTTTTAATGTTACTGGTCTCTACCCCGGATACAAAGGGTCCGTCTCCCTATTCCTTTTAATATTATTGGTCTCGACCCCGGATACAAAGGGTCCGTCTCCCTATTCCTTTTAATATTATTGGTCTCGACCCCAGATACAAAGGGTCCGTCTCCCTATTCATTTTTAACGAGTATTGACTTATCATTATCATTGATAGTTCGACACCATAGTGCGCGTCATTAGAGGTCCTCTAGAGTTAAGAGGAGTTCTCCCTTTACGTAGCTCCTCTGTTTGTTTACAAAGTTCATTGTGTTTCATCTCAAGGTTTCATCAACGAGAAGGGACTACACTACTGTGTGCGCGCAAGCAATATGCACAATAATAGCAAGCGGTTAAGCAAGGAAAATAAGTAATCCATTCACATGCTTTACACAAGCTCACAACAGGCAAATACGCACGGTAAAACAGACATTCGTTTTCATGCATTAGTCTTGTGGTCATAGTCAAACAAGGCACACAACACACAAGCCGTGTAACACGGCAACATACGAACCACACATGTCCATACCTTATTCAGAAGCACGTGTCGTCTCACACACGGGGTCCGATTGGCATTTGTTACGGCCCTAACGTTGATTAGAAATAACGTGTCAGTTCATGATTTCATGTGATGACATTTTTCTAGTTTATCTCATTTATACCGGGGGTTATTCCTTAGGTGGGTCATTGAACGTACAGTTTATCCTAAACTTTAGAACTTCCCAAGCACCCACCTTAGGTTAATATATAACTTCTAGGATGTTTACTCTTATTCTAGAGTATTTTTAAACACCAATATGTAACAAGCTTATCTAAGATGAACTTAACTTGGCTAGAGTGTATTCCCTCCTTAGCTAACTAGGTTATCAATGTTTTAAACCTAGAATCACAATAATATAGTCTTTGAAGTACCCCTAAAACCCATTTATACAGGAGTCCCAAAATTTGTAAACTGCCACATAGTTTCGGTATTGAATCACACTGAACCTCTCCTCTAATGTATCTACGGTGGCTTACTTTATCCCAAAATGTTCCACCAACTAATTAGGTATATTAGTACTGGTTTGGGTTCATTATCAAACTAAAATCACCCTTATAATGCCCCAGTAATCTAGGTATACAGAAACTATAATATTAATGAGAATCTGAAACCATAATCTAAATGTTCCTTCTTTTTTCCTGTTTTTCTTGAGTTGAACTGATGTTTCACTCTTTCCCACAGTATTACCCAACTAGATATAGGTGTTAATAATGTTTTAAACTCAAACCCAACTCAAAACAACATTGATACAACTCTGGAAGTTCATTATACAGAGAGCAGAAACTGAAACAACAGGTTGTGTAATCTCTTCTTTACTTACTACTTAAACGATCAAACTGACTTCTAACCTTTCCCCAAAATGTCTATGACTTACTTAAGTGTATTAGATATGTTCTAGGTTCATTTACCATTCAATACAACCCTGTAAGCCCTCTGTAATGGGGTTACACAGAGAAGAATCTCCAGAAACAAAACATTAACTGAAATATTACATCCTGATATCTTTTCTTTTATTTCTTCTGTCAGCTCACGAATTTGTTTTTCATTTCTTCCTTCTTTTTTTTTGTATAAGCCATACACATGTCTATTTATATTTATATGTAAGACTATATATTATATCGTGTTATTATTATTTTTTTGTTACGAAGTTACGCGACGTTATTATTACTTATTACAACGTTACAATATCGTAACGTTACGTACATGTATAAGTACGTGACTATATTATTATGTAACGTCGTCACGCTTCCGGACACGTATACACTAAATTTAATTGTTCACACATTGTTTTATGTCCGACTTATATAACGTGTTATTTTCGGATAATCCCGTCGCGTTTTAGTTGTATGATCATAAAGGTTACTCATAATTAAATTTAACCTTCACGAATTTGGACTGTTAATTATTCGGGGTATTTCAGCCTACCCCCCTTAAAGGAACTTCGTCCCGAAGTTGTTACTTCCTTAACTGATGTTTTCCATTCCTGTTAATCCTAGGGATCAAGTCCCGCATTCATTCACGATAACCAAAGGATTAAGTCTCCTATATTATAATTCTCAGCGCTTATACGCACTATGCCGCCCTAGTGGCTTCACACACAAATTCTCATAGCAATGTATATATAACACGCTGAGGTGTAAATCACAGGTACACAACATTCATTCATTCATACAATGCAATACATACACAATTCTGCGCAATTCATACACACCGACCTACCAACCAACACGTGGTTGTAGGAATACACATAGTGAAAGGATCAGGTCCCAAATTCGTTCTCTCTAACCCAGGGATCATGTCCCGCAAATTCCACAGTTCTATTTCAACATTGGTGCTTATAAGCACTACGCCACATTTGTGGCTTCACCCAGTTATCAATAATATTTCGATGTACCAATAATATTTATGTACTACACTCATATCAACCAGGTGAACAAGTCATTCATTCATGACTTCCATGCATTCAAACCAATCCACACACAGTTCACAAACATAGCAACCAAAACAACACCACAAAACGAGCAATAACCCAGTTGAAACGCAACACGCCTACCCCCCTTAAAAATGGATTACGCCCACGTAATCCCTATTATACCCTCCTAGAGCCTTGGTTCAAGATGTTTAATTCTCATTGAGCATTCTAGTTCCTATGCAATGTACCCCACAATATATTCTCATCAAAGGTCTTGACCATGTTAAGGGTTTAATTTCTGTATTAAAAGACTCTTATCGGTATCCGTACCGATCTAGAAATGGATTCGGGTTTAGGCTCTCTAGGTTTAAGGTATTGGTCGATAGATCACTTGTTATTCCACAGGATAATGGGGGATACGGTCCACCAGCTTCTGCTGTGCTACTCTGATTACCTTCAGGTTTAGTTACCCCTTTCTGAACTCAGGAGGCCTTCTAGGCTTATATTGATATATTCTCTGTAGTAACGATTTAGTTCTTATTATTTCTCAATGTTATAATCATGTCATTGTTATAACAACATGGTTATTTTATATAGCCGATCGTAATTGTACGTCGACGGTTAGTTTACTCTCCTGGCATTTTTACTTATTTTATAGCTTTATTTGTACCGCCAACTTAGACTTTTCTTCGTCTTTAGGTAACCTTTATTTCTCAGTCCAATTATGGCATTGACACTGCTGGTTGACTTCAATTAGTTTCAGTCAGAAGGTTACCGAATTATATGTGTAAGAAGTTCCTATGATTGTAAACTGGTTGACTACTACCGGTTACATATTGCACTTGATTGCGATAGTATTTATTTTATATGGTAACTTTTAGGTTATTAGTAACCCCACATCATCTCAACTCTTCACATAATTGTGTACCCATGTGTTTACCCTCAAAGTTTCGAATTATGTATCAATGGATTTTACAAGCTCGTATTATCCACATCAACCTCGCTTTCTTGGTAATTTCTTAATCTTGACTTTTAATATTTCCACCGATCTGTAGTTCATGTGTCCACTTGTAGGAGGTTTCGAGAATCATCCAACACTAACGCGATCAACATATGGGTCGGACTTCCTTTTCACCCCAATTTGTGCGTAGTGTCCCTTGACCTGGCCAAGGTCAAGTTCAACTTCGCACGTCCGATTTAAACGATCAAACAATTATTTACATTTGAATTCTTATCCCACTCGTTTCTAGTCCTCTGGCAATCAATTCATTGATTAGTGTCACCATCTAAGCCTTTAGATTAATCGTTCAATTCTTTAACTGTACATACCTCTAGGTGTGTACATACATAAATATATATTCGTTCATCCATGTATATATCTATTCCCATGAATTAAATGATATATTAGTACATATCTTTATATCTTCCTGATCTTCTAAGTTCTTTTTATAAACTGTGTATATAAAATTCTCGTACTGTATGTACATATACATGTTCCTTCACGT
Source organism: Limonium bicolor (assembly GCA_023374045.1). Lineage (NCBI taxonomy): Eukaryota > Viridiplantae > Streptophyta > Magnoliopsida > Caryophyllales > Plumbaginaceae > Limonium > Limonium bicolor. Next base: position 286,050,245 of record CM041778.1, read on the forward strand.
ATACATGTAAGCTCATAAATTTTTGTGTTAGCCAACGGGATATACGATTGTATACTTCCATGTTCTCACATTATTACTATTTCCTCGACGCTTACAATTTATCTTAGCTCATCAATTGATTTTGTTGACAATTCCCAACTTCCAATACTCAATTATTCATAATATTCGATCGAGTTGGGACTATTCTTCGTTGGAGCGCCTAGTTAATTTGGCTGGTTTCATCTTGTTTGGCCGTTTAGGGCTTTTTCGATCCGACTTCATATTACCCATTTTTAGTTCTCTGATTGGACTATCTATAAGGTCCAATTCTATAGTATATATATGATATATATAATATATATATATATATATATATCTATATATAATATTTGTCTATAATCTTGTTAAATTTAATTTGTTGTTCGGATTCCTCTTTTAATCTTTTCTGGGTCATGTAACCCTTCTGTTACCTCTTCATAATTATTTCTTGTGTGTATCCACCAAACTAGTGGCAAGTATTCAGGAATTATCACCACTAAGATCCCAATATTTACTTTCGGTTGTTAAGTTATAACATTAATCTAAGTCGGGTGCGATTGATTTACTAGTCACGACGTTCTTTAATTGAACCTCATTTTCTCCTTGAGTTTAATTAATATCTCTTCTTTCTTGATATATCCTATTTAGGGTTCCTTAGTATGTAGTGTGTTTGAAAGGATTATTCCTTAATAGTGGCATTATACATTTCCCTTTAGATATCTTCATGGGAGATCACATTTCTGGGGTGATGTTGGATAGTGCAGTAATGTCGTGTATTGGAGCAGTTGGTACACTGGTTTTTACGTTGCATTGGGTACCATTGTTTGTACCAACTTTATTTACTTGATTACTGTTGTTTCGGATCATGTTCCTTTATTTCGTTATTTCAGGGGAGGTTTACTGGCATTAATCCCCTCTAGTACATGGATTGCATAATTTATTTCCATAGCACTCTTATCCATACTTAACCATTTCACCTTAATTAATTCCTTAGCCAAGCTTCATTTACTTCTTTATTTTTAGGGTATTCCGGTCCTTTTTGCTTGTGAGGTAGGGTCCTATCAACTGCTAAGCATGTCGACCCAAGTTGTCGCTAAAATTGGTCCCTATACGGGTATTATCCTTTGGCAACGTCTATTGTATAGTATAGTCTTTTCTTCTCGGGTTGATAGTATAACATTAAGTAGATGCCAGATCGGGTTTCCCCGAGTAAGATGAGGCTTTCTACCTCTCTGGCATTCTTTCTCTGAATCTAAGAGACAATTAAGGATGTGAAGGTTGGGTGTAGGTGTTTGTTAGGCATCCAGTATTACTGGGGAAGAACCCTAACTAACGCGCCTCACGTACTACCCCAACCCTTAACTCACTGTCGGAGTTCCTAATTCCAGGTTTTCCTATACTCGGTACTTCTCCGTTCCAGTCATCAGAGCGTAACTATGCTCTGATACCACTTTCTGTAACACCCCCGAATAAACATCCTGTAGTACAAACAAGCTCCTAGCCTTAATACAAAACAACTATGCAGCGGATTCTCAACATCATCCGGGTGTCACAGACGCCAACCACCCACGTGGTTGACAGACCACGTTACCAACATCAAGTTACGGTCTGCATGACTGGAAACAGCTCTCCACCAAAACTCATATACAATACAAGATACAATTCCAAATACCGAGTGTCTACGATATAGTTACTAAATCATAAATCAAAAAGTACAACCCGGGTTTAGTAACAACCCATACACTAACATGCTATTCCAAACTCAGAAGTCATGCCCAGATAGACTACCCCCATGATAGCCATCCCGCCTACGCTCCGTTGTCACCCAGCTCAATACCTGTACAAATTGGGTTGTAAAGGACTCAGCAAACTACGCTGAGTATGAACGTGTGTAGCCCGTATGTTGCCGGGCCACACGACTACTTGGTCAAATATTATTAAGTCAATTTACATGCTATAATAAAGCAGTAAAACACACCACAGTACATCATAGTATCATACACACTTAAAGGTAGCAGAACATTAGCAACAACAACCACGCACAACAAGCTGCTAGTATCACAACAGCAAACATGTACATAATAAAACGTGTGCATAGGTATGTAATACCCATGATCCTCTATGGGATCGTACGAGCGTTGTGTGTTTTCATTTCTTTTCTCTTGTTCCCTTAAAGTGTATTTTCTTTCTCTTTCCTTGCACCAGGTCTGGGGATGTAATTTAGATCCCGTGACCATCTCATGTAGGAGCTAATCTTTCCTTGTTTCTTTAAGGGTTATTTGTGAATTCTCTTATCACCACCATTTGGGGAACGTCTTCTTCATAGCTAATCCTCCATTCCCGGATAGCTCTCTCTCTCTCTGTCATTTTTAAATGTTACGAGCCACTGCCCCGGATACCAAGGGTCCGTCTCCCTATTCATTTTCAATGTTATAAGCCTCTGCTCCGGATACAAAGGGTCCGTCTCCCTATGCCTTCCAATGTTCTGGTCTCTACCCCGGATACAAAGGGTCCGTCTCCCTATTCCTTTTCAATGTTACTAGCCTCTGCCCCGGATAAAAAGGGCCCGTCTCCCTATTCCTTTCAATGTTACTAGCCTCTACCCGGATACAAAGGGTCCGTCTCCCTAGCCTTTAATGTTACTGGTCTCTACCCCGGATACAAAGGGTCCGTCTTCCTATTCCTTTTAATATTATTGGTCTCAACCCCGGATACAAAGGGTCCGTCTCCCTATTCATTTTTAACGAGTATTGACTTATCATTATCATTGATAGTTCGACACCATAGTGGGCGTCATTAGAGGTCCTCTAGAGTTAAGAGGAGTTCTCCCTTTACGTAGCTCCTCTGTTTGTTTATGAAGTTCATTGTGTTTCATCTCAAGGTTTCATCAACGAGAAGGGACTACACTACTGTGTGCGCGCAAGCAATATGCACAATAATAGCAAGCGGTTAAGCAAGGAAAATAAGCAATCCATTCACTTGCTTTACACAAGCTCACAACAGGCAAATACGCACGGTAAAACAAACATTCGTTTTCATGCATTAGTCTTGTGGTCATAGTTAAACAAGGCACACAGCACACAAGCCGTGTAACACAGCAACATACGAACCACACATGTCCATACCTTATTCAGAAGCACGTGTCGTCTCACACACGGGGTCCCGATTGACGTTCGTTACGGCCCTAACGTTGATTAGAAATAACGTGTCAGTTCATGATTTCATGTGATGACATTTTTCTAGTTGATCTCATTTATACCGGGGGTTATTCCTTAGGTGGGTCATTGAACGTACAGTTTATCCTAAGCTTTAGAACTTCCCAAGCACCCACCTTAGGTTAATATTTAACTTCTAGGATGTTTACTCTTATTCTAGAGTATTTTTAAACACCAATATGTAACAAGCTTATCTAAGATGAACTTAACTTGGCTATAGTGTATTCCCTCCTTAGCTAACTAGGTTATCAATGTTTTAAACCTAGCATCACAATAATATAGTCTTTGAAGTACCCCCAAAACTCATTTATACAGGAGTCCCAAAATTTGTAAACTGCCACATAGTTTTGGTATTGAATCGCACTGAACCTCTCCTCTAATGTATCAACGGTGGCTTACTTTATCCCAAAATGTTCCACCAACTAATTAGGTATATTAGTACTGGTTTGGGTTCATTATCAAACTAAAATCACCCTTATAATGCCCCAGTAATCTAGGTATACCGAAACTATAATATTAATGAGAATCTGAAACCACAATCTAAATGTTCCTTCTTGTTTCCTGTTTTTCTTGAGTTGAACTGATGTTTCACTCTTTCCCACAATATTACCCAACTAGATATAGGTGTTAATAATGTTTTAAACTCAAACCCTACTCAAAAAAACATTGATACAACTCTGGAAGTTCATTATACAAAGAGCAGAAACTGAAAGAGAAACTAAAACAACAGGTTGTGTAATCTCTTCTTCACTTACTACTTAAACGATCAAACTGACTTCTAACCTTTCCCCAAAATGTCTATGACTTACTTATGTGTATTAGATATGTTCTAGGTCCATTTACCATTCAATACAACCCTGTAAGCCCTCTGTAATGGGGTTACACAAAGAAGAATCTCCAGAAACAAAACATTAACTGAAATATTACATCCTGCTATCTTTTCTTTTATTTCTTCTGTCAGCTCACGAATTTGTTTTTCATTTCTTCCTTCTTTTTTTTTGTATAAGCCATACACATGTCTATTTATATTTATATGTAAGACTATATATTATATCGTGTTATTATTATTTTTTGGTTACGAAGTTACGCGACGTTATTATTACTTATTACAACGTTACAATATCGTAACGTTACATACATGTATAAGTACGTGACTATATTATTATGTAACGTCGTCACACTTCCGGACACGTATACACTAAATTTAATTGTTCACACATTGTTTTATGTCCGACTTATATAACGTGTTATTTTCGGATAATCCCGTCGCGTTTTAGTTGTATGATCATAAAGGTTACTCATAATTAAATTTAACCTTCACGAATTTGGACTGTTAATTATTCGGGGTATTTCATTTAATTTTCAGTCAGTTAAATTCCGTCATTTAAATTCAGTTCTTTATATTATTGTCATTTCAATTCCCCTGTCATTTAATTCCCTTGTCATTTAATTTTCAGTTAGTTAAATTTCAGCAATTTAATTCTGTCTTTATTTTATTTTAGTTTTTAGTTAAACTACATTTATTTTTGTTCCTTTTTGTTCATTTAGTTTCGCTTTATTTACTCTCAAAAAAATATAGTTCTTTGTTTTATTAATTACTTCTTTCTAATTTTGTTATTTAATTTTTTGTAGTTTATCTCTACTTGTCAATTATTACTTTTATTTTCTTTAGCTGTTTTCCATTCTTCAAACTGCATTTTATTTCTATATATGCGTCGAACTCGATCTGCAGGTAGTCCTCAAAACGATCTTGAACCTGAGATTGAAAGATTTCTCCACAGACAAAGACGACAACAACGTATTGAGATGACAACTTGTCAAACTCTCTGCGAGTACCAGTAACCGTCAGTTGAAGGGAGGCCTTCTGCTATTGTCCTTCCTCAAGTTACACAGGCTGAACTGGATGCCTGGCAATTTAAAACAAGTTTCATCACCACACTCTACCACTAGGGCCAATACAGCGGGCTGGATTCAGATGATGCTCCACACCATATATCTGCATTTCTTGATTTCTGTAACACTTTCAATAAAACAGGAAATCTAAATGAGCGCATCCGTTTGCAATTGTTCCCCTATTCTCTAAAAGATGGCGCCTCCAGGTGGCTGAGAAGTTTACAACCCAGCAGCATCCACAGTTGGGTCGAATTAGCAAACAAATTTCTAGCGAAATACTATCCCCCATCCAAAACAAGAGAGAAAATTGCTGAGATCACAAACTTCTATCAAGAACCAGGCGAGTCTCTTTATGATTCGTGGGATAGATTCAAAGAATTACAGATATTATGCCCACATCACGGTATGAGTAGCCAGGAACTTGTGCTATCATTATTTAGAGGTTTAAATGATTCTAACAAATTGTTACTAAGTTCCTCGTCTGGAGGAAATTTTATGAAATTGACCGGAGAAGAAGCAGTTGAACTACTAGATACGATGACCACCAGCACCAGACAATGGTGTAAAAACAAGGGAAGAGGCGAAGCCAATAAAGAAACCGGCATCTACAGTATTCCCCCGCAGGATCACGTATCTGCTCAACTAGCTGCACTCACAAAAGTTGTGGAGAAACTAACGCTAAATTAACCACAACAAAAAGATGTAAAGACAGTGGCCACTTCCTCATATCCGACTCCCTGTTGCTAAAATTGTGGAGGAGCTCATGAAACCCCAGACTGCGATGGTACAGGTTTCAACAGGACCCTTGAGGAGGTAAGTTTGATTAACAACAGACCAACGAATCCTTATCCGAACTCTTACAACTAGAACAATTGGAGGAGCAATCAACAACCATGGAGGAATTATGATCCATAGACGAGTAAACAAGAATTCAACCAAAACCGACAACCGCAATACAACCGACAACAGGAGCAGCCAACCAACTCACAGGGAGATATGGGCGAACTGAAAGGCATGATGAATCAGCTTCTAAAACAAGGTCAGGCGATAAATTCAAATTTTTCTGAGATAGAAGCCAAAGTTGCTGATCAGGCTACTATAAACACAAATTTAGAGAGACAGATAGGTCAGATTTCCCACAGTTGGCTCAAAGACCAACAGGGTCACTCCCGAGCCAGACTGATCCAAACCCCAGGGAGCATGCAAAATCAATTACCCTGAGAAGCGGGAAAGTGCTGGTATCCGATACCCCTGAAGCTGAGAAGAAATCTGATGAACAAAGATCTGACAAGAAGACGTAACAATTCCCAAGGAGAAGGAGTCTCCTACATCCCTTACTATTAAACCGTCATAGGTTTCATATGATATTCCAATCCCATTTCCTGATAGATTAAAGAAAAAGAATTTGGATGACCAATTTGGAAAATTTCTTAACATTTTTAAGAAATTAACTATTAATATTCCTTTTTCTGATGCCTTAACACAAATGCCTATTTATGCAAAATTTATGAAAGATATCTTGTCTAACAGGCGATCTTTACAGAAAATGACACGGTGAAATTAACCGAAAGAGTATCTGCAGTACTCTTAAAGAAGCTACCACCGAAGTTGGGAGATCCAGGTCTCCCCATCATTCCCTGCGCGATTGAAGACATAAATTGTGGTAACGGGTTATGCGATTTAGGAGCCAGTATAACTTAATGCCTTATCTATCTTTAAGAAATTGGTATAGGTCAATGCTCTCCTACTCCTGTGCAGCTACAACTACTGATGATCGTTCCATAATTCACCCTAAAGGAAAGTTGAAGATTTAGTGGTTCTGTTGGCAAATTTATTTTCCCTACTGATTTCATAGTTATTGACATTGAGGAAGATAAAGATGTTCCACTAATCCTAGGTAGACCTTTTATGAGAACTGCAAGAACTTTAATTTGATGTTGAAGGAGGTAAAATAATTTTAAGACTTCATGATGACAGGTAGTTTTTGACATGACCCACACATGAAGCGTCCTTCTGATACACAAATCTGTTTTTCGATTGACACTGTTGACTCTTTAGTACAGGAGACGTTCCTCAGCAAAGATGAAGAAACGATTTTGGAAAATGCCTTATGGCATCTTGCGAAGCTGATGACGAAAATCCTGATATTGCTCTCATGGCTGAAGAGTTAAACAAGCATAAGCCATGCTTCCGTTCCTACCAACAAAGATTCGAGCCAGTAGAAAGAAACACAGACAGACCAAAGCCATCCATCGAAAAAGCACCTACAGTCGAAATGAAACCTCTTCCCCCTCATTTAAAATACGCTTTTCTAAAAGAGCCATCTGATCTACTAGTTATTATCTCATCTAAATTATCAGATGTGCAGGAGAAGCAACTTTTAGGGGTGCTACGCAAACATACAACCGCTATCGGTTGGTCGATAGCGGATATCAAAGGAATAAGCCCATATCTGTGCTCGCATCGAATATATATGGAAGATGATTTCAGGGCATTAGCACAACCACAGAGGCGTCTCAACCCCGTTCTAAAAGAGGTGGTAAAAAAAGAGGTAATTAAACTACTTGACGCTGGAATTATTTATCCAATTTCAGATAGCAAGTGGGTAAGCCCAGTGCAGGTGGTACCAAAAAAGGGCGGAATAACTGTAGTTCCTAACGAGAAAGGTGAATTGATTCCTCAACGCACTACTACCGGTTGGAGAGTTTGTATAGACTACAGGAAATTGAATACTGCCACACGTAAGGATCATTTTCCCTTGCCCTTTATTGACCAAATGCTAGAAAGGTTAGCAGGTCAGGACTACTATTGTTTTCTAGATGGCTATTCAGGATACTTTCAGATCCCAATTGCTCCAGAAGATCAGGATAAAACTACTTTTACCTGTCCTTATGGAACATATTGTTATAAAAGAATGCCGTTCGGATTATGTAATGCACCAGCTACTTTTCAACGGTGCATGATGGCTATTTTCTCTGACTACATTGAAAAATGTATAGAAGTCTTTATGGATGACTTCTCTGTCTTTGGTTCGACATTTGACACTTGCCTGGAGAATCTCGATCTTATTTTGGCCAGGTGTGAAGACACAAATCTAGTCTTGAACTGGGAAAAATGTCACTTCATGGTTCGAGAAGGGATCGTGCTAGGACATAACGTGTCTTCCAAAGGTATTGAGGTGGATCGCGCTAAAATTGAGGTAATAGAAAAACTCCCACCTCCTACTACTGTAAGAGGTATCCAAAGTTTTCTTGGACATGCTGGTTTTTACAGAAGATTCATTAAAAACTTTTTCAAGATTTCAAAGCCTCTCTGTACTTCATTGACAAAAGATGCTAAATTTCATTTTTCTGATGAATGTTTAGCAGCTTTTAATTTGTTAAAAGAAAAACTTGTCTCTGCTCCTATTGTGGTATCACCCGACTGGTCCCAACCTTTTGAAATCATGTGTGACGCTAGTGATTATGCGGTGGGTGCTGTTCTGTGCCAAAAAATGGATAAAGTTCTGAGAGTCATTTATTATGCAAGTCGTACTCTAAATGATGCTCAGAAAAATTATGCCACCACCGAAAAAGAATTGCCGGTAGTCGTCTTTGCTTTGGATAAATTCCGTCCATATTTATTGGGTAGTAAGGTTATTATTCATACTGACCATTCAACCCTCAAGTATTTATTTGCCAAGGAAGATGCAAAGCCCTGGTTGATAAGATGGATACTTCTCTTACAAGAATTCGACATAGAGATAAGAGATAAGAGAGGTATCCAGAATGTCGTGGCTGACCGCTTGTCAAGGATGGAGGGACCAGAAGACGAAAGACACATCAATGAGTTTTTCCCGGACGAGGCAGTATTCACAATCCAAACGGCAGGAGACCCTTGGTTTGCCGATATTGCCAATTATCTGGCTACGAAGATCATCCCAGCTGTTATACCCAAAATTTCAACCCCCCCGGAGTAGTCTCTAAGGCATACGTGTTACAAAGGGCAAAAGGGGTCAAAAAGCACCAAGGCGGGATTTTCCAAGGACATTATCAGGATTTTCTATTTTCATATGACTTGTTCATTATCTCCAAACACTTCCAAATATCATAGTCATTATAAGCTAATTTCTTTAATTAACACATGAAATAACCTCAAAATAGAAATAAAAAAAGGCTTCCAAAATTAAAATAAAATTGTCAAATGGTTAGCATGACTACATACAGTCATAAACCTGAAATTATCTTATTTGGAACCTTAGCCCAAAATTTAAAAGAGAAATTCAATCATTTTTGTAATTTTCTCTCTCCTTTGGAAAATACCGAAACCAAAACAAAATGTCATGAAAATTTAATAAAAGATAGACGATGATTTTTAGAGAATAATGCCATTGGAATTTCGTTATTTCGACTTTCCAATAATAAGTTATGAATTATGGGAGATTCCAGATTGTAAGATTTTTATCTAATCGATTATTTGTCAAAATAATCCGATTCAAACTCTCAAAATTCCTAAAAATCATTATTTACCTTCAGTTAAATTTTCATAATTTTTATCGGCTTGCAACATATTCTAAAAAATCAGATTCCCTTGGAGCACAAAATCAGTGTTTTAGATAAAGATCTTACTCTATCAATTTGACCATGCTCTTTCTATAAAAGGACCTCCCCAAAATGAACTAGGGCAGAGGATAACACTTCCAAAGTCATAAAACACAGCCACAAACCTTCTCCCCACGTTTTTACACTTCCAAGCCTCAAATCAATACCGAAACGCTGCAGAAATCACCCCGAAATCACCAAAAACTCATTCTTTCTTCTCCCATTGAACTTCCAAGCACCAAAAAACACACAAAAACATCACAAAAACAGAAGAAACACGTCCTTAACAGCATAAAGAAGAAGGAGTCAGAAGCACAATTCAAAGTCAATCCAGAACCGGCATCAATGAAGCACCAAAAGACCCCCGATGTGAAGAGTCTCATTAAACCCGAAGGTAAAACAGGTTGAAATCAAATTTTTATGACTTTGTTCGAGTTTAACTATTCTGTGTTAAATTTTGGAGTCGAATTGACTTTTTACCGCTCCCGAATTAACGTTTGCTTTCGCTTCTGCCCAATAACTTGTTTGCTAAGTTTCGTGTTTAATTCGAATTCAAAATGTAAAATTTTGATCACTAATGTGTTTAGAATCTTTCAGGCTACCTACCCATAAATTTTGAGCCAAAAACACCACCGGGAACCACCCAAACGCCGCCGTCTGAGGGCGGTCCGCACCCACGAACGCTATGTCCGGGGTCCCGGACGGCCAGTCCGTAAGCCCGGACGCCCCCGGACGGCGGTGGGATATTTTTATTTTCAAAAGTTAGGGTTTTATAAAACATGTCCGGGCCCACAGACGTCCTGTCCGTGGCCCCGGACTTTTCAAAATCTCGTTTTTGTTTAAATTCGACTTTTACGTTCACATAGGTTAACTAGGGTCCGTGGGTTCGGACATTAGGTCCGTAGCCACGGACGGAAACAAAATTTGACCTAATTCTGCCTGAAACCCTAGTTTAGGAATCTTTAATTTCACTTTAATTTTCTGTCATAAAATGCTAAAAAACACAAAAAAACAGAAGCTTGCGCACTTAGGTTAAAACGACTCGTAATAAGCCGTAATTAAACTAAGTAGAGGAAAAACGACTTCTAGGGGTAGTGAAAGTAATTGAACCCTAAATAAGTCGAATACCAAGCCCCCGAACCTGAACTCTCCTTTCCTAATTTGATCTAGGTTAAAATTAGGTGGCGACTCATAATAGGTTCCAGTGAGCTAGCTTAGGTTTTAATAATTATTGTTATATGACATAGTTATTAATCTTAGGTTATAAGTGGACCTAAAACCCGGTTAGATCCTAATCAGCTTTAATCAACATAGGATAGGGTTTAAAATCGAGGCTCACACCAGCTGATATGACATATCAGCAGCGAAAAAGGTTCTTTTCGATTGTCAAACATTATTTATGGGATGATCCATTTCTTTTCTAAATCTGTGCAGATGGCATTATAAGGAGATGTGTCCCAGAGACGGAAATCAGAAATATCCTTCTCCACTGCCATTCCAGAGAAACCGGCGTGCATCACGGTGCAACCCGTACAGCTGCTAAGGTACTTGAATCCGGTTTCTATTGGACCACCCTTCACAAAGACTGTCATGCCTTTGTGTCTACTTGTGATCGGTGTCAAAGGCAAGGTAATATTTCTCGCCGTAATGAACTACCCTTGAACAATATACTAGAAGTCGAATTATTTGATGTTTGGGGGATTGATTTTATGGGACCCTTCCCAAATTCTTTTGGAAATTTATACATCTTAGTAGCAGTCGATTATGTCTCTAAATGGGCGGAAGCCCTTGCTTGCTCTACTAACGATTTTAAAGTTGTGATGAAGTTCATCAAGAAACACATTTTCACTCGATTCGATGTTCCTAGAGCAATAATCAGTGATGGCGGCTCTCACTTCTGCAATCGCCAGTTTGATGCTCTCCTGAAGAAATATGGAGTCCGACATAAGGTTGCTCTACCATACCATCCTCAAACGAATGGTCAGGCAGAGATAACAAATAGAGAGCTAAAATGGATTCTGCAGAAGACGGTGAGCTCTTCTCGAAAGGATTGGTCCCTTAAATTGGATGATGCACTCTGGGCATACCGTACAGCCTTCAAAACACCTATCGGCGTGTCTCCCTACAAACTAGTTTTTGGGAAGGCATGTCACTTGCCTGTGGAATTAGAGCATAAATCTTATTGGGCTCTGAAGGTGTTGAACTTTGATCTACAACAAGCCGGTGAAAAAAGAAAGTTCTAGTTGACTGAGCTAGAAGAACTGAGGCACAACTCATATGAGAATGCGGTGATTTATAAGGAGAAGACCAAGCATTGGCACGATAAGATGATTGCCAAGCGAGACTTCAAAGCGGGAGATCACGTCCTTCTTTAATTATAACTCCAGACTTAAGTTCTTCCCAGGTAAGTTAAAATCCTTCTGGTCTGGACCATTTAAAATAATATTTACCTATCCTTATGGAGCGGTGGAATTGGACAATAAGAAGGGTGGATCATTTAAAGTCAATGGAGCTCGAATAAAATTGTATATGGGAAACACGTTAGATAACGAAGAGGCTTTTGCGCTTCATCTCAAAGATCCAGTCACACCTTAAATCACTCAGGTACGGTCTAGCCAAAGACCATAAAGATGGGCAGCTTGGTAGGAGGCACCCTACTATCTATCTTTTTAATCTATATTCTGCTTACACTTTGTATCTTATTCTATGATTAAAAAAAACAAAAAAAAAACAAAAAAAGAGTGAAATAAAAAAGAAAGGAGAGAGAACGAGGAGAATTAACTTGAGTTCTTCTGGTTGTTTAGAATATTTATTACAGGCACACCTTGCACATTTCTGCAGCTGAACTCAAGTGTGGGGGAGCTACACTACATACTCTGCAAAACTTTGGGGAGTACACTATCTTTACCTTGCTCTTTAAATTTAAATATTTCCTATTACCATGCTTGTGTGATCATTACCCAGGTAGTTTGCGTGCCCTGTTATTTTAATTCTTTCTATGCAATGAGGGCATTGCTTTGGTTCAAGTGTGGGGGAGATATAATAATCAAAAGCTTGCTCTTAAGTTGGTCTCTTTTTCGACACTGTGTTTAAATTTGTTAAGTGATTAATAATCAAAGAAGGAGCCATAGAGGGAGTAATGCCGGTGTTAACAGGTTTAAAGGGTACATACAAAAAAAACACTCTGCTCCTTACTCAATGCTAAAAATTCTGAGGAAATTATCATTTGAATTTTGTTTTGACTTTGAGCCTGGATTTGATTTGGAAAGAAATGGTGGAAAAAGAACAAGGCAAGGTACTCCTCTGATCCATACAGGCATATTCTGATCCTAAACAGGCCTCGTCCACTCGGTTATTAAGTTCTTAGGGGTGCTTCATCACCCGGCTACCTAAGGTACTCGGTATCTGGGATAGTAGACCCAAAACCGCTACAAGGGGGGAGAGAAAAGTCTGAGGTAAAAGAAAAATGAACTTCAAAATTGAAGTATTTGTGCATTATGTACCAAAATGATAAAAACTTCTACATTATGGATCATGAGTATGTGGCATTGAAAGGTATAATGGAATAAGATTTTACTTCATGTCCCTTGTCGTTCAAAGGAAATGTGAAAGAAAATGGTGGATTGGCTCAGGGTTAGAAGCAGAATTCTCATGGTACTGCTTCTCTTTCTTTTGTGGACTTCAGGGCTATTCTCAGAAATAGAGAAATATATCTAATAAATTTAATGCTATTAGTACCCTTCTAAAATCTGAAAAGATTGGCAATTACCTCTTCTGTGCTCTCCTTACTTGATTATTGTCTGTTTAACTTGTTTAAACATTATGTCAAAAAGATTTGCTTGAGGACAAGCAAAAGATAAGTGTGGGGGAGTTTGATAAGTGAGAAATACATAGACATTTAAGGGTTTAATCTACCTTATATTTACTTACTTCCAGGATAATATTACTCACTTATCGTATGTTTTTCCTAAGATTTATGTTTTGTATGAACTGACATTTTATGTATCAAATGCAGTAACAAGTCTTGGAATCACATAGTTTACTTCACAAGCTTTCCATCGCAACAAACGACGAGTGAAACGGAGCTAAAACGAAGAATTTAAGCCCAGTTGAAGATTGCAGCAAAATAAGGAAACAAATACACCATGTCCGTGGAAATAAACCTGGACAGAGGGCGGACGCATGACACGTCCGTGGAAATAGACCCGGATAGAGGCCGGACAGGACAATGTGTCCGTGGCATGTCCGGTAAAAAAGGGCGGACATGATATGTGTCCGTGGTGTGTCCGCGGATAAAAGAGCGGACAGAAGAGGAGTCCGTGGGTTGTCCGGGGAGATAAGGCCGGACAACACTGCAGCTGCCGTAGAGACGTCCGGGTAAAAATGGCCGGACAAGAGATAGAGACGACCGGGGATTTAAACAAGGACGCTTCTAAATGCAACCCAGATCGTGACGGGCAGACCGTCTTCCCCAGTTTTCTTGCGGCGCCTGCAAACACATCTATCTACCCCATCAACGATATCAGGTGCCGGCAGTCCTTAAATCCCTCACGCGTTGTCCAGTTCTGTCTTCATCCTCATCCTTTGTTCTATATAAACCACTGCTACTTCATCAGAAGAAAGGCGCACGTTGGTTCACACAACTCAACTCTCTGAAACACTCACGTTCACTTCCAAATCACACTTCCTCCACATAATTCCATTCTCCTCCATACAGCCCGTGTGAATGCAGAGAGTTCTTTCTTTTCTTTAACTGTACTCTGTTATAATGTCTGTCGTGCTTACGACGTCTGTTTGTATAATTATGTGTGAGTAATAACCTTAGCCTCCCGGGTTGGGAAGTAATCCTATTTTATTAAATCGTGTTACGTAGACTTTCTAATATAATCTGTTCAAGCAATATTTTGATTCTCGTCCTTAATGTGCTTTAATCTTCAGGCCAATTATTAAAGTGATATTTGTAGTTTCTTGTTAAAATGTAGTGCTGAGACAAGATTCTAGACAAAAGAAGTCAAAACGGGTTAACGACTAGAAGCGATTTTTCGCCTATAGGTTAATCTGTCTCCAATAGGAATTGCTAATAATGCGATTAATTTATAATAACTTGAGCAAGGATTGCGCTTGTTGTTTAAATTAATCAGGGTTTATTGCACAGGGAACAGTCAATAAACTAATTAAGATTCTTGAGTTTATCTCTAAAATGGTGAAAGTTTACAGTAATATAATTGAGTAAAATAGGTGAGCAGAACAACCCAGGGTGCTTTCTTAAAAACAAAAGAGTTTTATAACTGCTATTATTATTCTGTTTTGATTAACTGTTCTTTTTACTGTTTTGTTTACGCCAAGTGTTAAACCACAATCTCCCTTAAAAAAGTGATAAGTTTCTATTCAACAGTCTAATTATAATTCTTAGTTAATTTACTCTATCAGTTAAACCACAGCAAGGTCCCCAACAGTTCGACACCCCACAATTCCACTATTCCACAAAACGATAGGTACACTGCCTAAGTGGTAGAAGTATTCACATATTTATTCCAACAAGGAACTGCTGGGTACTCGGCTGGAATGGGACATGAGGAAAGAGAAAGAAAGAATTTGTGTTTTAAGGAATGAAAAGTATTAAATGGAATAGTAAAGTGGCGATTCACCAAATTGGCTAGATATTTTAGTTAAAGGTTGATGTGCTGTCCTCCACCCTTAACGCTGCCGCCTCATTTAGGATAGGAATGGGTCAAGTCTTGACCATTGACTTGACTTGGTCAATATTGCTTAAAAATGCACTATTTCGGTTACTATTCACAAATGAATGCCATATTTCTGATTGTTTTTGAAAATATTGGAATTAGACCTTATAATGTGGTACATTATAGTAGATTAGTATAACAAGGTCTAATCCAATGCCTAAACCCACTCAAAACCCACTCAAAAAGTCAGTTTTCTAAAAAACGTGCTTTAAGGAGTTTTAAAGCACAATTTGTGTTAGAACAAGTTTTTGAGCTTGATTTCCTTTGAGAATAGTTTTATAGTGTTCATTACTTAATTATAATACTTAGGAATCCACTTTGGATCCTAATTAAGGTCATACAATCTCTATGGTGTCTTAAAGCACATTTTTGGCTTTACCGAGCTTAAGGCATGTTTTGCCTTGTTGAGATCTTTAGATTGTTCCCCAATGGAATTAAGATGATTATTAACCTTCTTAGATCACTAATAGATCATTTAATTAAGTTTTTAAGGTCAGGGGTATTTCAATCTACCCCCCTTAAAAAGGCTTCGTCCTGAAGTCCTTATTCATATACAGGTCACCTAAGGAATCCAGTTCCACTAAGTAATCAAAACAGAGCATCGCTAGGGAGTAACTCCCACTAGGTTCAGACCTAGTCTATATGTATCATAATTGATACAGAACATATCAAGTAGCCGAAACTCATGGCATAAACTCATTCATATTACAACACTAAACAAGGTGCACATCCAACTTACCAACAGAAGTACTCAGAGATACTATATATATATTCAAACAGGTGCACTAAGGCACATACATAAGATGTATCAAACATACAATCATCCAAACAAACATGTATGACGCAGCATACCACCAAAACACACCACAAAAACAAGACCTAATGCGCAAGCCAAGTGGCGTCTACCCCCCTTAAAAAGGGTTTGACCACGAACCCGTATAAGTATCACAACCACTACTCGAAGAGTGCTGGATACTCCGCTCTCATGGAGTCTTCTAACTCCCATGTAGCCTCCTCCACCTCATTGTTTGACCAGAGAACCTTGACCATGCTAACGGTCTTGTTCCTAGTCTGCCTCGTCTTCGTATCGAGGATGTGGAGTGGTACTTCTTCATATCGTAGAGCGGGGTCCAACTCTAAAGTCTCTGGCTGTAGAACGTGCGATGGATGGGGCACATGCCTCTTCAACAGTGAAAAGTGAAAGACGTCGTGCACCCTCCCGAGCTCTGCTGGCAAATCCAGTCTGTAGGCTAACGGCCCCACCCGCTCCCTAATCGCATAAGGCCCAACATACTTCGGGCTCAACTTGCCCTTCTGCCCGAACCGGAAGATCCCCTTCATGGGTGACACTCTGAGGAATACCATGTCGTCGGTAGTGAACTCAATGTCTCTCCTCCTGGTGTCTACATATGATTTCTTCCGGTCCTGGGCTGCCCTCATGTTCCTACGAATCTGTAGGACATCCTCCTTAATCTGCTCTAGGTACTCTATTCCTAGAAACGTAGTCTCGTTGGCCTCATCCCAGCATAAAGGAGTCCTACAAGGTCTATCGTAAAGTGCCTGGAACGGTGGCATCTGTATCAAGGAGTGGTAGCTGTTGTTGTAGGCGAACTCTATCAGATGTAGACACTCTAAACAGCTCCCCTGAAAATCCAAGGCACATGCTCTCAGCATGTCCTCTAGTGTCTGGATGGTCCTCTCACTCTGACCGTCGGTCTGTGGATGGAATGCCGTACTGAGCTTTAGCTTCGTACCCAAGGCTTCCTGAACCTGACCCCAGAATCTGGACACAAATCGAGGGTCCCAGTCAGACACAATGGTTTTTGGCACACCATGGTGCTGGATCACATCCTTCTAGAACAAGTCCGCCAACTTCGGGACCTTCCAGGTATCCTTCATAGCAACAAACTTCGCCACCTTCATAAGACGATCTACAAAGACCCAAATCGTGTTCAGTCCTCCCTTAGTCGGTGGGAGACCAACAACGAAATCCATCGAGATGTCCTCGAACTTCCAGCAAGGAATAGGCATGGACTACACTAATCCGCCGGGTCTCCTGTGCTTAAACTTAACCTTCTGATAGGTCAAGCATCTAGCCACGTAGTCGGCTACGTCCTTCTTCATCCCGCTCCACCAGAAATGGACCTTCAAGTCCTTGTACATCTTCAAAGAACCAGGGTGGACGAATAAGGACGAGCAATGAGCCTCCTCGAGTATCTTCTCCTTCAGGTCAGGAGAAGACTCTGGAATACATAACCGGCCATTCAGTCGAATCATGCCGTCGTCACTCTATTCGAAGTCATACTTATGACTCTCAAAACAACCCTCTGACATCCTCTGCCTGATACTCTGCATATACTGATCATTCTCCTGTGCAACTCGTATCTCGTCAATCAGACTGCTGCCCGCTAAAAGTGTAAACAATGAATGTGCTCTGTGGCTCAGGGCATCGACTACAACATTCGCCTTGCCCTCCTTGTACCTCAGGTCTATGTCGTAGACCTTCAAGAACTCGACCCATCTTCTCTGTCGCATGTTCAGCTCCTTCTGAGTGAAGAGATGCTGTAAACTCTTGTGATCAGAGTAGATGGTGACTGTCACACTGTAAAGATAGTGTCGCCAGATCTTCAAAGCGAAGACTACTGCACCTAACTCAAGGTCGTGTGTGGGGTAGTTCACCTCGTGCTTCTTCAGCTGTCGGGATGCGTAGGCAACAACCTTCCCGTGCTGCATCAGCACACAGCCTAGACCGGTTCCAGAGGCATCACAATATACCTCGAACCCATCGGTGCCCTCAGGGATAGTAAGGACAGGCGCCGATGTCAGGAGATCCTTCAGTGTCTGAAAGGACTGCTCGCACTCGGCAGACCATAAGAACTGGGACTCCTTCTTCATGAGATTCGTCATCGGTTTGGCCACCTTGGAGCAGTCCTTCACGAACCTTTGATAGTAACCGGCCAAACCCAGAAAGCTGCAGATGTCTGTAACCGTCTTCGGCCTCGGCCAACTCTTCACTATCTCAATCTTAGCAGGGTCTACAGATATCCCACTCACTGATATAATGTGTCCAAGGAATGACACGTTGTCCAACCAAAACTCACACTTCAAAGTTTGGCATACAGCTGGTTCTTTCTCATGATACTCAAAACCTGCCTCAAATGTAACTCATGCTCCTCCTCGGTCTTTGAATAGACCAGGATATCATCGATGAAGACCACAACTGAACTATCAAGCTGCTCTATGAAGAGACAGTTCATCAAGTCCATGAAGATAGCTGGCGCATTCGATAACCCGAATGGCATAACGGTGAACTCGTAGTGCCCATACCGAGTCCTGAAAGCTGTCTTCTCCACATCACCCTCTGCAATCCTGATCTAATGGTAGCCAGATCTGAGATCTATCTTCGAGAACACACTGGCCCTTCTTAGCTGGTCAAATAAGTCGTCAATCCGTGGTAACGGGTACTTGTTCTTGACCGTGACCGCATTAAGCTCGCGGTAGTCGACGCAGAGTCACATACTGCTGTAACACCCCTACATCGAACTTCACAACTAAATGATATCGCAGCGGAATTAAATGACTAAACAATAACTAAATGCTTCGGTGCTACAACGCCGTCAACCACCCACGTGGTTAACAAGGCAGAATAAATACAAGTGTACCGGTCTGATGATCAGACTCCCGAGCATAGAACTAAATCATAATAACGTCATATACAATACCGAGTATTTAAATACATTCCTTCACTGTAACGGAATCAAAATATAATGCCACGGGAGCACAGGCGCATCCCGGGCTCAACATCCAAAATAACCAAAAGTACAACTGCAGCCTAGAACCTACAGCCACTCTGCTTCCTCGATCCTCATCCTGCAGTAAAAATATGGAGCCCCCGAGGGGGTCAGCAACCCTTGGCTGGTATGGTTAACGCGCAGCCCATCGACTACCGGGATACGCGCAACTAATTGTCACGATAACATGGCATTCATTTTAAACATAACATAACATAACATAACATAACAATGTGGCATAGCATTATTATTGCATAGCACAACACCACATACACAGTGGATTCTCTTTCCACAATAACAAACCAAGAAGGTTAAACAACATAAGAAGCCTAGAGAATGGTTCACTCTCATGTTAAGCTTGTTACACACACTCATTACCGTTCTGTTATTCGAACGAGTAACTTAAGTCACAGATGGTTCGGATATAGTGACCCGAACACACCACACAAACACATGTTCCCACTAAACCGATCATAAGTCAGAATAGGTAAGCTTTGGAGGAAGCTAGCGGGAGATCGAACGCCAAATTAAGGAGAACAATCTTAACAATATAAGAGTCGAATTTGATACAAATATCTACTCTTAAACTTACATGCATGACCGGACAACCGGATTCCTCACTTCCCAGTTAGCACTTGTTAGAAGTTCAACGGTGGAACTTGACAAACAATTCACAACAAGTGGTAGGTCATGTTAGACACACACAAGGGAAATGAGTCACATCACAACATCACAATAATATGAACAACCGTAAACTCATTACATGATTTAGTCTTATAATGTCATGAATACACAGAAAAACAATCAACACACAAGCCGGTGTAAACCGGTAGGCAACAGACTGCAAGAAAACCATACCTTGGTCCTTGCTTCGATTGATTTCCACCGTAGGTCACTCCTATACATGTTTAAGAATGTCGGTTAATTATTTACTTAACTTCAAATTACTAAATGTTTAACATGATTGTATGACATGTTTTTAATGCCCAACTAATCCTTCATTACCTACATTATACCACCTAGGGTTAACTACATTAGCCACATTCTTTATTTTTTTTTATATAAATTTTGGTCTGTCCGACCCACAACTGGGTCGGACCCTTCCAGTGGTTTTTGGGTTTGAAAAACTTAACTTGTCCGATCCATGTCCGACCCAACCATCTGGGTCGGACCATTCCAGAGATTTCATCGACCTTTGAACATACACGTCCGACCCATGTCCGACTCACTCGACTGGGTCAGACCATTACAAAACATTTACCGCCTTACAAAACACCCACGTCCGACCCATGTCCGACTCACTCGACTGGGTCGGACCATTCCAGATGATTTACCGTCCTTCAAAACACGACCGTCCGACCCATGTCCGACCCAAGTCCTCTGGGTCAGACCGTTCCAGAACCATTTACTGGTGCCTAACAGAGGCTGTCCGACCCAAACTTGGGTCGGACCCCTAGGTCGGACGCCACCAAAACTTGCCTAAACTTTGTCAAATCTTCTCCAAACTTCTCCTAAAGCCTCCTAATGTTTCCTAACATCATTTGATACACTTAAACCCTCATACAACATCCATGAAATTCATTATCTATCTCCTTAACACTTACTCATTCCTTACCGAAATTCCTAACACTTATGTTATTTTCTCCTTGGTTCTCTAAGTGGTGTTTCATACCTATGACCACCACTATGCCAATAATGTTTCCTTACCACTACTACATCATCTCCCAAACATCTTTTCTTTCTAAACAACTTCTTAAACATCTTTACAAGTTTATAGCTCCTCATGTAACAATTCACTTCATCCCTTTTTCACCAACAATACACAAGTCCTAAATACAATCTCACCATGAATCTTGAAATGTCCCAAAACATTCTTTTACATTCTAAAACCTCTAGAACATCGCTTAAGCCCTTTTTACATCTTTAAACACCTTAATGCATGTTTCTTTCACTAGGAAAGCACTCAACCATCCTAAAGATTTCCTAACTTATCAACTCATTTTAAACCCTTAGAACTTCTTGTTTCTTACCTAAATTTTGACATGAACTCTCCTAGAACATTACTAAACCAAGACACATTGTTTTCACCATCAAACAACCATGAACACTAAAATCCATCAAACACATCCTTATACACAAACTTCACACATTTAGCACTACATCACAATATAGTGCATAATTTAAATTGCATGACACTTAGGCCCTTAAATAACATGGCTCTTAGGCCCTTAAGATGCATAAATCATAAACACTGAATTTCCACAATATATTTGCCTTTGACCTGCAAATACACTCAACAATACATATGCCTTTTACTAAGCCCTTGAGAGCATTCTTCTAAGTCATTTCCCATTGGCTCCTTAGATCATTTTCATAAGCAATACAAGCTCATTTCTCCTAAAACTTTAAACCACATTAGGTTAGCACATTTACCTCTTTTCCTTACAACTTCTTTCTTGTTCCCTTGACTAAATTGGCAAGGCTTTTGATTGTTTGTCCACTTCTAAACATTATACAAGCAATATAATGAGTATTCAAGCTTTAAGATTCATCTCATTGTAAACCCTAGATTGTACATTGTTTTAAAAACATTAAGATAGTTGTTTTACCTTAGAACTTGAAGAGAGTTTGAATATATATCAAGAGAGGACTCCACCTAGTCCATGAAAGGTTGGAATGAAGCTAGAACAAGGCAACATAAGGGACACCATTAAGAGTAATTTTCGGACAACACAAAAATATGGAAGAAACATCATTTTTCTTTGAGATTCCTTACCTAGAGGAAAAGGAGATCAATAATATGTAGAAACATAAGCTCAAGCTCCATCAATGGTGGAACTCCATGGCACCGAAATGGTGGTCTTGAAGTTTTGAGAAGATAGGAATGAAGAGCTTGATGAGAGGAAGAGAATGGTGGTGTTTGTTTTTGATTTGGTTAAGTGAGCTAGGAGATACAAGTGGTCAAAGATGGAATTGTGTGTGGTACTATTGCAAACCGTAAATGGAGAATGACGAAGAGGTAGAAGAGAGCTTGGGAGGCATGTGAAATGAAGAGAAATGAGAGAATGAAGATAAGTAAGTAGTTTTGATATTTAAAGTAGAAAGTAAATAGTGATTTGCTTTATCAATTTACTTACTTGATAACTAACAAGGGGGAGATGACTCACCCTTATAAAAACCGGCCCCCATATTATAACAAGGGGTATTTTAGTCTTTGTTGACTCATTTAATTACTTATACAAACATATGTTACAAACTAGCTTATTAAAGTCACTATTCATAAAAACAAGGCACATAGAAGTGAAATTTTTGATTTCCCAATGATATAGACTTCCAAATGTGATACTATATAGTACACATGTTAATTAAAGAGTAATGATGGACATTAAGCCATTCAAAACTCATTTACAAGACAATTTTTCAAAAATGTGCTTTAAGACTCCTTAAAGCACATTTTGTGTTTTAACTTGTTTTCAAGCTTGGTTTTCTTTGGTAATTGGTTTAATATGTTCATTAGTATATAAATAAGGTCTTGGTAAGTTCATTAGGTCTTAACCAAGCTTATCCCAAGCTTAGAGCACATTTTGGTCTTTATTGACCTTAAAGCACATTTTGTGTTTTCCATTGTTTAAATTTGTTTACTAATGTTTCTAAGACTCTTTTTAGTCTTAATATACCATATTTAAATGTTTAAACAACATACTAAGGTTTGGGGTATTTCAACTGCCATCCTTCTTCTTGATGAATTGTACTGGAGCACCCCAAGGAGAAACACTAGGTCGTATGAATCCCTTGTCGAAGAGGTCCTCTAGCTGCAGCTTCTTCTCCCTCATCTCAGCCGGCGCCATACGGTAGGGCACCTTATCAATAGGGCCCGTACCTATCAACAAGTCGACAACGAACTCAACCTCGCGCACAGACGGCATGACTGGCAGCTCATCGGGAAACAAGTCGGGGAAATCTACCACGAATGGAATGTCTGAGTCCATCACGTCGCTCTGTCTCGTGTCCTGAACATAACAGAGGAAGGCCTGCTAGCCCTTCCTAACGTCCTTCATCAGGGATAGCGCTGACACGATCTTGACAGTCGGCTCTCTCTTCACACTGCGGTATGACACTGTCTTGCCGCTCGGCCCCTTCAGCAGTAGTCGATGCTCTGCACAATGTAGGCGGCCCTTATGCTTCTACAGCCAGTCCATGCCCACTATAACGTCGAAGCCCAAGTTCTTGAACTCGATCAGGTTGATGGGGAAGGTCTCAGTCATGATGCTGATCTCTAATCCCGTGTACTGTCTGGTGCAACCAACTCTCTCCTTCGAAGGAAGGGTGACTGAAAAGTCAGAGAGCTGTTCGGGGGCTGCCCCAAGCTTCTTGGCGAATGCCGAGGAGATAAATGAATGCAAAGCCCCTGAGTCGAACAATATGGACGCACTAACACCATCGACAGGAAAGGTACCTGAGATTACTTCTCGTATTAGCATCGAGTCCCAATAAATCACTTATTTACTGTTGGTTGTTAATTGTCATACCTGTGATGACATTACCGGACTACTTGGCTTGAGCCATATCTAAGATGCATAAGGTACCCTCCTTTCCATTTTTGTGGGCTGGAGTTATGAATTAATGGTATTAACAATTTGAACACATATAATTGAAGGTACATAAACTCTTATTTCATTTATCCA
This sequence comes from Limonium bicolor, assembly GCA_023374045.1. Classification (NCBI taxonomy): domain Eukaryota; kingdom Viridiplantae; phylum Streptophyta; class Magnoliopsida; order Caryophyllales; family Plumbaginaceae; genus Limonium; species Limonium bicolor. The sequence goes on from CM041778.1 coordinate 286,074,171, forward strand.
ATTGGTATTACACAAGGTTACACACTTAGCTACTAAATTACATCAGTACTGTCTGAAAGTTAAATTTATATGGCCGGGTCGGATGTGGGTCTCATTCACTAGAGCTGGTGGGGCAGTATTGAGCTTAATGCTCTTAATCCCATGATATATAGCCTTGATTCTCCACCAAATACCAACACATCCCCAGACATGAGGATGATCTTGCTTGCTAGATCCATCCTCTTCTGGTCTCCATAGATGAACTCAGCATCATCGCCAATGGAGAATGACACAACAGGTACTCCCTTGGTGATGGACTCGGTCGTCTCATCACGGTCTTGGTGCATCCCAAGCCTTCCTCCCTGCTCGTAGTAGTTAACGATGCAGACGTCGGGTGTCATGTCGGGTAAAGGGTAAGCCTCACAGTCTTGAGCAATATGCATTGCGTTTCTCACCAAGGTTAGGAAACTCTCAAGTATCCTAGGTATTGATACGCCATCTACCATCCTCACCTCTCGGTAAACCCTAGCTTGTGGATCAATCTTTCCCTAAGCACATAATGTGCAGTTTCATCCTAGAACCACTACTAAATACAGGGGTATAAAATCCTCCCAAGCCCTTACCCAAAGCTCTACACTCGTCCACTATGGCGATTTGCTCATCTAAGGTTAGGAACTCTCTAAGAAGTATCATGCCCGGTCTGACCACATGACACAACTCGCTAGGGTACTCCCGTCTTTCTTCCACGGGTCTAGGTGATCTCGGTCTTGTGAGTGTGGGATAGCAGATATCGAAGTCTCCTAAGAGATAAAAAGTTTCCTAGGTAAGTCGTTTATCTAAAGCGGTAATTAAAACACACATTCATGCTAAGGTAAAGCATTTAACACTTAGTCATGCTCTCATACAATGGTTAAAGGTTTCAAAAACTAACCTTCACCGCACTGGGTACTATTACCAGCGCCTGAAGCTCCCGCTGCGTTCAGCACGCGGTTGCCCAGCGGGTTAGTCCACTGGGTCTGCTGCTGCTGCCCCTTCTGGGCTGGGGGCGCCTGCCCCTTCTGGCCACCTCGAGCTCCACCTCCTCCAGCAGGTGCGCTCTGAGTCCCCTTCGACGGGCGGTACGCTCGGCTCTCCAGATTCGCGAAGCACTCGAACGACCTATAACCTTTCTTCCCACAGTAGTGGCATTCCACCGCTTGCCCAGAGCAGTCAACACCCGGGTGGTCTTTACCACAACGCTTGCAATGAAAGTGACGCTGGGGTGCAGAACCTATTATCATATAACAATCGGATTAATACAAGGACGGTAATGGACAGTGTAATTCACAACTTATTCACGTGGTTAGATCGGTTACCCTTAGGGGGTGTAGATCTGAGAGGCTGGACATCATAGGTAGGCCCGGTCAGCATCGGGACCTTCTCCTTGCCCTTCTGGCTGGCCTGCTCCTTCTTCTTCTCCTTCCAGGAGAACTTTTTCTTCCTGTTATCGTCAAAGAGTTAGGAATTGCAGGTATAAAAGCAGGCAAGCAAGTAAAGTAATTTAAATAACTTAAAAGCGGTTTTTACTTCCCGCCCTTGCTGCCTCTACCTCCAGCCACAACCTCAGCCTCCTTCTCGGGGGCCTTACACTTCTGCCCCTGATTGTCATCCCGGCTGTTCCCCAGCAGCTCGATCCGAGAAGCAGCATCATAGCCCTCCTATAATGCATCAATGAGTTCCCCAAAACTTGTAATAAATCAACTGAGTTACAAGGTATAAACTGTTAACTAATTTACCTGGACCGTAGAATATAAAGCAGCACCCATGGCGGCCTTGATAGCATATCACAGCCCGCCTCTGAACTTCTCCACCTTCACGGTGTCAGAATAGACGACTCCTGGGATAAAGTCCAACAGCCTGATGAATGAGGAGTAGTACTGATCCACTGTCAGACTACCCTGCCTCAGAGCCTCGAACTCCCCCCTCTTCCTCTGCTTCAAGTGAGCAGGGTAATACTTCTCTCTCAGCAACTCCATAAAACCCGCCCATCCGAAACCCTCTATAGCAGTGTAATGAGCCTTCACGGACCTCCACCAAGTACTGGCGGCGTCCCTCAGATGAAAGGCTGCTATACCGACCCGGTGCTCAGCAGGCACATGAATGGCGTCAAAAGCCTTCTCGTGCTCGATAATATATCTCTCTAGGACGGTGGGGTCAGCTACTCCGTCATAAGTAGGAACTCGCGTGTCGGCGACGCTCTTCAGCCAGTTTGGCTCTCTCGGTGTGGGTCTGGGTGGGACTACGGTTGGCGCTCCGATCTGGATGCCTCCCATCTGGGCCAGCTGTGCAAAGACGGCAGCTACCGTCTCAGCAACGCCCACGGGCTGGGTCTCAGGAGGACCTCCTCCAGACCCGCCGCCTCTACCTTTGCCTCTGCCTGTCGGATGACCTCTAGTAGACATCTGAAGAATTCAGAATTTAAGTCAACATTCGGTAAGAATACCGTGCTTTCCTCAACCATAAGTTCACATAGCCCTAAAAGGCGCTAAACACATTGTCCCTGACAATCTCCTAACCCATTTCATTTCCAACTTCCTCAATGGTACTCGTATTAGAACGACCTAAGCTCACAGTACTTAGACTACTATCTCTTGTAATCAGAGCGGTACTCTGCTCTGATACCACTTTTGTAACACCCCTACTAATCCGGCTCCTAATTATCGTATAAATGTCATACTTGGTAATTAAATCGCAGCGGTAAATAACAGACTGTCGTTCTAATGGTGTCACCGTTATCACTCGCCCATACGGGTGATAACGCGTTACATGATAATCAACATACGAAACGTATTCCCGCAGTGACCACAAGAGATAGATAGTAGTGCTAAAATAAAACTAAAATATATACAACATCAATCCGTCTTATACATAAACCGTACACGTGAGCGTTTAACCAAATATACACCTCGGTTTACAAAACCCGAGTCCAAAATAACCATAGTCTCAGTCGGTACCAAGTCTAACCAAAAGTCACTAAAACTGTCGCGCCCCGCGTCGACCCTCCCGCTAGTCTCCTGAAAATAAACATGGTTGTGGTATGGAATCAGCCCCTGCTGAGTATGTTATCACATGCCCCGTCATGTCTCCTCAAACCCCTCAATTAATTGGTCGAGAGCATGAAATTCGTTACATGCAATACCGTTTTAATAATTAAAGTGTACAACATTTAACAGTTATAACCATACAATAAACACAACCATTAACACACATAATATAATCCACACAGTATAACCAATGAACAGCAAGACAAAGCAACGAGAATAATAAACAAGTATTAACTCCCGTCCTTGGCATAAAGTCCAATATTGTTCGTCAATGTACAAGTTATAAGCTGTTATAAATGTTCGGTTATACCTAGTGACAACGTCTCGTTAAAACGACGTGTCTCTAAATTACCCATATACTATGGCGAGTCACCCACGGCAGTAGCCACTCCAGCGGTAGAGTCTCCGACCAACGAACTGCCTAGCATTCGGGAAATTTCTAGATACTTGCGGACCCGTACGCGGACATCCTAGTATCGTTTTTATGATCACAACGCGCACCAGAGCCACATCCTATTGGCTTTGTTTCGTAAAATAATTATACCATCGCATCGCATTACCAATTTTTTTACTAACACAGCAGACTAAGGTCGTTAGTCCAATCCGGAGTATGTAAACTCGGGATCCAGTGTTAGATACGAGAGCGGCGTTAGAAAAGGCCTATGCTACGTATTAAAGTCTCGGATAATATATATCTTATTATCCTAGTGCTACAACGTTTTTCTGACGATCCTTATATTACATATAAGATAGCACCATAGCCGCTAGTTCGTTTTATATATATAGGTCCTACGAACCAATACTGTTATCGCAAAAACAGTAACTAATAAGCAGCTTAAATATACAGTTCATGCATATTTATTCACACAATCAGACAAACAATCATATTAAAGATTACACAGAAGTCTGAACTGAGGAAGCCCTCAGAGACAATCAGAGACACTTAACAACATACTGTTCACCCTGATTATATAACCGTAGAGTATGAATCAGCTAGATCCGATGCTCCTCGTGTCGTCTCTAGCAGTCTAATAATACATAACGCTACAGATTAGCATCCCGTATAACGACATTACTCTGCGGTCACTAGTACAAAAAACGTCTATTTCGGCGCCCCTATTTCGGCGGTTGTAGATAAAACCGTGAAATAGGGGCCCGAGATGTATACCGTATGCAAAGAAGGGGTCTATTTCGGCGGTTCCTAGATATGAACCGCCGAAATAGGCCCTTTTTAATAATTAAAAAAATTAAAGAGACCTATTTCGGCGGTTCCTTACACGAAACCGCCGAAATAGGTGTTTCTATTTTTCTTTTTTTTTTTAAATTTAATCATCTATTTCGGCGGTTTTCTGTTAGGAACCGCCGAAATAGGTCACATTAATTTTTTAATAATTAAAAAGGGCCTATTTCGGCGGTTCCTAACAAAGAACCGCCGAAATAGGTCCTTTTTATTAACCCCCCAACCCTGATTCGAAACAATTACGATTTCATTAGGTTAATTAACCCCTCTTCTCATCTCTCTGTTCCGCGGCGATTGCGACCCACCACCGCCACCAGAGTCGTCGCCCGCCCGCCCTCCTCCTCCTCTCGCTGTCGCCGGTGTCGCGCCGTCGGTGGTCGTGCAAGGTTGCCGTCGCCGCCCTCATTCTGCCAGTCAACAGAGGCGAACAGAGGTGAGAGCAACCCTAACTTTGTATTTCGATTGTGTTTATTTAATTGTTAATTTGTTGTTAATATTGATAGATTGTTGTCACATTGTGATTGTGGATGTTGATATTTATTGTGTGTGTGAAATCTTTGCAAGATTTGGTTGTTAAACTAATAAATTTATGTATGCACACAAGGTGTTCGACGAAATGTCCGAGTGAATTTTTGTGCTGTTTTTGGCCTTCTTTTAAGTATAGTTAGGTTAGCTTATTTGGGCTAGATTTATTATGCTTATATATGGGGTGGAACAATGTTTGAGCATTATTTGTTTAAGTATAGTTAGGTTAGCTTATTGTCCACTTAAAATTACTTGTTAATTCACATTTCATAAGTAAATATACATTGTAAATATACATTGGTGAGTGAGATCTCTGCTAGTTATATAAGTTAAGCAAAATTTGTACTAATCACAAATGTAAGTTTACTTGTTCGAACAAGTAATATAAGTTAAGCAATTAAGAGTTTCTCCTTGTCTTCATAAACAATGTAGTCGAGTTGATGAGTTATCATCTTTGACACTAAGTTCCCCACTCTCTGTAGATTGTATTAGCGTTATACTAAAAAAAATTCTTATTGTGCTTGTTTGAATGAGCTAACGATAATGTTTATAATTTACATATTTGATTATGATATTATATTATCGTTAATACAAGAGTGTGATGCATAAGTGGTATATTGAAAATTATGGATAACATGTTAAACATGAAAAATACAATTTAGGTTGTTATGTAAGTTATAGTTTGATCTTGTCATTTATGAGTTGTTATGAACAACTTCATTCATTGGTAAAAATACTAATAAACATTCGGTAGTGTATATATATATATATGAGTATTGTATAGTCGTTAAGTTTAATATAAAATTATTCTAATTGATCTGAATGTTGTTCAATCTTTATGCGTTGCCTCTGTAGTGACTGGTGTTGCTACACGCGTCTCGCACGCCCGATTGAGAAGAGGGGCTGAAAACAATTCATTTATGAACCGGTATTTTTTTTAATTTAACTCTTCATTCTCTTCACTCACTGTAAATTTGCAACCTAACTGCATATAAGGAACAAACACAACTACTGAGTTTCTCTTGTGTCTATACGTATTTGTGTCTCTACAGATAAATACTTAAGAAGGTTCTTTACCATTTGATGGTAGATTGAAAGCGGAGAACAATTCATTTTGGAACCGGTAATATAATCTAACTTATCATTTTTCTCTTTTGTACTTTGTATTTGATTTCCACAAATTATTGGAATTTCGTTTGATGAATAAATTTGGTATATATTAGTTTGGTTTATGATAGAAATTTGTGTTGTTGAATAATTGGTGAATGGTTAATAATAGGCATGGTTGTGTCTTTTTTTTACTTTGTATTTGATTTCCATAAATTATTAAAATTTGGTTTGATGGATAAAGTTGGTATTAGTTTGATTTGTGATGGAAATTTGTGTTGATGAATCGTTGGTGAATGCTTAATAATAAGCATGGGATAGGTAAAATTATGCAAAAGTTATGCCGATTTTTTTTACAATCTCTTCGTAATTAATATTGTTTGATGTATGTGTATATGTCTAACAATATCTAATTTTATTTATCAGGTCTCACTACATTCAAGTCCGTGAATCACCTCTCTTGTTTCCCGTCTTCTTCCATTACTGTTGCACTTTCCTCCTCTGTGCACAAGTAAGTAACTAAACCTTATTTTTTGTTTACTAAATGCAATTATGTATTTAAATATAAGTGCTAGTACATAATTTAGCTTCATTCCATATTTGTTGATGCATTTTTTGTAATTTATTTTTTGTTGCTCCCTTGCAGAGACATATCAGAAGTGGTATTGCTGCATCTCTCGCACAGAAGCCTACCTCTCAGGCACCAGTCTCCCCTATCCATAAATCCTTAAAAAACAAGTACGTATTTTAACTCTCGATTCTTTGTTAATCTCTAAACCGGTTTGAACTTATACAGTGGAGAATTGAAAATGTTGATTTGATGATCTGAATTTGCAATTGGTTTTCAGTTAGCTAGTAAAGAATTGATTATTTTAATTGTTGGTTGCTGCCATTGTTGGAATGTTTGTGGTTGTGATGACTTTGGTGAGTGCTGAATAATAAGCACGGGATGTGTACAATTATGCAAAGGTCATGCCGAATTTTTTGTAGAAAAAGTATTCGTAATATTGTTTTAAACACCGGTTTCTGTTTTAGAAGTGCAACAATTTCTTAAATTTAAAATGCTAGTTTATTTTGTGTTTGCAACCTTAGAGTTAGGCTAGACTAATTGACAATCATCCCAGTCATGCTCCATTAAGAAATAAACATGTGCAACTTAATACAGGCCATATTCTACAAAGGCTCTAACTCACACCTGTGATCTGTTGCACATGTAGTATGGAGCGTGACTGGATGTATGGTGATAGAGGCGAACATTTTGACAAAATGCTGAAAGAGTTTTGCAAAGCTGCAGTGCAACACAAGGACAGGACAAAGGCGGAGAAAATTCCATGTCCTTGTGTTGATTGTGGTGTGGTTAGACATTATTCAAGCATCAACCTCGTACAACTCCATGTGAAGACCCGTGGTTTCATGCCACATTATACAAAATGGATTTTTCATGGAGAACGTGTTGAAGATAATGCTTCATCTTCCTACAGTCACGATCGGTGTAACTCAAGAACCGAGCAGACATTCGATACTACTAACGAGTCAGAACTCCCAAGCGCTTCCGGAGTCAATGTTGACAGTGAGTCGACTTATCATGATGAACAAATTGACGAGATGCTTGGTAACGTTGAGGATAACTTTGTCGACCGGCCGGATGAGTATCAAAGGTTGTTGGACGCATCCAAAACGGCGTTGTATCCTACTTGCACTAAGTACACGAAATTGACAGCTATATTGAATTTGTTCAACCTGAAGGGAAGATATGGATTGAGTGACAAAGGTTTCACGGCATTCCTCGAGCTGATTCATGATATGCTACCGGATGAGAACGGTCTCCCTACGACCACGTATGAGGCAAAGAAATGGGTGTGTCCAATGGGAGTAGAGTACAAAAAAAATTCACGCGTGTCCAAACAACTGTGTGTTGTACAGGGGTGAATACGAACATCTGGACAATTGCCCGAAATGTTCGTTGTCCCGGTATAAGCATAAAGATGGTGAGTACTCCTCCGTTCAGAAAAAAAGCCCTCCAGCAAAACTTGTTTGGTATTTGCCGATTATACCCAGATTCAAACGGTTGTTTGCGAATCCGAAAGATGCAAAGAACATACGATGGCATGCGGAGGGTAGAAAGAGTGATGAGAAACTAAGACATCCAGCAGATGGGCCTCAGTGGAGAAACATCAATAGACGGTACAAAGAACATTTCGGACATGAAGATAGGAAACTGAGACTTGGGTTATGTACTGATGGAATGAACCCGTACGGCACATTGAGTAGTGCTAGTGATCTACAATTTGCCCTCATGGTTGTGTATGAAACGAAAGTACATCATGTTATCTCTCTTGATATCTGGTCCCAAGCAGCCAGGTAATAGCATTGATGTGTACCTTGCCCCTCTGATCGACGATCTGAAGCTATGTGGAATGAGGGGACCGTGGTATATGATGCTTATGCAAGAGAGAATTTCACGCTCAAGGCTTTGTTGTTCTGTACCGTCAATGACTTCCCTGCGTATGGGAACTTGTCCGGTTACACGGTTAAAGGAGCATTTGCATGTCCCATTTGCGAGGAAGACACTTGTTCGGACCGTTTAAAACATTGTGGGAAGAATGTTTATATGTGTCATCGACGTCTTCTCCCCGAAGATCACCCTTATCGAGTAACGAAGAGAAAGTTGTTCAATGGTCAAGCCGAAACTCGTGTGGCCCGTCTACCTCTGAGCTCTGAGGAAGTGTACGAAAAGGTTAAGGACATTGCAAATGTATTTGGAAACACATCAAAAACGGCGAAAAACATTTGGAAAAAGTGTTCTATCTTTTGGGAACTACCTTATTGGCGTCATATTTCTGTGAGACACTGCTTAGACATCATGCACATTGTGAAGAACGTTGGTGAGGCAGTGAGTGGGACTTTACTCAATATACCCGGCAAAACAAAAGACGGATTGAAAATCAGAAAGGACATGCAAACCATGGGTATACGAAAGGAGTTACACCCACAAGAGAACGGGAAACGAATCTACCTACCTCCTGCATGCTACACGCTCTCAAAGGCTGAAAAGATTAGTTTCTGCAAATGTCTGCACTCGGTAAAAGTACCGTCTGGGTACTCTTCAAACTGGAAGAACATTGTATCGATGAAGGATTTAAAACTTTTAGGCATGAAATCTCACGATTATCATGTACTGATGTTACATCTTCTTCCGGTCGCAATTCGAGGGATATTGCCATCTGATGTCAGAAATGCTTTAACTCGGTTATGTTTCTTTTTCAACGCTGTTTGCTCCAAGGCAATTGACGTAACGTCTCTAGATGATCTACAACGTGAAATTGTTATCACATTATGTCAACTTGAGATGTATTTCCCACCATCTTTCTTTGATATAATGGTACATCTAATTGTGCACATCGTTCGAGAGATACAGTTCTGTGGTCCGGTATACTTACGGTACATGTACCCTTTTGAACGGTACATGGGTATTCTGAAAAGTAGAATGAAGAATAGGTATCGACCAGAGGGGAGCATTGTTGAAGCAACAGTGACTGAGGAAGTCACGGAATTTGTGACCGATTATTTGAGTGAGGCAGAGTCTATTGGTATCCCAAAACCACGACACTATGGCAGGTTTAAGGGTAAAGGTGTTATTGGTAGAAAGATCGTGCAAGTTTCGCGTCTACTTATTCATCAAGCACATTTGTTTGTCTTACAACATCTTGAGGTTGTTGAACCTTATTTGGAAACCCATATGGTTGAGTTAAGGCATCAAAATCCTTTGAAAACCACATTTGGCTGACAAAAACAAAACCGAGTTTTTATCCAATGGTTCAAAGATCATGTGTTGACATTAGCATCATCAGATCCAGAAGCTGTAAGCGAAGAGATCAGATGTTTGGCAATCGGACCTGAAACTAATATTACATCTTTGAGGGGTATGATATTAGTGGGTATACATACTACACTGCACGCCAAGATGCCAAATCGATAAACCAGAATAGTGGGGTAAAAATTGAAGCTGCTGCCACTGAGTACCACAGCGGTAACCGATCTCAACCAGTTAGTAATTGGTATTATGGTGTCATCGAGGACATCTGGGAACTAGACTATGACATTGATTCCTTTCTGTTGTTCCGGTGCAAGTGGGTGGACAACCGACGCGGGTACCAAAATGATGGAGGGCTTACCATGGTTGATCTTTCACGGTTACACGGTTATAATGATGATCAATTTGTTCTGGGAAAGGATTGCGAACAAGTGTGGTATGTTGAGGATCCGAAAGACTGCAGATGGTCTGTTGTTCTTCCAGGAAGAAGGCCGGTTGTAATCGAAAATGAAAATGAGGATAACGATGAAAATGGGACTGTAGAGGAAACATCCTTGTTTCCTACTGGATTACCGGATTCGATTGATGATACCGAAAACGATTTGCTCTACGCACGATCAGACCATGATGAGGGTGTTTGGGTAGAAAATATGAAATGATTTATGTTTTTGTACGTGCAGGTAATGTTGTTAGTAGAATGTAGACTGTAATATCATCTTAACTGTTATTGTTATGCATCATAGTATTTATGTTATGAGTTTATCTGATGAAAATGCTTTAGATTTTTTTTTGCAGTGGATGATCACCCTGGATGACCCCATTGGACGGCTTATCTCGACTGGAGAACCTGAGCCACAGGAATAGACCAAGTAAGCGGGTCACAAGAGGAGGAAAGAAGAAGAAGGACCAGTTAGCAGTACACGGACTGAGGCTGGCCCTTCACAGCAGACCGAAGAGGAGTCAGTTGTCCCACCAGAGGCGAAGAAGCAAAAGAAGAGAGGTGCAACACGTGGGCTGAAGGCTAACAAGGGCCCTCCTACAAAACCGGTGGACTTCAATCAGTTCAACCAACCCCATGGAAATTGGAAGAATGACTTCACCGCTTACGGTAGCCATTTGGTGAAGTCATATTGCAACATAAACCACAACTGGAAGCAAGTGCCTCAATCATTGAAGGATACTATGTTTCAGCGTCTTCAGGTAAATCTCTACATTATTACTATGATCTTTTGTGAAATAATAGAACATTTATGTTTACTTTACTAACTGAATGATCATGTACGTAGTCTCGTTTCTCCGTGGATCCCGCACTTAAAAAGGATGTGCTATCAGCGATGTCGAAACAGTTCCGGGACCACAAGAATAAGTTGGCTGACAAGTTCATCTACAAGATGCCTACTCCAGAAGATCCAGATCATGGTGGAGACGGTGAGAGACCACCATGGGAGGTTTACGAAGGCATAACAGAAGAGCAATGGGTAGAATTTGTTGAGAGGCGTCATACACCGGAGTTCCAGGTGCACTTTATTGTCATACATACATAAATTAATCTTAATTTCTTATGTTTTTTTGTGTTCAATTTCACTAAACATGATCCCATTAATTTATGCAGGCTCTCCGTGCGAAACAACAAGCAAATGCTAAGAAGAATCTGTACCCTCACCACTTAGGTGGAAAAAGTATTGCTCAAAGGGTACCTGAAATACCCCAAACCTAAGTATGCTAAGTAAACATCAAATTATGATGTAGTAAGGCTAGAATATGCCTTAGAAAGATTGGTAGACAATTTTAACCAAGGAAAACACAAGAAAATGCCTTAAGGGCAATTAGGGCAAAATGTGCTCTAAGCTTGGAGAGACTTGGGTGAGTACCCAAATATCATGATGAGACCTTAGTAATATTCTAATGGTCATTTTAAACCAATTACCAAAGAAAACCAAGCTTGAAAACAAGCTAAAACACAAAATGTGCTTTAAGAAGTCTCAAAGCACATTTTTGAGAAATTGTCTTAGAATTGAGTTTTGAGTGGCTAAATGTCCATCATTACTCTTTAATCAACATGTGTACTAATTAGTATCACATTAGGAGGTCTAAATCAATGGGAAATCAAAAATTTCAGAAATATGTGCACTAATCAGTGAATAGTGCCAAATAGTGACTAGTTTAAGTTTTAATCAATATAAGCTAATTAATTGGTCAACAAAGACCATGACTAGCCTTATTTAAGATAGGGGGCCGGTTTTCTAAGGGAGTGTGAGTCACCATAAGTAGTCAAATAAGGAGGAAAAGAAGAGATAAGTAAAAGAGTACTATTTGTTTTATTAAAGCAAATATCTTATATTAGCCACCTTTCTTCTTCTCTCTCTTCATTTCTCTTCTTCACACGGTTCCACCATCTTCTTCCTCCCTTCATTCACGTAGGAGCAGCACCCATGGCAACACCACCTTGCTTTGTCCATAACTTGCTCATTTTAGCTCCAAATCAAAAACTAAGCATAGATTTCTCTTAGTTAGACCAAGGCCTTGCTTCCTATCTTTCCAAAATTTGAAAAGCCTCATTTTGGAGCCATGGGAAAACGCCACTGAAGGGGGAAAAATAAGTTTGAAGAGCTCATTAGCTTCTCCATTCTCTTAAGGTAAAGAAAATGTAAGAAAAACCATGTTTCCATCATTTCTTGTACATGGCCGAAAATTCCTTCTCATGGGGCTATGTTTTTATGCCTTGTTCTAGCTTGATTTATTCACCAAGGACTGGTGGAGGTCCTATTTCATTCAATGCCCAAGTCTATTTTGAGACTTCAAAGGTAATCATCCACTTTTATGCCTTAAAACACATTTCTAACCTAGGTTTTTATTCCTTGAGGTTAGTGTATTGTTTAGTACTCATATGAGTCATTGAATATTGATTAGAACATTGGCAAGGGGAATTTAAGTGGTGGCCGAGATCTATGCAAGAAGAAGGTCTAAGGAGGAGATTAAGATAAGCTTGAGAAAACAAGGTAAAATGCTTACCTAATGGTAGTTTAAGATTAAGGAATGAGTTTTAGATAAGTACCAATGTAGCTTAGAGCTTACATTGTGTATTGGGTTATATAACCTAAGAAAAAGAACTTAAACAAGCTTATGAACTTGTGATTAAGGAGCTAATGAGAATGAGTTAGTAATATAAGTTTTAGGTGGATTTTAAGAACATTATAACTACTATGAGATTGATGGGTGTATTTGCAGGTTAAAAGCTTTTATATGTGGGAAATTCAGTGTTTAAGTTTAAGTCATTTAAGGGCCTAAGAGCCATGTCATTTAAGAGCCTTAGTGCTATGCAATTTAAGATTATTGCAATATATTGAGTATGATGTGAATAAGTTGATTTGGGTGAGAAAAAAAAAGATGAGAAAGGACTTGGTGTGTGTGAGATTATTGTGTGAGAAAAACAATGCATTTGGGCATGAGAATATACTAGGGGAGCTATGGCGAAATTTGAGTAGAAAATAAGTGTTTAGGTGATGGTGGTGAATTAATATGACCTAGGATTTACTAGGAGTCATTATGAAGAATTTGAGTGGAAATGAGTTAACTAAGGAGTTCTTGAGAATGAGAATGACCTAGAATGGTCTATGAGGAAGTTAGAGTTTAGATGGGTGTATTGAACACACCAAAGTCATGGTATGAGGAGTGGTAAGACTTGTGCAAGAATCTGGATGGAAAGGTGTATAATGCTTTAAGGTGATTTAGGTATGAACTAGAGAGTAAAACAATGAGAGTTTTGAGAACCTTGTGTAAGGGTGATGATGCTAGTAGTGGACTAATGAGGTTTAGTTTAGATGTTAATGAGTGGACTTAGGTGATGGAAGGGAAAGGTGTGGGAGAATGTTGTCAAATGTCAAGGAAAATGACTGGGAATGTAAAAGAGAGTATGATCATGAGAATGGTGAATAAGATGCATAAAAGAGGTGGAAATGTCTAAGGAGGGTGTTACATGGTCAGGGTAAATGAAGAACCATGTTAAGGTGTTAAGGTAATGGAAAACAATGTATAAGTAAGCTCAAGAGTTTAGGAGTGTTGAGTAACAAATGAAAAGAAGAGAAATTATGCATGGACATGCAAGATGACCTTGGAGGGATTAAGCAAAGCAAAGATGTAATGTAGTGATGTTAAGGAGGAGCTATATGGGTAGGAAAGAAACACTTTGGTTAGTCGAAGTTTTAGATAAAATGTACAAGTTGGAAATGTAAGGAAGCATATGACCAGTGTTAGGAATGTTTGTAAGAATTTAGTAAATGTTTGAGAAGATCTTTGGAAGTTGTTTTCGAGAGTTTGGTGGAAGTTATAAGGTGAGTTTAAGTGCCTAAATGATGTTAGAAGACATTATGAGGGTTTAGGAGAAGTTTGGTGAATATTGGTTAAGTGTTTGAAGGCTTAGAAAATGAGTGTTTTGCCTTGTCCGAACATCCGTCCGGACATGGACGTTCGGACAGGCCCTGTTGCGTGAAAATTTTCAGAGTCTCGACTTGTGTCCGACCTTGGGAAGTCCGGACACAAGTTCGGACGTGCCTGCTTCTACTTAGGATTTTCCTCGACCCATGTCCGAACTTCCGAAGTCCGGACACATGTTCGGACATGCGTCTGTTTTCAGTTTTGAGTCTCGACTTGCGTCCGAACTTGGGAAGTCCGGACACAAGTTCGGACATGCCACTATTTTGGCCAAAAACCTTGTTTAAGGATGGGAAATGATGAGGATAATTAGGTATTGATGTTATAAGGTTGTTTAAGACATGTTTGGTGGGTAACAATGATAATTAAGTGGATGAATAAGTATAAGTGATGAGGGGAAGCGATTCACTTAAGATTAAGTTTGTAAGTTTAAGTTGTAAGACTTAAGAAGTGTTAGGTTGGGATCATTAAGAGTTAAGTAAGGTAAGTAAGTTAAGTAAGGTAAGTAATTTAAGTAAGTTGAATTAAGTTAAGTGATTAACAACCTAAAACTGAATGAATGTTTTAGGACTTGGGAATTTGGACTCCGGAAGAGAGTAAGCAACCGAACAACCCACGGTGAACGGTACAGTTCTCTTGTGACCTGCTTGCTAACGAGGTGTCCCTCGGCTTGTGTGCTATTTGTTTTTGTGTGCTCACTAAACAAGATAAAGCATGCAACCGGAATATATTATATCTATTGTATTGTTGTGTGATGTATGAAAACTAACACAACATACCGTGAGAACTTACTAACCAATGTTTAGTAAGGAATTGAGTGAGACTGAGGAACGCCCCTAATAAGGGACGACATGAACCGAAAGAGGTTAACCAACAAACAGGGTCTTGAGATTACTACTAACTGGAACTTGAGTGAGGAAACCCGGGACCGATCTCCGGTCATGCATGCTAAGGAAAGGGGGTCGTTATCTATAGCAGATTCGACCTCCGATTAAGGACTTGTCTTCGGACTTGTAGCCTAGGGCCTGTAATACCCCAATCCGAAATCCAATAAACTGAACGGCGATCACTCCCAAATAAAATACAACTGCAGCGGAAATAAATACAACAACCGGGCGGTATTACAATGCCGTTGGCCACCCTTGTGACCAACAAGGCTAAGTCCAAATACAATCCTCAAATGTCACGGTCTGGAATACAGATACAACCCGAGATACTAGGAATCAAACTCAAAGTAGAATACTGAAATAAAATAATTAACTAATAGTAGACTCCCAAAGCTTGGTCTACCCCACCTACACTCAGTGTGGTGATCTTCTTAAACTTCAGGTACCTGAAAATGGGGGTGCCCCCAAAGGGGCTCAGCAAACAATGCTGGTATGGAAAACGTGCAGCCCATCGTCTACCGGGCCACACCAACTACTTTGTCGAACACATGCAGTTCATTTTTATAAAGCTGTAAACAAGCATAGTCTGATGATAACAAGTATCCATACAAGGACAATAATGTCACATAGAACAAGACACAGAAGGTCAAGTTAGCTGAACTGAAATTCTTTACTGATAGTCGGTCCACACAATGGGACTGACCGTTATAACTGAATATCTGAAATAGTGGAGGTATAGTGACCTCGTTATAAAGAAAGGTTGGGTATAAAAACCCCAGGAGATAACGTAGTTAAACCTGAACTGAATGGCGTGGGAAATAAGAACCCACTAGAGGAATAAAGTCTTCCTCGAACTGAAGGGCATTTGAATCCCGGAAGGAATAAAGTCTTCCTCCCAACTGAATGTTCCGTCGCGACGTAGATAGGAGACGACCTGAGACAGGTACAACTTCTGTAGCATGCATGGCCAGATCTAACTGGGCTCCTCATTCTCGTAGTATAGAGTTGTTAAATGTCATATAAAGACGTTAAACAAGAACACAATGTGTATTGTCAATTATCACGTTTAGGATAATGACGTTTGTTATAAACTGAAGTTAGTGAGAGACTTGAGTACAAGTCCTCGGTATACTGAAACGCAGGTATTTAATCCACTGTATAGTAGTGTTTGTATGCGTGGGACATACACGTTGTAGTCAGCAACAATCACGCACATAAAATTATACCACAGTGTGCAAGAGTAAAACAACAGTTTACATTAATTATCTTGGTCGTTATTTCAAACAACAGATAGCACACAAGCCAGTGTAATCCGTTAGAAAACGGGTTGCAAGAATCCCATACCGTTCACCGTAGACTGTACTTGTAAATTCCCGGTCAACGTCTGGTCAAACAAAGTCCTAGAATAGGATTAACTGAGAGGGTTAATTTATGTTACCCTTATATAATGATCCTATTGGATCTTTTAACAAATCTTGTATTTGTTATTTCATGTGAGGTTTATTTCTTTTAATTACCTCATGGTTTTATGTATAACTTATTTGTTATTCCTTTTGATTTATTTATAAACCCTTTAATGTACATAAATGTGTTTATTTATTCATGTACTATATTTGTTGTTTATTTTAATTGTCTAGTTGACATAACAACTTATAATTTCCTAACTATATTTAAATGTCTTACAATGACATAATATTCTTATAATCTCCTTATTCTCCTTTTAGTCATAAACAATACTTATTGTTTCTTTTTAACTTCCTTATAACTACATAAGCCATAGTTTCTAATTCCATAATTCCTTTAATTAAAATTCTTTCTTCTAATTCCTCAAAATATCCATGTAGGACCTATATTTATTTTAATCTAAATCCTTACTCTTATATTTTGGTTATTTACAAAACAACCACATAATTTCATAAACTTAATATTAAATTCTAATCTCATTATATTATAGAGTTTTAATTTCTTATTCAGCTAAATTACAAAACCACCCCTAATATTTTGGTGTATAGCTTTTAAATTTAACTCTCAAAAATTACCACTTAGCCCCTTAAATTTCGGCCAATATATTTTATTCCTTATAATTACAATCTAACCACCAAAATCTTATAACCTTTACATAATGTCATGTAAACTATAGTTTTAATTTTAATTCTCCATAAATGCCGAACATATATATATAATTTCTTAAATTACCAAACTAACCCAAAAGAATTCGGCTTTGGTCTTGAACTTTCCATTAATTACATTTTCATCCCAAAACTTATAATAGTCTCTTAATAACTTAAAACTAAAGTTTAAATATTTTTCTTCCAAATTTCGAAAGTAACCCCAATAATTCTCTTAATTACGAATTCGCCCATATTCAACTCCAAACTTTAATAACAACTTTCATAAATTACATAATAGCCCAAAACTTTAAAAATTATTTTAGAGCTTGTTTAAATTATCTAAAATTCATAAACTTAATTCCTAACCTTATATTATTTTATATTTATACCAACAGCCCTTTTGTTCTCGGCCTTCACAATATATACACTAAATTTTGTAGAAATTACATTTAAACCATATAACTAAATTAATTTGTCATTTAAACACTAATAGAATATTTTTAACTCACCAAACTTTATGATATAAATCTATATACCTAAGTAGCTCATTAAAATCCATTTAACACATAAAGCATTCGGCCATAATTTAAATGAGACCATATGTTATATAAAAGTGGATTTATATGTCTAAATAATTATAGATAAATTCATAGGAGTCATATAACTCATGTATAAATTATTGTAATGTCTTATATAAATTCTTAGCTCAAAATAGAGCATTTTTGCCCAAGACAATTCGGCCTAATTTAATTTGTAACATAGATAATTTTTGTGACACAAAATGTGTCTTAAGGTAAATATTTTCTATATATGTTATAGATTATATTTTTGGCAAATAAAACCATGTAGGTTCGGTATTACTTTACTTAAGAGGTGTACATAATTTTTGTACAATTTTTAGAAGCTTAACAAAGCTTATAATATAAAGGTTTACATAGTAAACTTACTTCTTAACAAGGTGGTTAAGTGCTTGAACTTCTTCTTGAATCTCCAAGCTTTCTCCAAGGTAATTTTTGTTGCTCCTTTTCGGTTTTATGCAAGAGATGAAGGATGTTTAGGAGTTAGATCTTCAACAAGATCTTAAGTAGATTTGGAAGTAGTTTTACAAGACTTTACCTTAGATTTTTCTCTTATAATTTCGGCTCACCCAAAGATAGATGAAGAGCAAGTTTTCCTTCATCAAAATGAAGAAGAAAAGAGACTTAGAAGAGGTAGAACTTGGTTACACATAAAATGTGCTTTAAGGGTTTTCAAGCTTTGAAAACTACCTTAGGATAACCTTGAGATGCTCCTTGATTTAATGTTGGTTTGGACAACCTTCTTGGAGAACTAGATGTGGCCGAACCCACCTTGATATGCTAGGGAGAGTTTTGCTTCAAGACTTGCCAAGAAATGCTAGGAATTTACCTTAAGATGAAGATAGAAGTTAAATCTCCATTAATGGACTTAAGAGCTTCAAAGGAAGAAGATGAAGCTAGAAGAGAGAAGAGAGAAACTTACCAAGCCGTGCAAGAATAGGGCAAGGAAGCAAATGAGACTTGGCTCACGTAAATGAAAGAGGGCAATTGGAAATTGATTTTCTTTTTGTCAATTTTTAATGTCATTTGACAATTCTTTTCCTTAGTTTAATCCATGGTTGATTGGCTCAATAAATGATCTCTTTTCCAGCCTAAAAACCGGCCATAATAGAGGACAAGGCAAGGTGGAGCAAAAATAATGCAAACTAGAAGACAAGGTGAGAAAAGGTAAGGTATCTTCTTTTGATTTTTCTATGTCACATGACTTTCTTCTCCTTCATGTAGGTCACGAATTAAGGTCTGAATGGAGCTCCAAAAACCGGCCATGAATAGCTTGGAAGGAGCATGGAAGTTCACATGTGGAAGAAGGAATCAAATAAAGTAGATCTTAGATCTACTTTTCTACTTTTTCATTTTTGTTTTGTTCTAGCTCACATGGCCTTATTCCATGGCCTAATTTCGACAGCTCTCTGGTCAAATGAGACCTACATACTTAGACATTAAGTATATAACACATGGGATGATGAGTCATCATATTTTAAGCCTTTTATAAATTTTAAAGCAATTTTATACTAGTTTTTGCCCTTAAAATCGGCCCCTATAGAGAGCCTTGTTGACTAGTCACACCAACTGATTTAGAAGGTCATTTTAACCCTTTTTAAGATTACCAATTCGTGGCATGTCAAAAACTACAAGGTAATTGCGTAAAACGCATTTTCGTGACACCCGAAGGTGTGTTTTTGTGCTCTAAGGAAATTTTGGGAAACCAATTGTTCTTATGAGTTCCAAGTGTTTGTAAAACTTATTATAGTAAATAAACATATACTAAGATGTTACATTGAGTTATATGGGGTTATATCAACCCGTGACATAATTTACGGCCCATCGGGACACTCCCGGGCCAAAAAGGAGCGTTAAGAAATCCTCCTGTGGTTTTTGTTGAATTTTGATGAACCACTTCGTGGGTTATCTTTAGAATGGTAAATAATGATATTAGGAACTCTAGGAATTAATTTTATAGGAGTTCGTGCCACCTCGGCACTCCTCCGAGCTTTTCTTGCTTTAAGTGGCGCGCGTGAGCACTCCCGAGCGTTTTGTGTATATGACTGAATATAGCTTAGGGAATATATTTGTATATTCATATAATAATTGTATGACCATTTAGTTTGAATATTAGAGGGTCATACAAGGTCATGTTTGACCATATGCTTCTAAGGCGTTTTAGCGTTTATGGTGAAACGACTGTTTTTACGTAACGTTTTCATGCATGGGTTTGCATGCGTACGTGAAATGATTTATATTTGGATTATATTCCAATAAATAATGATTAAATAATATTATTTAGATTTGGGGTATTTCAGGGCCGGTTGCCGGCTCAGCTGCGCTGGACTCCCGTCCAGAGTAGGTGGCATTAAGATGGTGCGGTGGGATCACCTAAATCCCAGGTTCGAATTAAGCTACAACCATTCCCTTCCAGGAACGGTTAGTATATTGAGATTAAGTTAAGTTAAGTTGCAACCATTCCTTATTAAAGGATGGTTTGTATTGTTAAGTTAAGATTAAGGAAAGGTTAAGATGAATTGCAACCATTCCCTTTAAAGGATGGTTTGTATAATTAAGATTAAGATAAGCGACATCCACTCCTTATTAAAGGATGGTTGTTTCTAAGATTAAGATAGACTAAGATTGAGGTGAGATAAGGATGGACTAAGATTAAGAGGGAACATTACTTAAGGAGTTAATAATTAACTCTCTAATTAAGGGAACGCATTTAAGTCGTTCATTGTGTGTGAACTTTGATTGTTCATATCTGAGTTGTCGTTTACTGCACTTCTATTATGTTGTGCATATAATCAACCCATGCTATCGACTTAGTCGTCGTAGCCACGTTAGCTTGGGGGCCATGAGGGGATCGTACCAGCATTCGTGCTGACCCCCTTTGGGGGCTGTTTTTACTACACAGGTACATCAGAAGCGGCCGTCGCAAGAGTAAGGAGAGGATACAAGTGTTAAGGATTAAGTGTGACCTACGAGTTGGTGCATGTACACTCGTATGGGCAATTGATTTAGTAAGATGTATAGGTTGTGAGAGGATTGTAAGAAGGATATGTAAATGGTTAGGTTGTTGGACAATGTTCGGTATATTCTGTAGTCAGACCGTGGCAAGGTCCTGGATTGTAAAGAATTCCGCTGTGACATGTTTATATATATACTGTTAAGTTGCGGACGAGACCACATCTGGATTGCGTTGGGGTGTTACAGTACCAGAATGGGAGCAAAAGGGATATCTGCCCACGGATGGCTCATTGGATGCCAGTGGCAGAAGAAGAAATTGTGGGATTAAGCCACATTCCGAAGAACTCTTACTCCCGAAATCCCAATACGATGAAGCCACGAGAGCAGTTATTGCTCAAATGGTAAGTGATATCATTCATTTTCAGTCAAACTGTTCATTTCTTTGTATATGAACTTATGTTAAACTAATAACTGTATTGTGTGTTATATTAGTGTGAATTAAGCTCTCACTCACCCGGGCACCTGGACCTCACAGAGGAATGATGACTCTTACACGCCGCTCTTGGTAAGAAGGATCATCCATGTCGGCCATTGGGTTTGGTTGGGCACGTGGTATCCCCAGGCATTTGGCGCACCCGGTCCAGAATCAGCCAAGGACAGTCGTTAGCTACAGGAGCCCTGAGAGCGTTGGCTGAGAGAAGCAGAGATTACTCAGAACGTCGCGAGAGGATCGCTCAGGCTATATCAAGGATTCAGCCACAGCAGCATGAAAGCCAAGAGTTCTCGACCACCATTTGATCAGTCACCCATTCAGCAGCAGAGTGCACCGGTGTGAGAAGTAGTGTCCACTGTCTGATCCGTTTCCCTATGCATCTCTACAGGTTAGACTACATTTCAAGTGAGTACATGACGATTATGAGTTTTCACTTGATCACTAATATCATCATAGAGAATCACAATTTTTATCTAAACAGTTCCCATAACATCAGGCACCACTGAGTGCCATCTGTTTTTACAAATTGGAGTAGAAGAGGTCATGGTTGCTGGGGAAAACTTTTTTCCCCTCTCGTCCAATGATTTGTGCACGGTGAACCACTCCGACATTACCATGCACGAGTGCTTCTACGAATTTGTTGCAGAGCATGCTGACGTCGTTTACCGGTGCCGATCCCACCAAAGACCTCCCGTGCGTCTGCACAAACTGCGACAGTGCAGGGCCTGCACGATTGGTCAGACTCCCTGGGCAGTATTACTCTTAACCGTTGCATAAAACTATTGGTGTACCACCTTGCAATCCATATCTTAATTAGACTAATATCATAGGATATGAGCCGACCGAAGACTGATAAGGGCAAGAAAAAGATTGCCACACCTGTGTAATCAAAGCATCCACAAATTTTGTGCTTAGACCGCTTTGGGGAGAAGAGAATATGGCCGGCTTGTCGACTATATGCAGATTCTGCATCCTCGTTGTTGCTGCTACCACCTGATTCTGATTCCCTCGCTGTGGAAGATCCCGAGTGGATATTTCACTATATAGTTCAAGGAGAAGATATACCTCGATTTGGGATGTATATGTCCGACTTCGAGAGCGCTTCAGGAGGGATTGGGTTGAATGGTCGATTATCAAGTCGGCCGCCATGGTGATGACTTCTACCTTTATATTTGAATTCATAATTGGTGATGAATTAGATGTTTGAATAAAAGTAATGACTATAAATTGCCTCATGAGGTGGGTGCATGATAAGGATCAATGTCTATGAGATCGAAGATTTGGATTCCTGTTCCGCTATGTGCAGTGAAGTCCAGATGACAAGTGATCCGCAAAAGCCTTATGCAATATAGACGAATGCCCTCTTTGAATGTTCTAACAAGTCATTTATTATGCTGCCATATCATGCAGGGTATGATATTTTGACTATTTCTCTTAGTATTATCTAAAACATATAGTCTGTGTTGTTGCTTAATGCATTCAACCATTGTGTAATTTGTGGACAGTCGACATTGGTCTTTGTTTGTGCTGGTGATGAAGCACCACGAATCTTGCAATTTGACTCACTTGGTACGGGTGCCAAGAGACCGAATCTCCACCGCAATACTGGGGTAATTAGTTTGTTATCGTAAACAACAATATTATTACTTAACATTAACTGTTTCATAACTTGCTACTGATGCTTAAACTATATATATTGCTGATGTATATAGTTCCATAAGAGCTGCATTATCTCTCCAGGGTATAACAATGAAGAGTAACATCCCTTGGAACACTGTCAAGGTACTCTATTAATTGATAAATTTGTGTGATAATGTTTAAACTTGTTTATAACTGTCAATATGTGCGTTTGTATAGTGTCCGGTGCAGCCTGGGGGTTCAGAATGTGGATACTATGTCATGAGATTCATGAGTGATAGTAGGAGCGGCAAACCTTTTACCAGAGCACTCGTTAGACAAGGTAACATTCTTTGAAAGTTTTAGTTATGCTCTTTACATGTTGTTAGACTTGTACATTTTAGATTAATGTTCATTTTTTTTCAAGGCTTACGAAGAAGTGTTCAAAGGTGGTCAGTATGATGATGCTCAAATTGTTGAGATGCTTGAGGAATGGTCGGAGTTCGTCTGCACAAGTTTAATGAATTGATGATCATGAAGATTTTTGTGAACTTTTTTGAGTATGTAAATGTAACTCTGTACACTTGTGGATGGTGTAATGGTAGATTTGAATTGTATTGGTGTTTTTTATTTGTAATGAAAGTGTGAATTGCATTGGTTTTGTTAACTCTCAAGTTGTGGGGGTCGTTGGTATTAATTGGGAGCTTTTATAACTTTTTAAATGTGTGCTGGAGCTCGCTGTATGGATGAAGCTTTATTATAGGTTTGATTAAACCAAATGTGGTGAATATATATATATATATATAAGCTGGGATGGAAAAAACAAAAATAAAAATACCCCTATCTCGGCGGTTCTTAGAGCATAACCGCCGAGATAGGCCCCTGGGATTGACCGATGGAGAGATTGACCATGGGTCTATCTCAGCGGTTCTTAGAGAACAACCGCCGAGATAGACCCATGGTCAATCTCTCCATCGGTCAATCCCAGGGTCCTATCTCGGCGGTTGTTCCCTAAGAACTTCCGAGATAGGTACATCTAGTTCGGCGGTTTACAACCGCCGAAATAGGTGCTCACACCTATTTCGGCGGTGCTCATTTCGGCGGTTAACAACCGCCGAAATAGGCCCATTGGAACCGCCGAAATAGACGTTTTTTGTACTAGTGGGTACCCCGTACCGTCACTAATAACTCCCGGTTCGTTCCCCGTTATTTACTAACAACGTTTTTCGGGTTTTCATTTTAACTCGGGATTAGGAGAAACGTTATATTACATGCGTGGACTCGTCTCGTATATTAATATACTTAATGTTTGAACTTGGTTATTGCATGTAATTTAATATACACTTGTATATTATATAGTTTGTTTCTATATTGCATGTATAATTCTTAATCATATATTATACATTTCACCTTAGTATTAATTTTCCTAAGGTTAGTTTTTCCAAGTTTAATGTAGTATAATTCATATGTAAAAATACTTTGAATTATATAAATCCTTATTATTTCATGTACAACCTAACATTAGAATTTCCTTATCTAATGTTTATAATTCTTTTCTCCTCACCTTATATCATTTTAATTATGATAATTGATGGTTATTGAACCATATTGTATTTTTCCATTCCATAACATACATTTATTTATATATATGTATTATAGGACCATTTATTATATGGTAAGTGTTTATAATATATTCATTCTCTTTAAATGAATATTTCTTATATTATAAATGTTACAACCCTTATAACATTAAAAGCCATATTATAAATTCTTATTCTAAAATGCCCATTATTACCGAACAGCACTTGTTTTCTTAAATATTTACAAAATCCACCACATAATTTATATAATGTTATATTATAGTTATATAACATATATTATGACATTTATGTCATTAAAACAATTATAACCTACAGTTATAAGTTGTTACAAAATACCAAACATACCATACTCTTCTCGGTTTTTATTTATTCCACTATACTTCCATAATTTACAAATCAACCCCAAATTATATTCCATTGTTACACTTAATATATATACCTTATATTATAATCCTTAAGCCTTAATATAATTATAACCTATGGTTATAATTGCTTATAATTGCCTGTTCTAATTTAATTCCTACCACCCAACTTTGTATAATTACCAAATTTCCCTAATTTATAACATATAGTTTTCTAATGTCATTAAAACTATATATTATACATATATCTTAATAAAACCTTATATATAACTCCAAAAATTACCAAACTATACCAAAAGGTTATAAATATCATTCCTAACCTTATACTTTCTATATTTACGGTTTATACCCCATATGTTACCCATTTGTAACAATGATATGAAATATCATATATTATACATATATAATTCATATTAACTCCAAATTTAACCAAATAAACTCCTAAAAATTCCTAATAACTCAAGGTCTGTTCTAAACCCCATTTAACACCCTTAAGTTTCGGAAATTGCAATATCACCCCAACTCTTATAAATTTTTTACAATTTAATAACTAACTTAATATAAGGTAGTATTTTAATTCCATAAACTCTCCAAACTTGGTCAAAGTCTCCTATATAGTCAACTTTGACTTCTAATCCCAATTTGGACCCAAACTCTCGCTAATTACTACATATACCATATATTTTCTTATTTTGACAATTTAGACACAAAACTATATAAAATGTTATAATTTTTATTTAAATTCATTTAAAAACCCTAAATTCCTTTTATTTATGCCCACGGCTTCATTTAATACTAGTAATTACCGTTTGACCCCAAACTTAATGATATAAGCATAAATTAAATTAAATAAGCTTTTAAACTTAAATTAAAATGGCCTAATGACATGGCCTTATTACAACTTTGCTTTATAACATAAAATTACACATAAATAGCTTAAATTTACTATAAACTCTCGGACTTACTTTAACATTAATAATTCTTCCACATAATGTCATAATTTGACCATTATGTTAATTAAACCATTTAAATGACTAGCTTAATTTATCTAAGTCATTTTTGCCCATACTTAGGTTAAAATCAACCATTTAATTAACTCCTCTCATGGCACATATTTTATATGAGCTGAAAAATCATAATAACATAAGTTTAAGGTATTTATACCTTGATTTAGGTGCTTAATGACCTAATACCCTCACGGCAGCTTGGAGGAAAATTCAACCCAGCACTTTAACATGTTTAATACACCAAAATAAGATATGGTTACGCTCCAAGCATGAGCTAACCATAAGGAACAATTTAATGTAAGATTTAAGGCAAAAATCACCTTAGAAAGGAAAGGTAGTCTCAAGAAGGTTTCGGCCTGAATAAAGAAAACCACATGGTGTTAAATTCACCATAAAAACATGGGGAATAGCTAGACAACAGCAAGGTGCTATGGTAATAGATTTTACCTTAGAAAAATGCCTTAAAGAAATAATTTTCTCTTGGTTTTCGGCCACTCTTGATCCAAGTGGTTAACACACTGAACCAACATGAAAATATGAATATTATGAGTATATAAACTCATAGAAAACAGACCAAGAAAACCGGATGAAGAAGGAAACTTCTTAAGGTATGTTTTTACCTTATAATGGAAATTTTGACCACCTTGGTCCCAAGGGTTGCTTCAGGCGAGAATAGCTCTTGTTCAAGGGTAAAAATACTGAGATTAAGCCATGGAAAGTGATATATTATTAGTTCCATGTGTAGGTGATGAAGAGATGAAGAAAAAGAGCTAAAATATGCCTTATACCATTACCTTAGGTGGATATAAGTTGGATTTGCCTTGAATACTCAAGAACACAGCTTGAGAGCTTTAGGAACTGTTGGGTACTCGGCTGGAATGGGACAAGAGGAAAGAGAAAGAAAGAATTTGTGTTTTAAGGAATGAAAAGTATTAAATGGAATAGTAAAGTGGTGATTCACCAAATTGGATAGATATTTTAGTTAAAGGTTGATGTGCTGTCCTCCACCCTTAACACTGCTGCCTCATTTAGGATAGGAACGAGTCAAGTCTTGACCATTGACTTGACTTGGTCAATATTGCTTAAAAAAGCACTATTTTGGTTACTATTCACATATGAATGCCATATTTTTGATTTTTTTAAAAATCTTGGAATTAGACATTCTAATGTGGTACATTATAGTACATTAGTATAACAAGGTCTAATCCAATGCCTAACACCACTCAAAACCCACTCAGAAAGTCAATTTTCTCAAAAATGTGCTTTAAAGAGTTTTAAAGCATAATTTGTGTTAGAACAAGTTTTTGAGCTTGGTTTCCTTTGAGAATAGTTTTATAGTGTTCATTACTTTATTATAATACTTAGGAATCCACTTTGGATCCTAATTGAGGTCATACAATCTCTATGGTGTCTTAAAGCACATTTTTTGCTTTACCGATCTTAAGGCATGTTTTTCATTGTTGAGATCTTTAGATTGTTCCCCAATGGTATTAAGATGATTATTAACCTTCTTAGATCACTAATAGATCATTTAATTAAGTTTTTAAGGTTAGGGGTATTTCACGTTTATTATGAACCGACTCATTTAATTAAACCTGAATGTACGTAAATACTACGGGTGACGAGTTTACGTAACGTTATCTTAAACAATAAATTGTTGAAATCCGGGGATGAAAGATCAGGATTACTAGCATTATTCGGATGCACCGAGTTTAATTAAGTCATGTAGATTGACTTATAGTGTTGTGTATATTTAGATCGTACTACTTGAAATACCCCGTAATTAAAAACAGTGAGTAATTAGGCTAATTATAGTTTTTAAGGCTTAATTACACTTAAATAAACATGAGGGAACAAATTCCAAAGAAAACGGACCTTTAAAATGGGTTAAGAGCATAAACGAACCTTAAAGCGCGTTTTTCGAGGAAACCGGGAAAACGTGACTTTAAGCGGGTCAAATAGACTCGTAAAAATTTTGGTCAACCAAATAGTCATTAATAAAAATTAATAAAGGTTGGGAACCAATAAAATTAATTAAACGAGAAAATTCCGGAAAACGGGTTCCGGTTAGTAAAAACTGTAACAACCGGGAAGTTGTGGGGTGAGAGTGTAAATAAACAAAGTTAGTGTGTCCACTTTGCAAATAAAAATTAAAAATCTGTGTGTGTGTGTAGGGGGCCGGCCAACTCCTCTCTCACACTCCCCTTTATTTCTCTTCTTATTTGCTAAAGGACAAAGGTAATTAGTAAAAAGCAAAAGGGAGTCTCTCTCCTACTCCCCCTCTTCCCCTCACGTTGGCATCTCCCTCCTCCTTCTGATTTTTCTCCTCTCCTGCGACAGCCATGGAGCATTGAGGAACCCCACTCAACTCTCTCCTTCTCTTCTCTTGTTCTAGCTCAATCCTTGTCCAAATTCAACAAAAAATTGTACCATTGGAATCCCCTCACCAAGGAGAACACTTTCCTCCTCTCAAAAATCGAAAACAACCAACTTCATCTCCATGGGTGTGCTGCATTTGGAGCTTGAGTACTACCATTAGAAGCACCTTCACCTCCTTGTCATTTTGAGGTAAAAACATTCTTGAAAACCCATCTTTTTCTAGCCCTTACTTGCAAAACGAAAATTCCAAAGTAAGTCTTGTCTTGTCCTTGTATTCCAGCCGGTTTTGGCTTCTCTTGTGGGCTAGGAATCTTGATCTCTTGCTAGACAAGAACTTCATTCATTGGTTGGAAGGTAATACTCTTTTCTAAACCCTAAAACCTAAATTCTAGGGATAGTTTAAAATGAATGCTAAATGGTTGGTGTGTATTGGTATGGTGGCTGTAGCATTGTGTATTGTGTGAGAAAGAACAAGGAAGAAGGAAGGAAGGAAGAAGAAGGCAAGAAAGAAAAGAAAAACTAGAAACACAAGGTAATTACCCTTACCTTGAGCTAGTTTTATGTATAGTAATGTAACAGGGTTTAAGTAGTTAAAAATAAGTAATGAATATGCTAATGAGTAATGAGGATGTTGTAGTATAATGAGGAATGGTAGTGAAACAGTTTTGAGGTTCTTAAATGACATTTAAAAGCTTGGGAAAACCATGGGTAGTATATGTATGTGTGCAGGAATTTTAATGTGTGTAGTGGAGTTGAAATGTGTATATAATTTATTGGATAAACAGGTTGTGAAAATGAGCAATTGTGAGCTGAAATTGTGTGTGAGCAAAGTAAGAATTATAGGGGAGACTATGTCAAATTTTATGTAGAAATTTGAGGACTTAAGTGTTTAAGAGGAGGAAGTAGCCTAGGGGATAACTAGTTAAGTTTGGAGAGTTTAAAATGAGTAGTTAGCATCTTGAAACAGATTTGGAAATGAGTTTGTTAATGGGATGGAAATAGGATGTGAGTTATTGTATTTAGGATGCTAAGAGTGGCATTAGTTGAAGAAGTATTAAGAGGTAAAAGAGAGTTTAAAAAATCTGTAGCAAGTGAGGAGTAAAAACTGTTGTAAGTGTTGGAATGAAATGAGAAGAATTGTATAAGTGTATCTAGGATTGAGTAATAAGTTAGGTGGATGAATCAAGGTGATTTAGAGCATCAAAATGAGTAGTAAACATGTAGGGAATGTATTTGTAACACCCCCGAATAAACATCCAGTAGTACAAACAAGCTCCTAGCCTTAATACAAAACAACTATGCAGCGGATTCTCAACATCATCCGGGTGTCACAGACGCCAACCACCCACGTGGTTGACAAACCACATTACCAACACCAAGTTACAGTCTGCATGACTGGAAACAGCTCTCCACCAAAACTTATATACAATACAAGATACAATTTCCAAATACCGAGTGTCAACAATATAGTTACTAAATCATAAATCAAAAAGTACAACCCGGGTTTAGTAACAACCCATATATTACACATACTACTACAAACTTAAAAGTCATGTCCTGATGGACTACCCCCATGGTAGCCATCCCGCCTACGCTCCGTTATCGTCCGGCACAATACCTGAAAAATTTGGGTTGTAAAGGACTCAGCTAACTACGCTGAGTATGAACGTGTGTAGCCCGTATGTTGCCGGGCCACACGACTACTTGGTCGAATATTATTAAGTCAATTTACATGCTGTAATAAAGCAGTAAAGCACACCACGATATATCATGATATCATACACACTTTAAGGTAGCATAGCAACATCAACAAACATCCAAGCATAACATGCTGGCATCATAGCACATCAAACACGCAACCAAGCACAACAAGCTGCTAGTATAGCACTAACAATCATGCACATAATAAAACGTGTGCATAGGTATGTTATACCCATGATCCTCACTATGGGATCATTCGAGCGTTGTGTGTTTTCATTTCTTTTCTCTTGTTCCCATAAAGTGTATTTTCTTTCTCTTTCCTTGCACCAGGTCTGGGGATATAGTTTAGATCCCGTGACCATCTCATGTAGGTGCTAATCATTCCTTGTTCCTTTAAGGGTTATTTGTGAATTCTCTTATCACCACAATTTGGAGAACGTCTTGTCCATAGCTAATCCTCCATTCCCGGATAGCTCTCTCTCTCTGTTGTTTTTTTTTCTTAAAATGTTACTAGCCACTGCCCCGGATACCAAGGGTCCGTCTCCCTATTCCTTTCCAATGTTACTAGCCTCTGCCCCGGATACAAAGGGTCCGTCTCCCTATTCCTTCTCAATGTTACTAGCCTCTGCCTCGGATACAAAGGGCCCGTCTCCCTATTCCTTTTCAATGTTACTAGCCTCTGCCTCGGATACAAAGGGCCCGTCTCCCTATTCCTTCTCAATGTTACTAGCCTCTGCCCCGGATACAAAGGGTCCGTCTCCCTATTCCTTTTCAATGTTACTAGCCTCTGCCTCGGATACAAAGGGCCCGTCTCCCTATTCCTTCTCAATGTTACTAGCCTCTGCCCCGGATACAAAGGGTCCGTCTCCCTATTCCTTTTAATGTTACTGGTCTCTACCCCGGATACAAAGGGTCCGTCTCCCTATTCCTTTTAACGTTCTGGTCTCTACCCCGGATACAAAGGGTCCGTCTCCCTATTCCTTTTAACGTTCTGGTCTCTACCCCGGATACAAAGGGTCCGTCTCCCTATTCATTCCTAACGGGTATTGGCTTATCATTATCATTGATAGTTCGACACCATAGTGGGTGTCATTAGAGGTCATCTATAGTTAAGAGGAGTTTTCCCTTTATGTAGTTCCTTTGGTTTGTTTACGAAGTTCGTTGTGTTTCATCTCAAGGATTCATCAACGAGAAGGGACTACACTACTATGTGCGCGCAAACAATATACACAATAATAGCAAGCGGGTAAGCAAGGAAAACAAGCAGTCCATTCACATTCTTCACCCAAGCTCACAACAGAGAACCAAGCACGGTAAAACAAACATCTGTTTCCATGCATTAGTCTTGTGGTCATAATCAAACAAGGCACACAACACACAAGCCGTGTAACACGGCAACATACGAACCACACATGTCCATACCTGGACCAGAAGCAAGCGTCGTCTCACACACGGGTTCCTGGTTGGTGTTCGTTATGACCCTAACGTTGATTAAAAATAACGTGTCAGTTCATGATTTCATGTGACGACACTTTTCTAGTTTATCTCGTTTACACCGGGTGTTATTTCCCAGGTGAGTCGTTGAATGTACAGTTTATTCTAAACCTTAGAACTTCCCAAGTATTCACCTTATATTATTATTTAACTCCTAGGATGTTTACATCGTCGTTGTATGAGTTAACTAAGTACTCCCTCTAGATATTATTCTAGAGTATTTTTAAACACTAATGTGTAGCAAGTTTATCTAAGGTAGATTTAACTTGCCTAGAGTGCATTCCCTTCCTAGCTAAATAGGTTTGTAATGTTTTAAACCTATTATCATAGTAATATAATATATAGGAAACTCCTAAGACATGTTTGCACAGAAGTCCTAAGATTTATAAAACTATCACATAATCTCGGTGTTACCCCTTATCTAACCTCACTTTTAATGTATCAACCTGATGTCTAATCCTCCCAAAATGTTTCACCAACCTAGCTAGAAGTATTAGCATATTTTGGGTTCATTTTTAAACCAACACCACACTTTTAACACCTCTGAATAATGATCATACAGAGGCCCCAATTTCAGAAAACTGAAACATCAAATCTGCACATACTTCCACTCCAACCTTTCTTTTAATGCATTAGATTGATTTATAATTTTTCCCAAAGTGTTCACACTCTTAGGTTGATGCATTAGAAATGTTATAAGTTCAGTTCCAGATCATTTCAACACCCTCATATCTGTATTACAGTTATACAGAAACAGCAACTTTCAGAAAAACTGAAAGCACAGTTTGTATATCTCTTCTTTAAGCTCTCTTTTAGTTCATTAATCTGCTTCTAATTCCACCTAAAACTTTCACCCAACTAGATAAGCATATCAGGTAGGTTTTAACTCAAAACTAATTCAAGATAATACCGTTATCACTTCTGAAAAGTCATTTTACAGAACTGCTATGCTGCAGGAAACTGAAAACCAGTTTTTGTATCTCCTCTCTAAGTTTTCCCTTTTTGGTAGTTGATCACTCTCCATTCCACCCAAAGTTTTCTACCCACATAGTCAGGTGTTAAAGGAAGGTTGTAAACCTAAGAACGACTCAAATTAAAGTTGTTAACAACTTTGTAACTCAGCTATACAGAAAACTAGCAAACTGAAACACTAATCTGTGCACACTTATTCCTCTCAGTTTCTTTAGATTAACCGACTTCTAAATCACTCCCAAGGCGCTTGTATTTTTACTCATAAGTATTAGGGGTGTTTAGGTTCATTACCTACTCAAGACAACACTTACACTCCATCTGTAACTCATTTATACAGAGAACAAGGTTATGGAAAATCTGAAAACGCAGTTTGGGTACCTTCCCTTTTTACCTATCTGTTCATTCACTGTTCTGATTTTCAATGTTTGTTCATAACCTTGTTTTTAACTTAGGACAACCTAATTGAAATACCCTGAACTTAAATATAGGGATTAAAATTAATCTAATACGTATTCAAGGACCTAATGGTACCTAATTAATACTAGTAAGGAAAAATAAATCCAAAAGAAATAAAGAAACGCTTAAAAAGCGGAAAACGCTAAATAAGCGTTAAATAACCATAGGAGGTATGAGACCTCAGTTAGAATATTATATGGATTTTGAAGGTTTAATAAGACCTAAATAATATATGGGAACAAATCCCGAAGAAAACAGATCCTTAAAACGGATTAAAATCACTAACAAACCTTAAAGCGCGTTTTCCGAGGTAACCGACAAAATGTGTGTAACACCCCTACCAATAGTACAGTGCTTACCGTCCAATCTCCATACATATCAGATACTCGCAGCGGAAATATACTTACATACAATGGGTGATACAATGCCGTTAGTCACCCACGTGACTAACAAGGCTACTACCTCTACATACAGCATCGGTCTGATGGACCGGAATCCCGAGTACTACAAGCCTACAATACATTCTCCGTTTACCAAATACTACTACAATATTCATTCAATACAATACTCCAAGTACAATACAATATAATCTACATACCGAGTTTACTAAGGTCCTTATACAATGTACTATCTCTTCAAAGTTCATACATACTCACTAAGAGACTACTTACTACCCGTTCCTCACACGCTACTTACTTCCAAATACCAGGGTGTGCCTCCGGTCTCTTCCTTGACCATATTTGTTTCGGGTACCTGCACACTAAAAAAATGTCCCCCGAAGGGGTCAGCTTTCGCCGAGCATGATAACCGCATACCCCGCGTACTAGTGAGGGTACGCCGACCACTTGGTCGAATACATGCGGTTCATTTTCATACAAGCATACATGCATACATGCTCTTATACACAATACAACAATACTTACGCAAGACATACATACATACACTACATTACATACAAGAGTACAACATAAACCATTCAATATGTACTTACCTTTTCCGAATACACATACTCATTACATACACAGTATACGATACTTGTTAGCTTCATTGGTCCACCCGGGTTAATCGGGTGGAGATTACTCTTTTACTCGTTACTTCATACATACGCATACATACTCATACTCATACTCACGGATCCATACTTAATTACTCTTACCCTTACTCAAGTTAAGTCGTCGGGACCTCCGGCCCTGGGGACTACACCGTCCCGCCTCCGGGATTTACTTGACTCACTAATCTGGGATGCTACCCATTTAAGGGATTTGGGCCACGGACCAGTTTAAGAGTCAGGAATTGCAGCCAACCTCTTGTGACTCCGCATCCTCACGCGTGGCCGAAGCTATATCGGACTTGTACTCATTCCAATTTACTCACTTAAGTTAGGAGTTAGATAGTTAGGAATTAGCACAAGTCAACTTCCAAGCCACAAAAATACTATACATATATATACACATTCATACGAGGTACAATACATTACACAAGTACAGTACGAGGTTCGAATGCCATTCATCATAATTCCTATATTTCATGAATTATACAAACTAGTGCTCAAGACAATAAATATCAAGCACAACATAAGTCAAGCACAGGCAAGTGCAATATAGTCCGATTCATGCATTTATCTTATTTAGGTGGTCAAATAAGCACACAAATCGGGGTAACCAGATTAGGATACAGGGCATGAAGAAATCATACCTTTCACCATTGTACTTGTATCCCATCGTTCCTCCGGTGTTCACAAATCAATTCCTATTATATACATGCAATCGAATGATTAAATCTAACTATCATTATCTTAACTCAATTGCTCTTACTATTTTACTAATTCATACTTACTAAGTCCTTATGCTTCCTACACTTACACATTACTTACTTATGTTCATTACCTTAAGTTTTATTTTCTTACTTACTATTAGCATGCTTTCATACATGTACATTATATATATATGTGGGTATACATATATATATATAAATATAATTATTATTTAATTGAAATAATAATTTTTTTTTTTACTGGACCGGACTTGCGACCGACCTTGCAAGTCCGGTCCATTCCAGTAGCTACCAGTGCGGGAAATTTCCTGGCTCGACCGAACTTGCAAGTCCGGTCGCAAGTTCGGTCCATTCCAGTAGCTTGCATTATGGGAATTTTTCTGGCCGACCGAACTTGCATGTCCGGTCGCAAGTCCGGTCGATTCCAGTAGGTTACAGACGGGAATTTTTCTGGCCGACCGAACTTGCATGTCCGGTCGCAAGTCCGGTCGATTCCAGTAGGTTACAGACGGGAAAATTTTTCTGGTCCGACCGAACTTGCAAGTCCGGTCGCAAGTCCGGTCGATTCCAGAAGCTTTCCCGTCTTTGTAAATCTGGGCTCGACCGAACTTGCAAGTCCGGTCGCAAGTTCGGTCCGGCCCAGTATTTGCATTTTATTTCTGTTTTCAGTCCCCTCTTTTACCCATTACTTCCCCATTGTTCCTACACTTAATCCCACATGTTATGACACTAATTAAACCTCCTAATACACCTTAGTTCATCCACCAAACTCCTTACTAAATCCATCAATCAATCTTACACAAATTCCTCACTTCTTTTCCAACCAATGTAACAGTTTTTGTTTTACCTTTGCTACAGATTTTTGTGCAACTTCTACCACTCAAAACTTCCTCTATCAATGTCACTCCTAGCATCCCAAATACATCCTCTTACCAAGCCATTCATTTCCAAGCAATTGTACCATCTATACCCAAGTCCAACATCCATTTTACCAAATCTTGCACACCACTTCTCCTTAGTTCTACAATGCAATCTAATACCTCTTTGCTATAGATTTTGACACTTACTCTCCCCTTCTCTAACCACCTCTTCTAATGTCCTTTCTAGAGTTCCAAGTACACCACTATACGTTATCTATCTCTCCCAATCTACTCCTTTATCTTTCTCTATCAAAATCTGCTACACACTCTCATTAGTCACCTAGTTTTAAATTCTCTAAGTGTTCTAATCCTAGGCAAATTTTGCCATAGTCTCCCCTATAATTTTATACACTCACCACATTGTTTTACTCACATTATTATCATCTCACCTGTTTATAAACAATAAACAGATACAAGCTCCCATACATAATACCAATACCAAAACAACACTAAAATTTCCTGCACTCAACAACTCAATCCCAATCTGTTTTCAATAAGTTTCACACACCTTTTAAAGCTTCAAAATACTTATATCCTCCTACACATTACTCTACTACAGATTACCATTTTACAATACACCTTTTTATTTCTAAAATCTGTTGCATATACAAATATGTACAAGGTTACACAATGAGCATCCTTTACCTTGTTTCCTTCTAGACTTCCTTTGTTCTTCCTTCTCCTTCCTTCCTTCTCTCTCTACGGTTTTGTAATCTCAATTCCTCTAACACTACAACCATTTACATATATACATTTCAATACACCATTTCAATACTAGGACTAACCTTAATCATTATGTAGGTTCTAATATGGATTTTAGGGTTTAGGATTTATATTACCTTCCAAGAGTGCAAGTGCTGTTTGGAGTGGTTCAAGAACAAGGTTTCCAACTCCACCAATAAGCCAAAATCGGCTAGATACACAAGAGAACCAACAAAGGTTTTAGCTTAAATTCGTTTTGCCTATAAGACAAGAAAAATGAAGGAGTTTCAAGAAGGTTTTTACCTCAAAAGAACAAGGAGAACAAGGTGGCTCTAATGGTGGTCTTGAGGCTCCAAATGGGGTATACCCATAAAAATGAAAATCGTTGTTTTCGAATTTTGGAAGGATGAAAATGTGGCTCTTGGTGAGAGGATTACAATGGTGGTATTTTTATAATTTTTGGAAGAGTTTGGAGAGAGTTACAAAGGAGGGAAGATGGTACTTTGTGTGGGTTTCTCTACTTCTCCATGGCCATCGGTTTGCAATGGAAGAAAGAAAGAAAATCAGAGAAGAGGAAGGAGGGGATTCATGTGAGAGAGGGGAAATGAGATAGGAGAGAGAGTATGTGAGTGAGGGAGTTACTTTAGTGTTTTACTTTTGTTTGCTTATTTTGTTTGTTGTTGTAATTAAGAGGAGAAATAAAGAGAGGTGTGAGGGGGACCAAAATCGGACAGCCCACAGACCCATGTGGGTTTTGAATTTTTCTTTTTACATTATTGGACACATAAGTTTGTGTTATTTATGTTTCTACCCCACAACTTCCTGTTTTTGACAGTTTTTACTAATCTCGTTTTATTGATTTTATTGGTCCTAAAGCTTCACTAATATTTATTAATGATTATTTAGTTGACCAAAATTGTTACGAGTCTATTTGACCCGCTTAAAGACACGTTTTCCCGGTTACCTCGAAAAACGCGCTTTAATGTTCATTAGTGATTTTAATCCATTTTAAGGATCCGTTTTCTTCGGGATTTGTTCCCTCATATTATTTTAGACTTAATTAAGCCTTTAGAATCCTTACAATACGCTAACCGAGGTTTCATACCTCCTATGGTTATTTAACGCTTATTTAGCGTTTCCCGCTTTTTAAGCGTTTCTTTATTTCTTTGGATTTATTTTTCCTTACCAATATTACTTAGGCGTCACTAGGCCCTTAATTATGTATTAGATTAATTTTAATCCCTATATTTAAGTTCGGGGTATTTCAATCTACCCCCCTTGAGAACTTTGTCCTCAAAGTTGTTCGCGGTTATGGGATTTCTATACTTACTCATTTATACTTGCCTAATACCGAAGCCACACATTCCTCCTCCTTACAATTCCAAAATTCATTACTCAATGTTTCTCCTTTCCATACCATACCAATCTACAATAATTACCCCAATCCATATTACTATCAACCGTCCGGTTCCTCATTACAACCTTTATACATACATACAGTGCAAAGCTATCCCCAAAGCAATGCGATACACATCACAGTCCCGTAGGCACTCAGGTCATCTCGACACGGGACTCCTCTATGTCCTGTTGCCCTTGGACTAATATAACATGCTACACTACTATCTTCTCCGGTATAACTTCCTACAATTACTTACTCTCCAGTCTAAGAAAATGTCTTTTACAACTACTATTTAGAAACCTTCCTAAAGCATACAACTCCAAATTCAAATTTGTTCATTACTCTATCCTATGTGTGATTCTTGTGACCACTTGAGGGGAGCTTCAAGAATCGTTCGACCCTGATGTGATCAGCACCAGTGTTGAACTATCTCTCCACTCCAATTTGTGTTCGGTTTTCCTTGATCTGATCAGGATCAAGTTCGACTTCCCACATCAGTTTCAAACAAGCAATTAATTCAATTATTTCATGTTTTATCTTTTTACTCTTCCTAGTCATTCATACATCTCCAAGGGATGGATTCAATCCATCAATCATCCTCACTCTATTTCCAAATTCTTTTCTTCGAGATTCAATACCTAAGTGCTCATTCATTAACCTTCACTACTTCCATCCATCACTCTCCATTGTTTCAAATGTTCTAACTAGGAATTGCCATACTTGTAGAATTTAGTTGTTCTCAATTTACTTCCAATAACTTACTTACAAATACACTACTCTTAGAATTTATTCCTCAATTACTCTCATTCCTTTCGTACTACTTCTTCAAAGGTTACAATACTTGTGGAGCTGCGTCCACTATTACTCTTTTTACCAATACTCTTACACTGGTGTTACAAGATGGGTACATTCATCCTATGGTATTTGCATGTCTAATGCCTAGTTACCATAATTATAATATGAATGAATACTTATGTTTATTTAACATAGTATCAATCATCAATTTGATTCTCATTTGTGCTATGCACATTATGGTTTATGTGTTTATTCACAAAACTTACATTAAGCGGTTTTCGCTCTACCCCCCTTAAAAGGGGTTACGCCCACGTAATCTACCATATGTTATTATATTAACATTGGTTAATCAATTTGGGCAATCTAAAGCGTTTAGCTTCACTACGGTATACTATACAATATACTCTGGTCAAAGGGGTCTTAACCATACCAATGGTTTAGTCTTTGCACCAAGAATTCCTATATGAGTTTATTTAACTCACAATCAATTTGGTTCTAGCCTATTAGGCTTAAGGCATAATAGCCAATCTCGCATACTTACTAGGTATATTACATTCCTCAGCTAGGGCCCACTAGCTTCTGCTGCGCGACCCTGATAGCCTTAGTGTTTAATTCACTCTTTGGTATTTATAGGTGTGTTACTCATCGCTTTTTATCCCTTTTTGTGGGAATGGGAATAAGGTGTACAAACAAGTGTGGTATTCTTTACGCCTTTTTAACTCAACGAGTTAGATTATAACCAGCTTCCTGGTAATCTATTATACATACTATCCGACTCTCACGATTATTCGCTAAGTTCTTCCAACTTATTGTTGGCGAGGCTAAGCCACTATTTAGTTATAGTGCTTCCTCTGTTGTCAATAGCTTGAATTATACCAGTCTCTGGTTCAGTACCAGTGTCCTTTACTGTATGACCTTGCATTTCTATGCGTCGGTCCTAGGACTTTCTTAAGTCTCTTTCCACTCTTTATTCCATTGGAATTCACTCTTGTGATTGTTAGTGTATTGTACACCCTTCGTGCTTCTTTGGCCTTAGGTAGCTACGGTTGTTGCTAAGCTTGCTTAACTGGCTAGTGCCATGTTTGTTGGTGAAAAGAAAGGTTTACTACGGTTTACATTCTCCATATCCCTAGCCATTCCATTAGATCATTAGCTGCACAAGTGCAATATCAAAACACTCAGTCATACAGAGTGCAGAGCGTACGTAAACGCTGACGAAGTCATCACTTATGTGATAGGAAAGAATATTTTCTGCCTGTCATCTCGTACTTATACTCCGTGTCAGTGCTACTTCCTCCTATCGGTCGCTTATTGCGCCACCGTATTCTTACTCGTTACACAACATTGCTTTTACTTGTTTCTGCTACTGTGATAGTTTCCCTTCACTCATTGCCATGTCATTGGCCCATTCCCTTATGGTATGAAGACCCTGGGGTTTCCAATGTTCGTGTGTATGACGGTTGTTTGTAGCGTACCCACTACTATTATCTTCCCATTGTGGTGGATGTTTTTATTTCAGTTAGGTTATGTGTAAGGTTAGGGTTCCTCGACATTATCTGTAATTCATTTGTGATACAATTTGCCAAGTATCTTGGTTGACCAAGGATGAGATAACTCATCGGGTCACAAGCTCTCTTGAGCGTTAATCATTCATGGTGTTCAATGTGTGTTCACATTGATTGCTTTGGTAGTTATTGCCTTTCGGTGCGCATTGGTTTAGGCTCTGGCTGTGTAGTTTTGCTGGTATGTATACTACCAGGACATCCCATGAAACTTCAAGGGTTTTCTGGTCCCGTTCTCCAATTGGAGGGTATTCTATCACTGACAAGTGAAGGTTCTTGTTGAGGGGTTTGTCTCCACTCATAGGTCTAATGACAAGGTTTGCCATGTTGGTGTTTACACAATGGTCCACTATATGTTTGGGTGCATATGGAGTATGCTTACTCCTTTAAGTCGTAATGGTTTGGAAATCTCATTTCCTTACTCCATCACTCTTTGGCAATATCTATTGCGTGGTTTTATTGTCATAGTAGATGGAAGCCTTTTCTAAGGGTTCACATCATTACCGCATTGGTGGTCTTTGGTTAACGAGGGGTACTTTCTCTTGGGTTTCTCGTAGTGTTCAAATGTGGACTAGGCCAATGTTGGCATTATCATGATTCTTATGCCTCTGTGCTACCATTGCTACAGAAGGCATGGCGGTAATTAAGAACTCCGTCAACTGTATACTAGGCTGATGCTCTAGTGACAGTGACATTGGGTTGGTCATTACTCCAAGCCACTCAGAATGTTGGGTTGAATTATAGTCCAGTTGTTGATTTCTTGTCGTATGAGGCAATCCCTCTTGCAAGTCTTGTTAGTAATGGTGTGGGTTTTGCAACCGTTTAAGGTTACACACGTAGTTGGTTGATGGCTTTTAAGCCGTATTGCTGCGAGCTATGCTCTTTGCAAGCTGCTTATGCATGTTTCCACTCCTTGTATACCGTCATAGGTTGGAGGTATTATTGGGCTCCATGGTAAGTCGTGGCATCACGCTTCCGTCCATAGGAGACCTTCTTAGGCAAGTGGTGTTAATAAGTGTCTCCCAGTATCTTAGGCATTTCCTGTTAAGTGAAATCCCTTCGGGTCCCAACCGAGTGTTTGTTCTAACTTTCGTGCTTTTATCATGTCGCTGTTGTTCGACTGTTGCAATGCAGACACCCTTTAAGGATTGCTCCTGAGTGCTGTTGAAGCATGCCGTTACATCCGGCTAATGCTTAGAACGTGTGTTGTCCTCTAAGCCGTCTTATGGTATTGTACTTGAGTCTTCCCCTTTTTGGGTTATAACGTCTCCCGTTCTCGGGTAGACTGTTTACACTTGCTCCTAGTGCTTGAGCCTAGGGTTATATATCCTCTCCGATGATGGATTGTGCTTCGTAGTGATCTTGTGATTGCTCTTGGGAGTTCCGTCCCGTTGCTGAGCATTGTGGTGTTCACGTTAGGCAACTGCCTTACTGTGTTTAGGCTGGGTATATCTTCCAGCTATCGCGTATTTGTTTGGTGTCCTCGAGACATGTCCAATGTCTATATTGCTGGTCTGTGCTTTTTGCACTTCTCAGTCTTCATTCCTTATCTTCAGATGGATTCTCTGAGTTCCTTGTACTTGTTCCTTAACTGAGTTTCCTTCTCCTTGATTGTCGGTGGTGTCCAGTTGTTCTGGTTTGAACTTACTGATGGTCCGTAGAACGGAGTTGACTACTTCCCGTGTCGTACACTACCTGTATACATACGTGGGGTACCATGTTGATACGTTACCACTTACCCAACTATATGGCGGGCCCACAAGCTCCTTCGGAGCGCGGTTGTCCCACATCCCGTAACGGGTATACTCGTAGTGTTCGTCACACGCCTAGGTGAAGTATTCTGTTGCCAACTCCTCTTGTATCATCCTATGATACTCACCATAATGCTGTGGGTCTGGTTTTAAAATCCAAGGTTTTTAAAAGAAGGTTTATGGTTTTGAAAGAAAATTTTGGGTTTTAAAACAATGGTTCGGTGTTAAAAGAAATCTCCCATGGCATAGCCTTGTTT
This sequence comes from Limonium bicolor, assembly GCA_023374045.1. NCBI lineage: Eukaryota > Viridiplantae > Streptophyta > Magnoliopsida > Caryophyllales > Plumbaginaceae > Limonium > Limonium bicolor. The sequence continues at coordinate 286,116,122 of CM041778.1, forward strand.
GAGGTCTTGACCAAGTCTAGCTTCTCGCTGACTGGTATGTTCTAAATACAGTGGTCGGGCCGTTAGGCCTTTCCAAGGTTCCATACGTCTGGTTGTTAGGATGTGTGATCCTGTGGTTGTTACATTACGGTCACCGTACATTACTATGCACTTGTGACGTGTTAGTGTTCCTTTACATATCTCTGTCTTTACTGCACTTGCCTTGGCAAGTGCGTGGTATCGGTGATTTTTGGATAATCCTATGCCAATCTCGGTATGGTTTACATTGGTGTTTGTTAGTCTCGCTGACGCTTCCCTCGATCTTATTGATCTATAATTGGCATACTCGCTCCTTTAGGTAGCTTCTTGGTGGTCTAGACATGGCTGTCGTAGATCTGGGTACTTCTCCACTCCTTGGAGGTTCCCGTTCTATTTGGTTTAGTGTCGCTCCTTGTGGCTCGTTCCCGCACATTTGTGGTGGTTACTGAGCCTTCCTTGTTTAGGCACTACTTGTAGTCCTATTAGTTTACATCTCCTGGTTGTTCTTGTAGTTGTCTGAGCTATATTGGCCAGGTGTTGCAACCTTGATGGCATCGTAGTTTTGGAGTTAACCGCTTCCGACTATGTCCTTAGTCGGCTAGCATACCGTTGGTGGTATTATTCAAGTATTACTGTCCCGTAGACTTGTGTCTCGGGTTCCGTTACTGCTCCCTTTTTCATTCCGTTGCACGGTTAGTGCTTTTGTCCTGCTGTTGGTTGACTAGCTAGGTTTCGCGACTGCTAAGCAGGTCGCCCCATGCTGTTGCAAGTTATAGCCTCCTCGTGGTTGGAGTGCTCATTCTACCGCCATTACGTGCGGTGTTGTGGTTCAACCGGGGTCCATCTCCGGGACTTCCAGTTCTTGGAATCTACTGTATGTCAGGTTCTTTCCTCTTGTAGGAATAACTCATTACTGCCAGATCGGGTTTTCCCGAGTATGAGAGGACTTTCCTTCTCTCTGGCGTATTTTCCCAAGTTATACCAAGGGATTGTGGAGGGCGGGTCTGGTATGGTAGGTATCCGGTACTCACCGGTAGTTCCTAACTAGCATATCTCTAATGCTAACACTCAGCCCTTAGCCCTAAGCTTCTAAATCCTAACTCGGTATTTCCTAAACTCGGTATTTCCAGTCATCAGAGCGATACTTCGCTCTGATACCACTTTTTGTAACACCCCTACCATTAGTACAGTGCTTACCGTCCAATCTCCATACATATCAGATACTCGCAGCGGAAATATACTTACATACAATGGGTGATACAATGCCGTTAGTCACCCACGTGACTAACAAGGCTACTACCTCTACATACAGCATCGGTCTGATGGACCGGAATCCCGAGTACTACAAGCCTACAATACATTCTCCGTTTACCAAATACTACTACAATCTTCATTCAATACAATACTCCAAGTACAATACAATATAATCTACATACCGAGTTTACTAAGGTCCTTATACAATGTACTATCTCTTCAAAGTTCATACATACTCACTAAGAGACTACTTACTACCCGTTCCTCACACGCTACTTACTTCCAAATACCAGGGTGTGCCTCCGGTCTCTTCCTTGACCATATTTGTTTCGGGTACCTGCACACTAAAAAATGTCCCCCGAAGGGGTCAGCTTTCGCCGAGCATGATAACCGCATACCCCGCGTACTAGTGAGGGTACGCCGACCACTTGGTCGAATACATGCGGTTCATTTTCATACAAGCATACATGCATACATGCTCTTATACACAATACAACAATACTTACGCAAGACATACATACATACACTACATTACATACAAGAGTACAACATAAACCATTCAATACGTACTTACCTTTTCCGAATACACATACTCATTACATACACAGTATACGATACTTGTTAGCTTCATTGGTCCACCCGGGTTAATCGGGTGGAGATTACTCTTTTACTCGTTACTTCATACATACGCATACATACTCATACTCATACTCACGGATCCATACTTAATTACTCTTACCCTTACTCAAGTTAAGTCGTCGGGACCTCCGGCCCTGGGGACTACACCGTCCCGCCTCCGGGATTTACTTGACTCACTAATCCGGGATGCTACCCATTTAAGGGATTTGGGCCGCGGACCAGTTTAAGAGTCAGGAATTGCAGCCAACCTCTTGTGACTCCGCATCCTCACGCGTGGCCGAAGCTATATCGGACTTGTACTCATTCCAATTTACTCACTTAAGTTAGGAGTTAGATAGTTAGGAATTAGCACAAGTCAACGTCCAAGCCACAAAAATACTATACATATATATACACATTCATACGAGGTACAATACATTACACAAGTACAGTACGAGGTTCGAATGCCATTCATCATAATTCCTATATTTCATGAATTATACAAACTAGTGCTCAAGACAATAAATATCAAGCACAACATAAGTCAAGCACAGGCAAGTGCAATATAGTCCGATTCATGCATTTATCTTATTTAGGTGATCAAATAAGCACACAAATCGGGGTAACCAGATTAGGATACAGGGCATGAAGAAATCATACCTTTCACCATTGTACTTGTATCCCATCGTTCCTTCGGTGTTCACAAATCAATTCCTATTATATACATGCAATCGAATGATTAAATCTAACTATCATTATCTTAACTCAATTGCTCTTACTATGTTTACTAATTCATACTTACTAAGTCCTTATGCTTCCTACACTTACACATTACTTACTTATGTTCATTACCTTAAGTTTTATTTTCTTACTTACTATTAGCATGCTTTCATACATGTACATTTATATATATATATGTGGGTATACATATATATATATATAAATATAATTATTATTTAATTGAAATAATAATTTTTTTTTTTGACTGGACCGGACTTGCGACCGACCTTGCAAGTCCGGTCCATTCCAGTAGCTACCAGTGCGGGAAATTTCCTGGCTCGACCGAACTTGCAAGTCCGGTCGCAAGTTCGGTCCATTCCAGTAGCTTGCATTATGGGAATTTTTCTGGCCGACCGAACTTACATGTCCGGTCGCAAGTCCGGTCGATTCCAGTAGGTTACAGACGGGAATTTTTCTGGCCGACCGAACTGGCATGTCCGGTCGCAAGTCCGGTCGATTCCAGTAGGTTACAGACGGGAAAATTTTTCTGGTCCGACCGAACTTGCAAGTCCGGTCGCAAGTCCGGTCGATTCCAGAAGCTTTCCCGTCTTTGTAAATCTAGGCTCGACCGAACTTGCAAGTCCGGTCGCAAGTTCGGTCCGGCCCAGTATTTGCATTTTTATTTCTGTTTTCAGTCCCCTCTTTTACCCATTACTTCCCCATTGTTCCTACACTTAATCCCACATGTTATGACACTAATTAAACCTCCTAATACACCTTAGTTCATCCACCAAACTCCTTACTAAATCCATCAATCAATCTTACACAAATTCCTCACTTCTTTTCCAACCAATGTAACAGTTTTTGTTTTACCTTTGCTACAGATTTTTGTTGCAACTTCTACCACTCAAAACTTCCTCTATCAATGTCACTCCTAGCATCCCAAATACATCCTCTTACCAAGCCAATTCATTTCCAAGCAATTGTACCATCTATACCCAAGTCCAACATCCATTTTACCAAATCTTGCACACCACTTCTTCTTAGTTCTACAATGCAATCTAATACCTCTTTGCTACAGATTTTGACACTTACTCTCCCCTTCTCTAACCACCTCTTCTAATGTCCTTTCTAGAGTTCCAAGTACACCACTATACGTTATCTATCTCTCCCAATCTACTCCTTTATCTTTCTCTATCAAAATCTGCTACACACTCTCATTAGTCACCTAGTTTTAAATTCTCTAAGTGTTCTAATCCTAGGCAAATTTTGCCATAGTCTCCCCTATAATTTTATACACTCACCACATTGTTTTACTCACATTATTATCATCTCACCTGTTTATAAACAATAAACAGATACAAGCTCCCATACATAATACCAATACCAAAACACACTAAAATTTCCTGCACTCAACAACTCAATCCCAATCTGTTTTCAATAAGTTTCACACACCTTTTAAAGCTTCAAAATACTTATATCATCCTACACATTACTCTACTACAGATTACCATTTTACAATACACCTTTTTATTTCTAAAATCTGTTGCATATACAAATATGTACAAGGTTACACAATGAGCATCCTTTACCTTGTTTTCCTTCTAGACTTCCTTTGTTCTTCCTTCTCCTTCCTTCCTTCTCTCTCTACCCTACTACCGGTTTTGTAATCTCAATTCCTCTAACACTACAACCATTTACATATATACATTCAATACACCATTTCAATACTAGGACTAACCTTAATCATTATGTAGGTTCTAATATGGATTTTAGGGTTAGGATTTATATTACCTTCCAAGAGTGCAAGTGCTGTTTGGAGTGGTTCAAGAACAAGGTTTCCAACTCCACCAATAAGCCAAAATCGGCTAGATACACAAGAGAACCAACAAAGGTTTTAGCTTAAATTCGTTTTGCCTATAAGACAAGAAAAATGAAGGAGTTTCAAGAAGGTTTTTACCTCAAAAGAACAAGGAGAACAAGGTGGCTCTAATGGTGGTCTTGAGGCTCCAAATGGGGTATACCCATAAAAACGAAAATCGTTGTTTTCGAATTTTGGAAGGATGAAAATGTGGCTCTTGGTGAGAGGATTACAATGGTGGTATTTTTATAATTTTTGGAAGAGTTTGGAGAGAGTTACAAAGGAGGGAAGATGGTACTTTGTGGGTTTCTCTACTTCTCCATGGCCATCGGTTTGCAATGGAAGAAAGAAAGAAAATCAGAGAAGAGGAAGGAGGGGATTCACGTGAGAGAGGGGAAATGAGATAGGAGAGAGAGTATGTGAGTGAGGGAGTTACTTTAGTGTTTTACTTTTTGCTTTTGCTTATTTTGTTTGTTTGTAATTAAGAGGAGAAATAAAGAGAGGTGTGAGGGGGACCAAAATCGGACAGCCCACAGACCCATGTGGGTTTTGAATTTTTCTTTTTACATTATTGGACACATAAGTTTGTGTTATTTTGTTTCTACCCACACACACTTCCTGTTTTTGACAGTTTTTACTAATCTCTCGTTTTATTGATTTTATTGGTCCTAAAGCTTCACTAATATTTATTAATGATTATTTAGTTGACCAAAATTGTTACGAGTCTATTTGACCCGCTTAAAGACACGTTTTCCCGGTTACCTCGAAAAACGCGCTTTAATGTTCATTAGTGATTTTAATCCATTTTAAGGATCCGTTTTCTTCGGGATTTGTTCCCTCATATTTATTTAGACTTAATTAAGCCTTTAGAATCCTTACAATACGCTAACCGAGGTTTCATACCTCCTATGGTTATTTAACGCTTATTTAGCGTTTCCCGCTTTTTAAGCGTTTCTTTATTTCTTTTGGATTTATTTTTCCTTACCAATATTACTTAGGCGTCACTAGGCCCTTAATTATGTATTAGATTAATTTTAATCCCTATATTTAAGTTCGGGGTATTTCAACACCGGCTAACAAAAACTTACAGCCGTGTACTACTCAGTACACCGATCACAAATTCATTGTTTACTATCAAAAGAAAGCAAAGAGATAAAGCTAAGTCCTCAGCATCTTCATCCTTCACGAGTACCTGAGTGTAGTAAAAACATCGCCCCAAGGGGCTCAGCAAAAGCTGCGCATGAACTCCGCATATACCGCATGCTAGCTAGGGCACGCCGACTACTTGACGTCCACTAAACATGCGATTCATTATTTTCATACATACATGCTTTTCATACATCATACATGCTCATACAATACATTACATATTCCAAGGCAACAATACAATAAGCCACACCATACTTACCTTCGCAAGGGTTAGCCAAATTATGCATCCGGGTTAATCGGAATGCTTTTACTCTTTTACTCATCATACATTACTTACTCTTACTATACTTACTTACTTTTCATTTACTTTACTTACTCATTCTTACTTACTTGCTTATACTCAAGTTAAGTCGTCGGGACCTCCGGCCTTGGGGACTACACCGTCCACCTCCGGTTTACTTGACTCACCAATCCGGGATGCTACCCACTTAAGGGATTTGGGCCGCGGACCAGTTTAAGAGTCAGGAATTGGAGCCAACCTCTCGTGACTCCGCATCCTCACGCGTGGCCGAAACTATATCGGACTTCTACTCATTCCAATTTAATTACCAATTTAAGTTAGAATGGTTAGCTTGTTAGGAATAAGTTAGAAGTCCAAAGTCAACACATTCGGTCACAGTACATTACAACATTCATACAAGCATTCATATACATCCATACATTTCATGAATTATACAAACTAAGATTTAAGAAAATATTCACAACATACAACACTACATTTCCACAAGTATGCATATAACTCCGATTCGTGCATTTATCTTATTTGGTGATCAATTAGCACACAACACACAAATCAGAGTAACCAAGATAGCATACGGGGCATGAGGAATTCATACCGTTCACCGTCGTACGTGTTTCCAAACGTCCTTCCGGCGTCACAAATCAAATCCTAAGATATACATACAATTGAGCGGTTAATCTAACTATTATTAACTTAACTCAACTACTCTTACATTCTCAACTCATATTTACTAAGTCTTTACACTCCTTATACTTACGTTTTATTTACTTACTTTTAATTACTTAACATTGGTTTACTTACATATATATGTACATATGTATAAGTGGGTATACATATATATATATATATACATACTTACTATAGTTACACTTTTTTTTTTGTAAGTAATGGGCCGTCCGACCCACCGTCCGACCCAAGCCCTGGGTCGGACCACTCCAGTAGGTTTACGTCCTCTGAAATCCACCCTGTCCGACCCAGCACTGTTACGTCCGACCCATACCCTCTGGGTCGGACCATTACAGATTGTTTCGGTCCTGTGTCCAAGCTCCGTCCGACCCACGTCCGACTCACCGTCTGGGTCGGACGAAGTCAGAAACTTCGACCACTATTTTTTTCGCCTGTCCGACCCACGTCCGATCCACGGTCCTGGGTCGGACCAATACAGAGTGTTTACGTTTGTTTATTTAAGCCATGTCCGACCCACGTCCGATCCACGGTCCTGGGTCGGACCATTACAGAAAGGTTTATTGGCGTTGCCTATGTCCCGTCCGACCCACTGTCCGACCCACCGTCTGGGTCGGATGAAGTCAGAACCTTGCTACAGATTTTACGGTGGGTCGGATGAAGTCAGAACCTTGCTACATATTTTATTTTTCTTTCCCAATTTCACCCATTGCTTCCCCAATCTTCCTACATACATCCTAACATGTTTTAGTTCAATTTAAACATCCTAAATCATGCTAATTCATTCCCTAATTCATTACACAATCCTATACTAACTTATATACACAATTCTCTAAGTTTCTACCCAACACTTACACAGTTTTCTCCCCTTACCATATTATGCTACAGATTTTGTTCTATCTCTCTCCCAACAATAGCTCCCTTTTCTAATGTCATTTTTAACACTTCTAATACATTACAACTACATTAACTATCTCTCCAAATATACCCTCTATCTCTCTCTATCAAAATCTGTTACAACACTTATTAGTCACCTAGTTTCTAATTCACTAAGTGTTCTATTCCTATGTAAATTTTGCCATAACCTCCCCTATAATTTTATACTCTCACCACATTGTTTTAATCACATTTTCATTCATTCTCACCTGTTTACATACAATAACCATATACAAGCTCCCATATACAATACCAATACTAAAACACAACAAAATTCCTGCACTCAACAATCCAATCCCAACTATGTTTTAACAAGTTTTAAAATGTCTTTTAAGGTTCAAAACATTTATGTTCTCTCACACATTACACTACTAATACACTACCATTTAACACTACTCATTTTAACCTTCTAAAATCTGTTACATACATATATATACCAAGCTACACAAAAGAGAATTCTTACCTTGTTTCTCCTTCTAGTTTTCTTTCTTCCTCTTGTTCCTTCCTTCTTTCTCTACCGGTTATGGTTTCTCAACAATCTAACATTATAACCCATTCATAATACACCATTTTAATATCAACTAACCCTACATTACTTAAGCTTTTAATGTGGGGTTTTAGGGTTTAGAAAATCCATTACCTTCCAAGGGTGCAAGTGCTGTTTGGGATAGCTCAAAACAAGACTTCTCACCTCCAAAAATGCCAAAAATCGCTAGAATACAAGGGAGCAAGCAAGAGTTTAGCTCAAATTTCGTTTTGCTTTTAAGGCTAGAAAAAGATGGAGTTTTGAGAATATTTTTACCTCAAAAGAACAAGGAGAAGGAGGGCCTTCTAATGGTGGTGTTGGAGCTCCAAATGGGACATACCCATAAAAACGAAAATGTTGGTTTTCGAATTTTGAAAGGATGAAAATGTAGCTCTTGATGAGAGGATTCCAATGGTATACTTTTTATAATTTTTGGAAGAGTTTTGAGGGAGTAACAAGAGGAGAGAAGAGAGGTTTTGTGTGAGTTTTGCTAATTCTCCATGGCCATCGGTTTGGGAAGGAGAAAGGAGAAAGAGAGAGTGCTGGGTGGGGGTGCTGGTTCACGTGAGAGAGAAGAGAGAATAGGGATAGGAGAGAGAGAATGTGAGAGTAAATAAAGTTAGGTGTTACTTTATTGTTTTTGTTTGTTTGTAAATAAGAGAGTGTGAGTGAGTGTGTGAGAGAGGGAAATAGGGGGGGGGGGGGCGGCTGGCACTACACACCACCACACACAATTTTGCTTTTTATTTTAAAAGTGGACACATAAGTTTGGTCTATTTATATTTCTACCCACAACTTCCGTTTTTGACAGTTTTTACTAATTCCTCGTTTTATCGATTTTTTTTGGTTCTAACTTCACTAATATTTATTAATGATTATTTAGTTGACCAAAATTGTTACGAGTCTATTTGACCCGCTTAAAGCCGTTTTCCCGGTTACCTCGAAAACGCGCTTTAAGGTTCGTAATGTTTTTAATCGTTTTAAAGGTCCGTTTTCTTCGGGATTTGTTCCCTTATGATTATTTATACTTAATTAAGCTTCTAAATTATTCATTAGCCTAATTAATCACTATTTTTAATTACGGGGTATTTCAATCTACCCCCCGAAGAAACTTTGCCTCAAAGTTTGCTCAAGGTTCATAGTTTAAGTGATTCTACTCATTATGCAACCAATTGCCATAATGCATCTTTCTACCACCTATGAGGTGTTTACTTCATTCCACATTGCAGCATACACACTTCACACGTACCAATTCGCATACACAATCCAACATTTTCCAT